>JADRCH010000761.1:221523-236889 GCA_019843965.1 Rhynchomys soricoides | reverse complement strand
ATGGCTCATCAGTGAAGAACACTCTAGTACCCACAGAGCAGCTTACAATTGTCTGTAGCTCTAGTTTCAGTTGATCTGATGCCTTCCTTTGACCTCTGTGGATACCAGGCTCATACATGGTGTACATGCAGGCAAACACTCATATACATAAAAATAAATCTTAACGCCTTAGTGTTTATTTTAAAAGATGTATAAAATAAATACCTAAAACCTCAAAGCTAAAGTAATCTACATCAATGCAAGTTAGAATTCATTTGCTATAAAATTATTGAAATTATACTACTTCTTACATTCTATATGAAACACAAAAGGTATAGAAGTCTTAGTCAAGAATGCACTAATTTAGAAACATACATATTGACTAGCTACTACAGGCCAGGTACTGTTAAGTTAAGGCCTTTAAGAATGAGGTGGCAGGGGCTGGAGAGATGGCTCAGTGGTTAAGAGCACTGGCTGTTCTTCCAGAGGTCCTGAGTTCAATTCCCAGCAACCACATGGTGGCTCACAACCATCTGTCATGGGATATGATGCCCTAGTGTACTTATATATGTATTCATATACATAAAATAAGTAAATCTTAAAAAAAAATAAAGATCCTCATACTTATAGAGTTTAATAATATAGAGTAGGCAAGTTGCCTATAATCACAGTATTTGGGAAGTTGAGTCAGGAGGATCATCAGTTTAAGCCCAGCCTAGACTATACAGCAAGACCCTTTCTCAAAAATGAAGACAAGAGAATTGTCAAATTTGGTCCCAATTATTTTTGTGTCGCATAGCTCTGGAATATCCCACAATCTCAGCAAACAAAGACATCATCCATACGAAATCCAACAGACAAAGCAAAGGGCACTATCAGAACAGCCCTGACGAAATTACATGTCTAGTTTGCAAGTGTATGCATGCACACATGATAACACATACGAATGCATGCACACACACACAAAAGCTTATATGGATACATGGTAAATAACATCCACAAACAGAACAAAGGCCCTTTGTTCCACAAAGAAAGGAGGTGGCTTCTGCAAACAATACCTCCTCTAGAAAAGAGCCTATACCTATAGCTTTATTGATTCAAATACTAAATTATCCTTCTCAGAATTTTTCAAAGCCAAACTCCATAATTCAAAATTAAGTGGTCAACATTAATTAATAAAAAGATATTTTTCCATCAAAAGGTAGTATCAAAAATTGATGTATGACATTTAGATGTTTATTGTCTTAGAATATGTTCAACAAATGCAAGGGACATATTATATTAGAATAAATTCTATTACAATGTACATCCCTGACAATACAAACTGCAAGATTACTGTTTGGTGCCTCCAGAGAAGGATCCCTGAGCAACTCTTAGGTTCCAGAGTTTGTTATGGCATCCCTAAAGTCAGCGAGAAACCTGGGCAGTGCTGACAGGACACTTCTCTTACCTGAAGCTTCATCTTCCAACGGGAATGCATGGGCGTGTCCTTAGTACAGCTCTCTCCAGCAGCATAGTGCCCTGCGCTGGTAGGGGGTGGGGAGGGGTTGGGAGCTGTGCCTGAACTGCAGCTGCCCTGCAGCCCTGCAGCAGGCAGCAGAACCACACTGCTCTGCTGCTGGACTTCAGTGCAACATTCCTGTGATCAAACTGAACTAACTACTTCCTCCAGCTGATTTCCAAGGAATGAGGTAGTTAATGAATAATTCATAACCAGCCCATTCCCGCAACCAATTTCACTTCTGTTCTATAGTCCTCCTATATACGATGTAAAGATTCTAAGTGTACTTGATAGCTTGCAATTGAAGTTCAATTTCCAGTCGATGGCAATAAATGGTCCTGTATCTGTTTGTTCTTGTTGTTAACCTATCACCCAGACTTACTTGAGAGACTTTTTAAAAAGGGTAGAAAGGGTAAATAATTAACCACAGATATCTGAAAGAACATTTTTTTTTTCTTCCGTCAACTTGTCCTTCTGAGGCTGAGCTGTAAGAGAAGCAGCAGAGTACTTGTAACACCATGCCAGCTGGGGGGAGGTGGGTTCTGAACAGTGATGCTAGGAAACAAACTGCTGGGGGGGAGGGGTCCTGCTCTCTGGCTATAAATAAACCTTTTATCTCACTGTTATTCTTCAAGGAAGCTGATGAACCTTCCTTTCCCGCAACCTGTCAACGCTTGCATATTTACAAATGAATGATGCCGAAGCATCTGAAAACTACTCAAAACACAATTCCAAGAGAAGCCTGAACTGGAAGACTGGATGCCACCTCCCTCCCTCTGACCACTACCTTAGGAAGTCTGGTCACCTGTCTTGATCTCCACCTGTTCTATTCACTCTCCACAGGTGTCTGGCTGCACTCCATGCAGGTCATGTTTGAGCTGTCAGTTAATGGGGGTAGAGGGGAGTATTTTGTTCCTAGCTGCTTCTGACTTATTAGCTTTGCAAACTGGTCTTCAATGCATCTTCTTGGCCCTGAATCTTTCATTTTATTTTGTTACTTTATAATATCACTTCTGAGTTTATGCTTTCTAAAATTTAAGAGGTTTTGTTGTTGTTGTTTTTAAGATTTTTTTTTTTTTAGCTAGACATAGTGGTATGCTTAGGTGGTCGGCAGCAGACGGGCAGATCTCTGTGAGTTAGAGAACAGGTTGGTCTGTATAGAGAATTCCAAGACAGCCAGAGCTATGTAGAGACCCTATCTCATACATACATACATACATACATACATACATACATACATACAGTTATACACACACAAACACACACACACACATATATTAATTTTAGAGGCTACAGAGAGAGAGCTCAGCAGTTAGGAGAACTGACTGCTCTTCAAGAGGACCCAATTTCAATTCCCAGAACCTACATGACAGCTCATAACTTGTCTGTAACTCCAGTTCCACACCATTCTGGCCTCTGAGGGCACCAGGCACAAGGTGGTGCACAGACATACATGTAGGCAAATTAGCCACATACACAAAACAAAATGATAATAAGACAAAAATTTCAAATATTTTATTTTTAAATTATGTGTATATATGTGTGAGTGGGTGCATTTGCATGTGGGTACCTTCAGAGTCCAGAAAAGGGCACTGGATCTCCTGGAACTGGAGTTAGGTGGTAGTTGTAAGCAGTCAGATGTGGGTACTGGGAACTGAATCTGGGTCCTCTGGAAGAGCAAGAAGTGCTCTTAATCACTGAGCCATCTTTCCAGCTCCCAAATTCAAATTCTTATTATTAGACTGTTCCACAGTACTCAATACTCAAGAATTCTCTTCCTGTTCTCTGAACTGATTGTTTTTGTTCTATCAATACGGTCTCATGTATCCCAGGCTGGCCTTCAAGTCTATTTAATAGAGGATGACCCTGAATTTCTTCCCTGTCTACCTCTACCTGCCATATGCTGGAATTACAGACATATGTTGCACAGAAGGACTTTGCGCCTAAAATGAAAGCATTCTACCTGCTGACTATACCCAGCGATCTCATTTTATTCCAGACAAATACTTTCCCCTAGAACATATTAATAAGCCTTTGCCTTTCTCAAAGATTTCAACATGTCTCCTTATCAGCCCAAGCTCCACAGCAACATTCTGGCCTTTCTGTGTTACTGTGTGGTCAGGGGAACCTTTGCTTCTCAGCTACATAAAGAGCCAAGTATTGCAGCATACATGCATTATATGGTGGGGAAAAGGTGGGGGTCCAAGGAAAGCGGTAAAGGAGAGGGAACTAAGTCAGCAGGGGTAAATGCTACAAGAGGCTCCTGCTGTGTGGGGAATGAGAAAACAACAGCCCAAAGTATGGAGCTTTGGATGTGTGGTTCTTTAATCTAAAGAGTGACAGAACCAGGGGCCTAGAAACACCTCTCTAAGGTGACAGAAACTAAAATTCTCTTTTCCCCAAGACCAGCCATAGCCTCTTGAACTTCATTCTCCCAAAGCGAGACACAAGCCCCAGAAATATTACGTAAACCCTCTCCCTTGCATTTCTCTGAATCTTTATGTGACATGTCCAAGCTAACTTTGACTGTCAACTTGACATTGGCCTAGTCACCTGAGAGGGGAATCTCAACTGAGAGATTGCCCAAAGCATGTCCAGTGGGCATGCCTGAGTAGGACTGGCTTGGTTGATAAGACAGGATGGCTCAGCCCACTGTAGGTAACACTGAGGTATCCCCAGCAGGTAGGCAGGAGGAAAAGGAGGGTCTAGGTAGATTAATGAACTTCTTACTTAAAACATTTAAGGTGTTTTTCTCACTCTCTAAGGTAAGACAGGGTGGGCTTATGCACCCCCAGGAGACTTTAAAATCTAGGTGGGGGAAACAAACTTCTCTAGTAGTAGGAACCAATCAGCTTCCCTTTCTTTGTCTGGATTATCCAGTTCCCTACAGTAATACAAACTACCCAGTTCTGAGACAGAAGAGGAATCCATTCTATCCCTAAACACACAGAAGCTGTTGGCTCTGCCAGACAAACTTGGATCCTAGGCCAGGCTTGGGGTAGTCTGTCTCTGTGTAGTCTCCTGTGTGCACATGGTACTGCTTTCAATAAAAGTTGTTTGAGTGTTGAGACTTCCCTATTCCTGCCTTTTTATTCTTTAAATCATCAGAGTTTAAAAAGGAAGCTCTCCTGCAACCCTAGATGACCTCCATCATAATGATGGCATCAGCATCATTCCCTGAGCAGGTGGTCCTGGGCTGCATAAGAAAGCTAGCTATGCATGAGTGAGAACAGCATTCCTCCACAGTTTCTGCCTCTAGTTGCTGTTTGAGCCCCTGCCCAGACTTCTCTCAATGATGGAATGTGACCTGCAGACTGAAGTAAACCCTTTCTTCTGATAAGATGCTTTTGATTACAGTGTCTATCACAGTAACAGGATGAAATTAGAACATGGTAGCACATACAATGTCTATTGCTTCAGAAGAGTCCCGTCACACTTGGGGAAGGACTTCTGCACAAAGAATCTCAATAGACCCGCTTGGCTGAGTGTCCGCACTTCAGCCTGTTACACTGGGCTAGCAAACTAGACTTTCTGGAAAGAAGCTGCCTGAAAAGGCTGACCAACTGATCAGAATTTCAGGGATGTGGAGAGGTAGGATTTTGCAAGCTCAGAGCCTAATTATAAGCTACCTTGGGCTTTCTTCAGCCCACTAAATACTTATTTCTTGCCCCTCCCCTGTGTTGGACCTAACATTCTGTGGCTAACAGGTAAAGTCAGACCTCATAACTAACAGATGAAAATCCCTTAGCATGTATTACGGTAGCAGAACTCGAGTTTCCATCTAACTGAAAGGCTGAGTGCTATGCTCATCCGACAGCTGGATACTCCCATCTCCCTACCACCAACCTACCTGGTGTACCCATCAACACATCGGAAAGTGACTCATTTATGGATTTCTCTCTGTTTCTATAAGAGCCTATGAAATGCCACCTCACTGGAATATCTTATATCTGGTCCCTGGCCCTGGTCAGCTCTCCACTATCATCGGTGATCTGGCCAGGAACTCCTCTTGAACTTGCAAATGCAGTGGTGGCTGGGGAAGTTTTTCAAAGGATTCAAAATGTAGTGGCTGCCATTCGAAGTTGACAGTGACCAACTGAGAGCAGCCATGGAAGCTTATCCCCTTATATTCAAAGGAGAAGTTGCCAGTGTAGCCCAGGATGGGAAGCAAGCTGGCATGGTGACCAGGTTGGCATGCTGACCAGGCTGGCATGCTGACCAGGCTGGCATGCTGACCAGGCTGGCATGCTGACCAGGCTGGACGGGTGCCTCATGAACTGACAAAGCATCAGTCATCCTGTTGAACTGCCATCTTGTTATTCAGCAGAGTCACAATAAACTATTTCTTGATCAGATGGTGACACAAGGTGGGTTATATTTGATACCTGGTGACAATCATTCAATCAGTGACTGGACTAAGATGCTGCAAAGCCTTTCTCAGCAGACGTGCAGCAAAACCAAGCTACGTTTACTGGTGGTGTTTTGCTGCTGGTCTGGTCTACCAGGGCTTTCTGAATCTGAGAAGTTGACTCAGTAAGGCAACAGGATCCACCAAAACCCCCACAACTTTAGCCAGGACTAGTCAACGGAAAGGCTTTGATCCTTTTCTCTACAACACCTGACCACACACTGCAAATCAATACTTCAGAACCTGAACAAATTGGGCCACACAGTTTTGTGTCACCTACCTCCTCTGCCAAGAAACTATTTCTTCAAGCATCTTGACAACTTTCTCCGGGGAAACACTTCTGCAAACATTAGGAACCAGAAAATGCTTTCCAAACCATCTCAAGCCCTGAACTGTGGGTTTTTATGTGATAAGAATACACAAACTTATTTTTCACTGGCAGAAATATGTTGACTGGCATGGGTCCTGTTTTGAATGTTAAACATATATGTGGGCCTAGTTCTCCTGATTTAAAATTCAGGGTCTGAAACCAAAATTCCTTTTACACAAAACTAACAAAAGAAATGCTTATAAGTATTACAAGAAGCAAAAACTTGATACAATGAGATTTGGAGTTGTGTCTTTCACATTCTTCTCTGCTTTCATGAAATTTCTGTTTCTTCATGGCCTTAGCCGACTGACCTTGGGGTAAACAAACCATAAACATAAATAACTGCTGGGGAATACTAATATAAGTGATGAACTAATCTTCCAGTAGAAGAGAACAACTTAGTCTTTATTTCTTATATGTTTCAAATTATTAAACTATTACTTTCTTTTCTCCACTGCCTCTCTCTCAGCTGTTATCTTCTTCTCTCTTAAGTGTCTCCACACACAGAGAAAAAGATTCCTACCAACAGAATCATTCTAGGAAGACTTTAAATCTTACCCAAGTGCAGACTAAGGATTTCTGTAACAAGCCTTCCTGAGAGCCAATACACAGGCAGGTGATGGACTCTGTGTATCCCAGGTGTCTCATGCAGAGATCTAACTGAGGGACTTCCTTACCCTGCACCACCACTAGCTCTTCTCACCACACCTGACAGGGTGACTCCAATTGTAGCTGCTGCCTGATTTAAGAAAAGGTTTCGGAAATGTGACAAACTGAATTCCTCTGGCTAAAAAGTGGAAATGCCCAAACTCAAAAAGAGGAAGATGAATTAAAAAGATATTTTATCTCCTACTAAAAAGAAGGATAGAACAATGGAATAAAATCCAAATTGTAGCAAAATTCAAGAGGACAAGGATTCTCACTGTAGGTTAAGAGGTGTTCTCAGTGACTCAGTGACCACTGTCCTTTGGTGTCCTGTTGCACACCAGTCTTTTCCTCAGATTATTCAGACTGAGGGATAATTTCACCTACTCCTCTAGCTTTTTGTATCCCAAAATATCTATCACTGTGACAGTCACACTATACACTATACAGCTTAGCTGGCCTGGAACAGAAGCTTTTCCTGCTTCAGTCTCCTGAGTGCTGGGATTAGAGCAAAGCTTCCTTAACTTAGACTTCTCTAAAGGTTCAAATACAACTGAATTCTGGGTTTCCATAGCTGGACCATACAATAACGTTAGACTTTTCATGTCCACAGTTATACCTGCATCTTTCCTGCTTCTGTGGCAGTGTATGTGACCCTGCTATCTAGGCTGGAGGTCATCTATCCCTGACCACTATAGTGTGTGGGCACCCAGACCTGCCTAGACCACCTCCCATCCATCTTCATGAAATCAACTAGTTTTTCTTGACCCCACCAACACTTTCTCATCACGCAGACAGGCAGACTGCCTTTCAAGTGGTCTTGAGCTGGGGAACTAACTCACCCCACTGACCTCAGTACTGGCTTCTCAGTGCTCACAGCCTCCATGTGGCCACTCCAGCCTTGTCTATTTACCACCTTCATCCTTTGAATTCTAGTGAAAGTAAACTCTACTCATTGTGGCAAACTATTGTGTATAATCTAGAAAATGATCTATGACAGCAGTACTTTTGGTGTTGAACAAGTGAGCTTATTAGGTTCTAGTAACCAAAAAGAGATGAAATCACAAGCAGCAGACAGGCAGCAGAGAATATCATCATATCAGGAGTTTGCAACATCCAACACAGACAACTGGAACAGCTGGACTGAGAAAGCAAACAAAAGTTAACATTTCAAGTTGGGCTTACAGACATCCAGAAACCACCTGGGGAAGTCAGAGTGGTGAGCAGAAGTTCCTGACTGAGGTCTCAATGATGAGCTTCCGACGGCTGAGCTTTGGGTTTCCCCGCAGCAGGCATTTTTATATCATGGGATAAACAACAGCACCCCAGTCAAAAAAGGTTTCTGTTCTAGTCATCCCTTCTCTCCCCACCGTGGAGTTGGGGGAAGAGGAGCAGCCCTTCTCTTGATAGGGAATCTTGTCACTTTTGAGACAAACATACTTCAGTTTGAAGTGATGGTATAGGGAATCTCATTTCCAGAGACAACTTCATAGTGAGTGTAAACAGCACGTGACAATTTAGCAACATACAAAATCAGAGATAGTAAGAGGTAGGCCAGGTCCTCACAGAGGGACAGAGGCTGGCCTAAGTAGCCAGCAAAGAGTATGATTGTGAAGAGTACATGTGAATTCTACCTACACCAACTACTACAGAGAACATGCAAGCTGCTTTCTAAGGCTCATCTATAAAAAGAGAACAATGAGAGTTCGTTGCGCTTAGTGCTCACGTGAAGATTATGTAGTTTACATGGCCCAATACCAAGACCTTACAAGAACCAGGCATGCAGAGTGAGCATGAAGCAAGCATCTGTACAGTAACTTAAACCCTTAGCAGTAGCATTCTCCATGCTCAAAACACGCAAGCAATTATCAGAGGCAAAAAAGGGGAAATATTAATAATTAAACAAGAAGCTTGAGCTAATTAGGTTATAATTATATATTCACAAACATAAAAGGGAAAATACATTGTAAATACATAAAATGATTTTTAAAAAAACATTAAAAATGTCAAAGGTAGAACTGAGCCCAGAAGAAAACTATGGTGATAGTCAGAACACAGTGCACAGGGGGAGGGTAGAGGGATTATGAATGGCAAGGTCTTGGGAGCAGTATCTGAGAGCATTCTGGAACCCAAGAAAGACTCATCACAGATAAATAGCCCTGGCTGTGATGCACTTTGAGACAGCTATCACAATGTACTGTCACAGGTTTTCTGAGGGAAGGATTCTCTAAAAGACACGATACACTGCTGCTACAGTTATACAAATGAACAAACAAATATGTGCAGTATATTTATATTCATCTGCAAGACATTATTTTAGAAGAAACCTGGGAAAGATTCAACTCAGGTTTCCATAACATTTTGGGGGAGGGGCCTGTTTATTCTCATATGAGATAAGGAAGTCGTCTTGCTGAAGCCAGGCACTCAAAGGCACTACGTTCATTTAGAATACTATAATAGTATCCTACAGTGCTATTTTGTGAAATCTCTGCATTAAAAACCAAATTTGGGTAGTTTTCAATTTTCAACAGTTACTGAGAGAATGTCTGAAAAGTTACCTGCCACCTGGCTCATGAACAAGTAGCAATAGCCAACAAATCGTATTCATTAGTGACACCTGACTAATGAGTTCTGTAACCTTCACTCAATTTATATGCAACACATGAAGCCATTAGCGATGCTTCTCTTACAGTATATTCTGGCTGTTTATCTAAATAACGTGAACTCTAGGCAAAATCTCCTCCCCAGACCAATGCCTAGAGTTCAGTTCTAAAGAAGTGAGCAGTCATTACTTTAAGATCCGAGCACGTGAAAAAGACAAAGCAGCTCAAACTTGGCAAAGCTGAATTTAATGTTTGGTACCAGCACACTCTCCCCTTTTCAATCTCCAGGGAAACCGTCAGAACTCATCTCCACGCTTTCAACAATAAGGCTGAACATGGCAGTTAGTGAGGAAGGAATCATCTCTGGTTCATGAACAACAAGCAGGCTACAATTTCCTACATATGGCTGAGTTAGTCAGGAGGACCCCCATAGCAGTACTACGCTAGCTACTGTGATCACCAAACAGGATAAGCACTCTGGGAGGCAGAGTTGAAAGATGTTACACAGATGGCCCCACAAACACCACAAGAAAATATATCCCTATTTCCAGATGTGAGAATGTTACTATGCCGTGAATATGGTTGGTTCCCCTCATCCCCAATGTATAGAAAGGCAGTGGGTAGGCCTTTAAGAAGTATTTGGTTGCTGGAGAGATGGCTTAGCAGTGAAGAGCACTGACTGCTCTTCTAGAGGTCTTGAGTTCAATTCCCAGCAACCACATGGTGGCTCATGACCATCTGTAATGGGATCTGATGCACTCATCTGGTGTGTCTGAAGACAGCTACAGTGGACTCATATAAATAAAATAGATGAATATTTTTAAAAAAGAAGAAGTATTTGGTCACGAAGGATCTGCCATCATAAAAGGATGAACATGGTTTCCAGGAGGGTTTTGGTTATTATGGGAAGTCTCCACCCCTCCGTACTCTCTTCTCCTCTTTCACACCCTCCTGTCTTCTGTCACACATGGCACATGAAGAGGTCCTTACCAGAAGCTGATCAGCCTGCAGAACTATAAGTCCTTTTCTAACACACCCAGTCTCCAGGATTCTGTTATAGCAATAGAAACTGTGCTGAGGCAAGTATTACTGTCCTGAGATTCTTACAAGAAAGGTAAATAATGACTCAGAGCCACACACATGATGACAGAGTTAGTGACATGTTAACTGACAGTGATTTAACTTAGTATTTCAAAAATGCATATTCATCTCTATGTAGAAAGAACTGCTTGTGTAGTGTATGGATACTTCCGCTGTCAATAAAAAAACTATGGCCTATAGGAAAGAGTAGGATAGAAGGTGGGCATCTGGTGGGCATAAAGGATTCTGGGATTGGGCCAAGTGCATGAATATTTACCCTGGGGCATGAAGGAAGACAGGTATATGAAACCTGAGCAGAGGTAGCCAGCCACATGGCAAGACTTAGAATAAACGGGATATTAAGTTATAAGCTAGTCAGAGAACAATCCAAAGCTTATGCCAAGGTATTTGTAAATATAATAAAGTCCCAGAGTCATTATTTCTGGGAACAGGGAAGCAACTTACAGTAAACACCCTAAAATACTTCTTCATTTAATTATGCCTCTATAAAGAAGCCAAGAACTAGAAAAAGGGTAAGCTGATACTGATACGCAAAGTTGTAATTTACAGAAGGAATTTTTATTCTGCAAAATAAAGGTATAGTTCCAGGGAGCAAACAGTGGGGTTGCTAATAAGAGAAAACTAGAAACTGTGTTGATGAGAAACCTTGGATCCTTATTAGTTTAAACACACACACACACACACACACACACACACACACACACATGCATACACACGCACGCACGCGCGCGCGCGCGCGTCTGAGAGTAGTAGGTAGACCAGGCGTGGTCGCTAGTGCATATTGCTACCCTGAACTTTGGAGGCTGAAATGGGACAAATGTGAGAAGGGCAAAAACAGAAGTAGGAAAAGAAAGAAAGAAAAGAAACAGGAAAGTAGGGCAAGAGGGAGGGAGAAGGAAGGGAAGGAGGGAGTGGGCAGCACCCGAGGAGGCTCTGAGAGCAGGCTGCCCTGAGAGACAATGCAGGTCCAGCAGTCAACTGGAAATGAGAGTGTGGAACGCTGAAGCTTGGATTCTGCACAAGCTCCCCCTGCAGGTGTTCATTCCGTATCTAGTATGAGTGTTGTTAAAGTGATGATACTTACGAGGTGAGGGCATCATGAACACGCTCCAGAGTACCGCCGTCACCTTGTCAGCCGTGAGGCTCTCGGCCAGACCCAAGTACAGGTGAGTACAGAACTAGGTAATTACATAATTTATACAACGTGTATATAAAGCATCTACTTCCTTGCATTAAAATTTTCTCCATTTATATATACTTTCAGAGCAAACTGAAATTTGTTTAGATAACTATCAATTTGATGTTTCATGATAAAATTCCTCTGTTGATATCAAAAGGAAGATGCAGAGATCAATGGTGTGAGAATTAAAATTCCTTAAAAATATGAAAAATGTCTTTTGCTTTCTATGTAGTTGTCTAAATACAAACCAACTGTGGGTTACCTTTTTCATTATGCTTTCAAGAATGCAATGATGTGACCCTGATAATCTTACAAACTGGGTCTCAGGTCATGTGGTCCTCTATGCAACGCACCCATTCATACTCACAGCTTTGATCACACATGAGGCACGAGGCCAGTGGCAGAACATGCACCATCCACTCAGCCTGGCTAACCTTGGCAAAAGTGAAGTGTACACCAGGAGCAGCAGCACACACCTGGAATCCTTAACACAGAGATGACCAAAGGAAGAGGATGGAGTTTGGGACTAGCCTGTGCTACAGAGCATGGGGCAAGTGAACTGTGCCCAGACAGAAGAACTGGTAATGTTAAGTGAGCTTAGATCCCGTAGAATCTCTGCCTACCTCCACCTGCTCTGGAACCATGACACCCCACTGAGAGAACCGTGACAATCATTCAGGTAGGGAAAACACCTGGAGTCCTTCCCATTCAAAAAGAGCATTACTAACATCTCAAACTAAGCCACTAGGAAACACGTACCCCGAAGCCCCACCCTACTCTGCAATGTTTATATAGTCTCTATTCACACAGAATAAAGCACACAAATTATTTCACTGAGGATCATATGAGAGTGGCTGTTTTTACTGAGCTGTAAGTCTTGGGGATGAGCTCTCTCTCTCAAAGCATTCATCACTGTATCTTGGGCCCACCTGCCTGGCTGCGGTTGCCACCCCCACCTCCCACACCATCGCTGGTGCTGTCACTGCCATCATCAATGCTGTCCAAACCTTCTTGCTTCTCTTCTAAGAGCTGTAACACTTCCAACTTTCCCAGGGGGACCAAGACCCATGGAACCTATTCATCCCGGTTCCTCGTCACCCTTCGGGCAGAGAGAGGACAACAACCGAGAGTGCACATTGAAACCTGTCTCAATAGAAGATGGGTGGGTTTTTTTCAGCGCCAACAGTTTTTAAGTGGCAGTGTTGGTAATAGAGACTTTTTTTTCAGTCATAATAAAGATAGTGACAATGTTTAGCACAAGATGCAGCAATTGAACTTTTGTGATTCATTGCCTCCTGATCACTCCTGATCAGGGGAGAGTCATCCCACAGCACTGGGAACTAGCTCTTTCTGGGAATCCAGAGAAGCATTTCCTTTCTATAGTAAAATTTTCTCTTTAATTTGGAAAAGATGCTGTTACTTACAGTATGCCCTAGAATCCTGACCTTAACACTGAAAAATGGAATATTGTCCAAAGATGAAAAGTGACTTACAGTGACTGTCAAACAAATGTATATTTCCAAATACTGGCTTGGAGACCAACTATAAAACTTTTAGATTTTTACATTACATTAATTTACATTAATAATTAGTATACACAAAGTTGCTTTGAGATAGGCCTTGAAGCAAAATATTACTAATTTTAAGATATAAAGAAGAAGAATGTATTCTCTAAGACAGTGAAGATGAAAAAATAATTGTTTTTAAATGAAGCAATTCAGGTTTCCAAAAGGAGACTAAAGGCTGAAAAGTAATGGGTTAGTGTCCATAAAAACCTAAAAAGCCCCATGGTGGTTCATGTCCTTAATCCCAACGCTCAGGAAGCAGGAGCAGGTGGATCTCTATGAGACCAAAATGAGTCCCAAGACAGCCAGAGCTACATCCCGAATCTTGTCTTAAAAATTAAAACAAACCTAAAAGCAGCAGTCTGCTTAAAGAATAGTTTATCTACTCATAAGTGATAGCAAGAAAATCCTTTATGAATTACAAAGTATTCCCAGCAGTTCTCATGCCACTGAAAGTGAGGCCTGTTTTCATCCACAGACAGTATAACAACGTACAAGTCATCAGCAGTCCACAGACTACCATCTACATGCTCATTCAGCGCAAGCTATAGAGAACTGTGCATAAAGTCATCTTGGGTAGGACCCAATCTTTGCAGCTGCCAGAACCTCAGTGAGGAGGACAAGCCTTTGCTGAGCTTCTCTTTCACTTCTCAGCACAGGCAGGTCACAAACTGCACCTAAAGATTTTGGGTTGACCTTGTGGTTCCCTCAGCCTGAGTCACTCTGCCTTCTCCTTCCCCTTAACTCTAGCTCTACACACAATCCCTGTTTTCTACAGGAAGTCCTGAAATTCCTCTATCACTGACCTTATCCAACTAAGGTTTATATGTGTCAAGGAAGACCGTCAGAGCATGAAAACAGAGATAGGCTGATTATAATGACCTCCTACATGCAGTAACAAGCCCCTAAATCTTTGCTCAAATACATCTATACACTGCATCTTGTTTTGAGAGAAATTAAAGAACTTCCTCTCAGGAATGTATAAGGCATGATCAGGAGACTTAGCCAACTGAGACCAGTGTGTCACTTATAGCTAAGAAGCTGAAAAGCCTACACCAAAACCTCAGAACCCAGAAACTTGCAGAAGACAATCACCCCTGAACACAGCCAGCTGTGCTCATTAGCACATCTCCAGAGAAACCAGCCCTTTAGAGCTCAGGTATTATTCTAGATTGCAGCTGGTGAAATTTTAATAGAATAATTGTAATGGTTGGGGCTGTGGAGATGGCTCATTAGGTAAAGGTCACTGTCACCAAGCCTGAAAACCTGAGATCATTTCCCAGGATCCACATGGGGAAGATCATCAATGTTCCAAAGCTGCCTACTGTCCCCTATTTGTGGGCCATGGCATGCTCACACCATTCATACAAATTAGTACAGATGTAAAATAATTAAATGTGAAAAAGTATCCAAATAATATATTTGTGATGGTGGTTAATATTGATTGTAAACTCCATAGGATCTAGAATCACCTAGGAGACAAAGCTATTAGTGTGTCTGTGACAGAATTTAGAGACTGAGTTAACCTGGATGGGACAACCAACCTAAGAATAAAGAAGGGAAAGTGAGCCAAGCACCAGTGTTTTCTCTGCTTCCTGCCTGGAAATGAGACCTGCCACTTCATGCTCCTGACACCATGGCTTCCTCGCTGCCCTATTTTTGCCCCCAAAATAAAACAGTTGTTCAGCCAGCATCTGGCTACAGCTACCAGGGCACTGAAGAAGTTCTCACATTACCTGCTCCTTATCTTTGGTCTTGCTTCTGTAGACTCTAGCAGAAATGGCATCCTGAGAAGGGATGGCAGAGATCTGGTGCAGTGGCATGCTCATCCCAGCCTCTGACCTGGTCTTCCTCCTTACGGAAGTGAGTCTCCTCTAGCAGAGTCATTTTGGGCCATTGACTTCAAGCTGAGAGAAAGGAGAAGAAACAGAGCTGAGCTAAGATACCTAATTTCCAACAGCAAGACTGTACTTTGTTAATTTCCACCAGTAAGACTGTACTTTGTTAATTTCCA
>JADRCH010000761.1:195340-221321 GCA_019843965.1 Rhynchomys soricoides | reverse complement strand
CTTGAACTAAATGACCAGGGAAAGTCACATTTGCTCCTTGAACTAAAACGTTCGTGTGGTAAGGAAGCCAGGGGTCACAGGTCAGTCTTTTGTTGTCCTCTCAACTATGAAAGAACAATGTCTCATTTTATTATTTTGAAGTTAAACTTTTGCTCATGAGCAACTATTCCTGTGTTTCCCTGAATATCAAACCTCATCTCATGCATCCTGACATAATAACCTTTCCTTAAAACTAATGCCTTTGGCAGGAGGATTACAAACGTGAAACTAACCTGCTCTATATAGTAAGATCCTATATAAACAAAACAAAATGAAATTTAAAACAAACATTAGACGCACGCAGAAAGAGCAAAATCACCACTGCCGTTCTTACAGTCAAGTTATAGTTCTGTGGTAGAGCTTACCTATATACGCAAGCTCCTGGGCTCAATCCCTAGGATGAAGCTCTAAAATGATGATGATGATGATGATGATGATGATGATGAAAGCAAGAGAGCAGAGGATGATGAAAGAAAGTTGGATGAATGGGAGGGAGGGACAGAGAGAGGGAGGGAGGGAGGAAGGGAAGGAAGGAAAGAAGTCAGTCAGTTCATCTAACTGACCTCAAATTCATATTATGGCAAGACTGGGGTTTTAAAAGTGAAATTCAAATTATCTACGGTTCATGCATAACCTTCCAAAAGTCTAGACTCTCCAAACCAGCTGTTGGCCAATTTCTCCTATAAAGGGCATGATAAATATTTCAGGCCGAATCTGTTCTAGTTACTTGACCTCTCTGTATTGTGAAAGCAGCTATTGATTAGTGGGTAAATGAATAGAAATGGTAATGTGTTCTAGTTTAGATATGGCTTGTCCACTAAGATTCACCTGCTGCAAGTTTGGCGCTTTAAGAATAAGTCTGGAAGGCAGACGTTTATCTCACTAGTGAGCTCAAAAACAGTTACGAAGCTTCCAGCTCACCTTGCTTCTCTCCCCTCCACTTTTTCATTCCTTCTCCCCTCACTATTTGCCTTTCCAACCCTGTGATGCATTCTAGCCTGTCACAATACAGCCAGAGGCCTCAGCAGAAGCCAACACCAATGTCCTATTCATGGATCTCCAGAACTATGACTTAATAAAACCTTTAAAAAAAAATAAAATACCCAATCTTGGCTATATTTTTATGGTAAAACAAAATAAACTATGACATTATTTATCAGTAAAAATATATTTGCCAAAACAGGTGGCAGGACAGACTTTTCACATGACTTACAGCTCAAAAAGGGTTTATCAGGGAAGATATAGGTCATCATGGACATTCCTGGGAGCCCTGAGAAGGCTGCTTTTATATAAAATAACAATGTCTATATAAGCTGACTTACATAACCAAGTATACTTGCTTATTTTCTATACTTTCTCATCGCTAGTAATCAAATTATAGGTTCTCTCCTCCCCATTCTCTTGTCTTGCTGACCCACAGAAACAGCTCCCTACAAACTCTCCATGTCTATGGTACTGATGTTTCATGATGCCATTTCAATGTTGGCAGGACAGAGCTTTAAACCAAAAGAATATGTCTCTAAGTTGGGGTCCTTCATTTGTTAACCATGTGCTGGGCATGTGGTGGTAAAGTACACCAAGGTAGAAGCAGGGGCAGAGCACCCTACGGCCACATTTGACAAATATTTGTCCCATCTCTCTCAAAACTCTTCTCTGGAACAGCAGTGTCTGTGGGGCTGCTCAGCTCCAACAGTTCAGCAACCAGGAAGAAGATATGGGACTTGCACATGGTTGAGTCACACCTGCACACAGATCAGATCATAAAGCAACAGGAAGGAAGGAGGAATGGCTACAGGCCAAATCACAAGAAAATGAGCTACAAAGATATTACTTCAGAAAGTCTTATAATAGGCAAATGATCATTGAGAATCAAAAAATAAGAAAATAGAGTAGATTACAATATCTATGCATTACACTTCCCTTACTGGTCTTCAGGCCCTGGTGAAGCTGGTAGAGAAGTAACACTGTGCCCTACAAATGTTCTGCGTGTTTGTATCCAAACACTATCCCACACAAGAGGCACACACTTACTGTTGAGTTGCTTACGTTCTAGAATATCACAATAGTGGTGAGCAGCGTTTTCATCGCTAATGCATTAAAGTCACAGATGGCAAATTCCTTGTGGCTTCTTGGAATAAGTAGTTAAACTCAGCATGCCCAAAGCCCCACTACCTATCATGCCAATGGCTATCTGTGGGGTTTCTGATATAATCACCATTATTACATCACTAGTACACTAGTACATCCTAGGCTCATGACCAGCCTAGGAAAGACTGTATCAAAGAGAAACCAAGAGATTCAGAATATTTGCAATTTTGAAAGACACCCCCCCCCCACTTCCTTACAGTCATTCCAGCTGTTCCAACACATGTCACCATTTCTTGGTAAGGGACCTAGAAATTTGCCAGAAGCAATGCTATTTAAAATAAGCATTCATTTATAAACAAACAATCAAACAGACCATGCTGCTATGTATATGAAGGATCATATGATAGAAAGCATAAGACAGGTATCTATTTTATATAAATTCAATTCATCCTTAATGATAGATAGATAGTCTTGGCATTGTGCCTGGTCATCTAAATGAGGACTTGAATTTCACTGATGTAAATCAAAGCCAAAAATAAAAAAATAAAAATAAAAATAAATCAAAGCCAGCTGAAATGAACATCTGTATCTAGAGGAACTGGCCTCCTAAATTTTGAGTCAAGAAGAAACACCAAGTTCATGAACAAGAGAGTGCACAATATCATAACTCTCACAGGCTGGGTTCTAGCTCAATGACAAAATGCTTGTGAAGTATTAGAAAGGTCATGGGTTTGATCCCTACTACCTCAAGGGTGTGTGTGTTGAGGGGTATTCTCTTCAGTCTAATCTACAGAATCAGGGTAATCCCTATCAAAATCTGATCTACTGTTTGGCATAGATTTAACAAGGCGATTCCAAAATGAAAATGCAAATTAAAGGGACTCAGACTGCTAATGCAGGCTTGAAGAACAAAGTCTGAGGACTCATACTTTCCAGTTTCAAGACTTACTGCAAAGGCTCAGTAATCAAGTCTGGTATTGAAACAGAGATTTGGAGAGCAACAGATCAGAAGTTAAGAGTTGAGAAATAAACTCATCTACCTACAGTCAAATAGCTTCCAATAGAATAACAAGTTTCCACTTCCACAGGGGAAACAATATACTTTTCAATGAATGCCAGGACAACTGGTCAGCTGCATGCAAAAAATAAAACAAAATAAACCTGATCTCTTCCTAAGAAATAATAGAAAAACCAGAGATTATCAAATAATGTTGTATGTGTGTTTCATAAGCCACCATGATAAAACTGAGAAGTGGAGCTGAACATGCAGCTCAGCAGTGTGAGTGCATAGTATGCAGGGCCCTGGGTTCACGTGTGAGTGTGCGTGTGCGCACACACACACACACACACACACACACACACGAAGGGGTTGAGGGTTCTGAATCCCAGAACTCAGCACAAGGGAGGCCGGGGATCATGAATTCAAGGTCAGCATGAGCTATACACAGTGAGAACTTTTCTCTAAGAAACAAAACGGGAGAAAGGAGAAATTGAGAGAGGAAGGAACAAACACAAAATAGAAAGAAAATGTTTGCCGATTGTATATCTAGCCAGGATCCTGTACCTAGAATACCCAGACTTCCCACAACGCAATAACTATAAGAACAAAAAAGTACCCAATGAAAAAACGGTTACTCAACATCATCAGCAATCAGGAAGTGCAAATCAAAGGCATAGGCACCATTCTAACTATGTTCCTCACTGAAGATAATAGACAAGCATTGGTAAGGACAGGCTGAAGTTGAATCCTTCAGACACTACTGGTGGAAATGCATGTGGCTGCTTTAAAAACGTCTAATTCTTCCTCAAAATAATTGGTATGTTATCATATGACCCATATGCTCTATGAAACACACATCAAAAGAAATTAAAATACCTGACCTATTCATGAACATTGCCCCTAAATTTATTCATGATATGTTATCCATAACAGCATAAAGTAGAAACGACCCCAAAAACTATCAGCTGCTAATCAAATAAATATAGTACATATCCATTCACTTGAACCATAGTCATCAATAAAAAATATGAATGAACTTTGAAAAAAATTAAATGAAGCCAGTCAGAAAGGACCGTCTAATCTTTGATACATTTGTATGAAGTGGCTAGAATAGGTAAACAGACATAGAGAGAAAGTAGGCAGCTGGGTTTGTCAAGGACAGAGCCGGTAAAAGTGAGGGTGTGATTGCTTAAAAGGACTTTTCTTTAGAGTCATTAACATGACCTAAAAGTGTCTAAGGTGAGGTCACACAACCCAGGAGCAATGAAAGCTTTAGAATTACACTCATTTAAGTCAGTGAGTTATAATTCATGTAAACCATCTCAATAAAGCCAATTTGTAAAATAAATAAGTGAATAAAAAATAAGGAAATAAGTGAACTACAAAAAATATTTTAATTTTCCCTTTGTGCTACACCTAGTTAGTTCTTCCAGTGAGTCTAGAGATGAACACCGCTCTCCTTCCCTTACACCTCAAAAAACAACGGAAAGAGTTCAAAAGCAGCAATCAGAAATCAAAGTTCAAGTTCTGGCACCAACTGTGAGAGGTAAGGCACAATGTTGAACTTCTAACTATTTCCCGTCTGTAAAAAATAAAGGTAATAACCCCCCATCAGTTAAAAAGGTTAATACTAAAATCAAGTAACTGCCTCCATGTGCACACACACAGGCCCAAGTACACACACACAGGCCCATGTGCACACAGAGGTCCAGGTACAAACACACAGGCCCATGTGCACACACATAGGCCCATGTGCACACACACAGGCTCATGTGCACACACACAGGCTCATGTGCACACACACACAGGCCCAAGTGAACACACACAGGCCCATGTGCGCACACACAGGCCTATGTAGTACATTTACCAGCAGGCTTCCCTGTGCTATCACTTGTTGGCACAGTCTGTCTTTCCATCACTAGTTTATGTACCTTTCTTCTTAGGTTTAAGATTCATAAAACTTGGGCCTCCAATCCTTCTGACATCTAGACAGAAAAGCAAGAACAACAATCCCAGAACAGAGTACCAGTACGATGGCCTAGTCATGAAAACACTCAACATGGCTTAACAATCCAACTGTTGTATATTCTTCCCAGACAGTTGAAATAAATGCAAGATTCTGTTTATTCAAACAATGTGCTGTGAACAGGTAAAAATTAACAACTCAGAAGACAGAAGACAACAATGCTAGTTTCAGCCCTCTGACCCTCACCCTTAGGAGGATCCACCTATCTCTATTCACCCTTAGCTCAAAGTTCAGGTTCTAGTAACACCATGCCCCATTCCATCAATGCTAAGAATCAAGAAAGATGCACAAAAGAGCAGAGAATGCAAGTACAGAAACAGTAAACTTTGCACGCCTATGAAGAAACCCAAGATTGTTCACAATGCTAACCGAGAATCATCAGATTTGTGATTCTGGACATACAGGTGTAAGTCTGTCTTCTAAGAAACATCTGTAAAATCAGTCATTCATGTTATCAAGTGCTACACACAAATGACAAAATTCACCATCAATACAAAATCTTTAAGACTTTTAAAAAGCAGCAACAGAAAACTCCTTGATTTAAAAAAAAAAAAACCTACCTCAAAATAAAACTTAACACTCATGGCAAAGCATGTATTTTACCTACAAAAAAAAAAAAAAAAAAAAAAAAAGGAGTTTTTCTAAGAATTACTGGTACCAGTTTAGAGACATAAACATTCATACAAAAATCAGTAATGTAGGCTGGGTCAAAAGTAATGTGATTTGGTTGATAGAATGCTTCCACAGCATACACAAATCCATGAGTTCCCTCCCAGTAGCACATAAACCAGGTATGGGGGTGCATACATACAATCCCAGTGTTCCAAAAAAAGAGACAGAAGAATTAGAAACTTAAGGACATCCTTGGCTATGTGGTTAGCCAGAGGTACAAATGAAAATAAAAATCAGTAATAAATTCTTCTGTAAAATATATATACATGAATATTATTGGCAATATACAGCAAGAAAACAAACATGAAACAGATAAACAATGTCAAAGTGAATTAAAATTTTTCAATAAAAATCTTAATAAATATACTTTGGAGAGTATTTGATTAAAGTATGCTCTCAAGCTAAAACACATATCACCCCTGCTCCTAGAGGTGTTTCAGGTGTGGCTGCTGTGTCACATGAACACCAGTAGGTGACAGAGAAGAAAGAGGCTATGTCTATGTTCTAACCTGTGAACATCTGAATGATTAGTAGCCTAACATTCCCTGAAAAAATGCAAGCCTGAAACAACCTCCAGTTCAGTGAGTGCCAGGCAGGCCTAGACAGGTCCCAAAG
Source organism: Rhynchomys soricoides (assembly GCA_019843965.1). Lineage (NCBI taxonomy): Eukaryota > Metazoa > Chordata > Mammalia > Rodentia > Muridae > Rhynchomys > Rhynchomys soricoides. Next base: position 214,881 of record JADRCH010000761.1, on the reverse strand, counting down.
ATGGGAAGCAAACCAGAGACTAGAGGAACCCTGCCTGGGGACTGTGGGCACCCAGCCAGAGTGAGTTCAAAACAGATGACCATCACAAGGAGTCACTCGGGGCAGGCTGGGAAAGGAGTGAGCCCAAGACAACTACCAGACAGGTACCATGGGGCCCAGACAGGGAGCTAGCCTGAGATGATCACTAGTCTGGGACTGCACAGGCCTGGAGGGCAGACTATGCCTCAGATGACCCCTGCCCAGTGCCATAATGCACTAGTGGGAGTAGCACTCCTGAGACCACTCCTGAGATGACTCTAGACACTCAAAGATCCTGGGCTCCACTAAGAGGAACAAGTAAGTGGTGAAGAAATAGAAAAGAAAGAGAAGCAGAAAGATGTAGGTACAACAAAGGGAGACAGACATAGAGACTCAAGGGTAGTGAGGAACAGCCTGATGTGAGTAGGCCGTGATGCCACTTGAGACCATGGTGGGATCTTGGCCTGTGCTGCCACTGGGGACCACACCTGGGTCAGTGACCCTGCAGCCACCGGAGTCTGTAACCACCAAAGGCCAGGCAGACACCAATGGTCTGGTCTGCCATCCAGGTATATGTTGATGTCCAAGGGCTGTGCAGAACTGGGCATCTTGGGAGGGCTGGCCTTGGAGGCATGAGAACAGGAGAGCCAACCTCATCCCCAGTCAGCCACAGTGAAGAAGAGCAACCTGCATACTATGGGAGCTGCAAGTAAACCTGCCTGAGGATAAGAGTATGGGAGAGCTGGCCCTACCACTCCTCTCCCATACAGCAGCATGGATGAGGAAAAGATAGCCTCCTCCTCTATTGACCCTTACCACCTGCTGCAGGCAGGAGACCCACCTCTGGAGTCATGAGAGCAGGAGAGCTGGCCCTATCCCTCACCAGCTGCAGCACTTGGGAGAGCAGGCCCTGCACCTTGCCTGGGCAGCACAATTGAACTGACCTTGGTGGCAGGGGTACAGAAGAGCCGGCCCCAAGCGTGTGAGCATGGGAGAGCTGGCCCCGAAATTTGTCTGCCATATGGCAGCATGTCAAGGGAGAGGCGACCTCCCTGGACCTTCACCCCTGCCACCTATGGCAGGTGGGAGAACTGGCCCAGGAGTTATGAGAACAGGAGAGCTAACCCTGTCCTTTACTTGCTGCAGCATTTAGGTGAACAGGCCCTGTACATCACTTGGGCAGCAGGGTAGAGCTGGCTCTGGTTTGGGGTTTGCTGGTGAGCCGGCCCCAAGGGTGTAAGAGCAGTGAAGCCAGTGGGCTAACCAGCTCAGGTACCTCTCAAGCCCAGATCCAGGTCTTTGAATTGGCCCACCCCCAACATCTACCCCTGGACTGCTGGAGTGCATGAGAGGGCCAGTCCAACAGATCCAAAACTTCAGGATCTCCATGACTAGAAGGCAACAACAGGACATCTGAGAAGAGTCCCAGTGAAGTTCCAGTATTAGTAGAGTAGCAGAAGCCAGAAGCCTCGTACTAGACCAACAAGTCATTGCAACGAACATTTGCAAGCAAAGAAATGTGGACAAAAGCCTATACTATAGGACGCACTGTGACACACTACAGTTTTCACAAAGAGTTTTTTTTTCTCTGTTGTTCAGGACCTATGTTTGTTATAAAAAGAAATCAGGAAAACGGAGGATGCTAACATTTAAGAGCAGTGAATAGAGTAATTCAACCAATGGATCTGTTATAACCTGGAATTCCTTTACCTTGTTACCTAAGTCATGGGCTATAATAGTAATTGATTTAAAAGACTGCCTTTTCACAATCCCTTTGCATGAGCATGATAACGTACCAACCTACTTGTAACAGCAGCAGTCCAATAAAGAGATATCATTGGAAAATACTTCCACAAGGAATGTTAAATAGTCCAACTTTATGTTAATATTTTGTGTAACAACTGCTGGAAATAATTCATAAACAATTTCCTCAATCTATTTATTATTACATGAATGATAATTTTGTTGACTGATTCTGATGCAGATACTTTAGAGAAGATGTTTAAGAAACACAAAGAATTCTTTCATGCTGGAGGTGACAGATTGCTCCTGAAAAAATACAAAGAGGGGATTCTATTAACTATTTGGGTTACAGAATAAGTCAACAAAAATTCTGATGACAAAAGGTACAGATCTGTAGAAATCAGTTGCAAATTCTTAAGGATTTTTAAAAATTAATGGGAGATACTAATTGGCTATGGTCTACAATTGTATTAACTACTCAGGAGTTAAGTAATTTGTTTCAGACTTTACAAAGAGATTCCAACTTAAACGATCCAAGATGATTAACAGCTCAAGCAGAAAGAGAGTTAACTGTGGTAGTTAACATGGCAATATGCACATGTAGATCGAATTGATCTTAACCTTAATTATACTTTGGTTACTTTTGCCTTCAACTCGTTCTCCTACTGGTCTCATTATGCAAAGGGATAGTTATGGAATGAGTTTTCTTAGCACATAACAAGGTAAAAATAAAGGCATACATAGAAAAGGTTTCTGAATAAAGGGCAAAGTAAGACTGTCAATTGTCAGAGGCAGGTGGATTTCTGAGTTAGAGGACAGCCTGGTCTACAGAGTGAGTTCCAGGACAGCTAGGGCTACACAGAGAAACCCTATCTGGGGAGGGGCGGGGAGGGGGGGAAGACTGTCAATTCTCAGAAACAGCCAGCTGAAACTGTAATCTATAATGCCTCTTACTAATGCTAAGATTATGTCATAGGTAATCAATGAAGATTGGCAAAGAGCTTGTAGTAATTATTTGGAAGAAGTTAATAACAAATATCCTAAAAGTAAGCATTTACAGTTTATAAAAAGAACTAATTGGGTTCTCCCAAGTATTGTAAAGGAACTACCAACTCTTGAAGCACCTACATTCTATACTGATGCAAATGAGGTAGGAATGGCAGGCTATAAATCAGTCAAATTAAGCAAAGAGTTCCAAAGCCCATAAAAAAATCAGAGCTGGATGCAATCCTTATGGAATTATTAGATTTTCACGAATCTCTTATTATAATTACTGACTCTCAATATGCAGAAAGAGTTGTTTGGCAAACAGAAACTGAATTTATTCCTGATGATTCATAGTTAGCTTTGTTATTTGTGCAATGGCATCAGGCCATCAGATATAGAAACTATCAGTTACATATTACTCATATCCATTCTCATACAGGTTTGCCAGGTCCATGGGCACAAAGAAATGAGGAAATTGACAAATTATTAATAGGAAATATGTTACAAGCCTCAAAATTTCATGGGAAAACACCATGTTAACAGTAAAGGTTTAAGGAAAAAAATTTCTATCATTTGGAGACAAACCCAGGAAATTATAAGAAAATGTTCTACTTGTTCTCTGTAGAGCCAAACTCCATTATCTGCAGGCAGCAACCCTACGGGTACCAAAAAAGTGGAATCTGACAGATGGATGTGTTTCATTTTGCATAATTTGGAAAACTAAAGGTTGTACACCATACCACTGATACCTATTTGGGGCTTCAATGGGCAACTGTGCTGAGTTCTGAAAAAGCTGATTCTGTAATTACACATTTACTGGAAATAATGGCCATTATGGGGATACTTGCACAAATTAAGACTTATAATGCCCCCACATATGTATTCAATAAGATGAAACAATCCTTTGCATATTATAATACAAAGCACATCACAGTATACCACACAACAAGATAAGCAGTTGTCTTGTAGACAACTAATCTCACTTTAAAAGATATGCTTATTAAACATGAAGGAAGAGTAAACACCCTCAGGTACATGCTAAATAGTGCTTTGTTAACTTTAAATTTTCTTAATGTTAATGAAGGAACAACAGCAGCTGAGAGACACTGGGTTATAGAAAAAACTGTGGAATTAAATCAACCTATATACTAGGTTGTGTTGACACACAACCTAGGATGTGTTGACATCAGAATGGAAGCCTGCAATAGTTTGGTGATGAGGATTCAGTTTGCTCATGTTTCTACAGGGAATGAAAAAATATGGTTCCCATCAAAGTTTATAAAGATTAGATTTGACCAGGGAAGATCTCCTTCTACCTGAGACATGAATATCTCTGCATAGCCAATGAATCTTTTGGCTACCTGGTCCTCATGTCTAATTATTACATGCCAACCTTTCATTTGGCATAGATGGAGATTAAATTACAGTTTGGTTACACTGTTCAAACAGACTTATAAAGTTGATAGATGCCTTTCACCTGCTCAAACATCATTAGCTGATTTATGCACATGGCACATTCCATACATATGTTAATACAAAAATGTACCTATAATATTACCTCTAAAAGTTTGTGTGTTTTCAGAGCAAAAGGACCAAACACAAAGCAAAGTAGGCCATGTGATCCAGCCTCACTGACGGTCTCAGTTACTTTTCTCTCAAAACTTTGCATCCAGGTCAATTTCAAAACCACTGGTCTCAAATGGTCCAACCTCATAGACTGCTTCAGCCAGGACTTCAGTTAAGTTTTTCCTATCCCACGGAGACTATTACAGCAAAAGATACAGCTAACTCTCCCAGGACCTGGCCAATATCCCAATTTTCTTAGGATCCCCAGACAGCTGGAAGCAATGTTAAGAACACGAGGCCCCCATTCCCAAGAAGTGAGGTGGGTGGTTTTTGGTCATTCAGTGAGTTATGGATGTGTGTTGTTATTTTAGAGGGTTGGTTACAAGTTGTTATTGGTCCTGGTCAGGAAGGAAACAAAGTAAAGAAGGTTAGAATCAGAGATATCTTTCTTTCCTTCTCTTTCTCCCCTCCATCCTTGCTCTCCTATCTTTCTCTCTGATCTAATGTTAAGGGGAAGGAGTGGGAGAGAGGATGATAAAAGTAGTTAACAGAAAAAAAGAGGAAGTGGATATAAGATGATAGTATAAAAGGTAGATTACGAAATCTACTAGTCTCAAATACTTTACATTTGTATGGATTATTGTATATTGATAGAAATTTAAGGTTATTTTGTTCAATTCTTGCTTAATGTATTGCACATATGTAACTCATTTAAATGTAATTTGAAGTTCTATTCTTATGAAAGCTACTCTTCTATTGAAACATAGTGTCAGTGAACACAACTTTTTAAAATTCATTGTTAAATCTTATGTCTACCTACTGATTAATGACATTTTAAAGAATAAATCTGTACTAGATCACAGCACGTTCCCTCAAAGTAGTAGGTCATATGTTGATGGTGGCAGAAAATGGCTTAGGAACTAGTAATATCAACTAGGAAGAGGCAAAGAAAGATAACCTCTTTGAGTTTTTGGTTGAAGTTGTTCCTTACACATTCTTTTGAATTTTGGGCATTTGGGATTGTGTGATAAATAAATTTCTGTTAGATCATCAAAAAAAAAAAAAACGAAAGCTACTCTTGCAAACTGTTTAGGGTAATTAGAAATGCAAGTCTCAGTAGTTAGTCATCTATAATGTTACTTGTAGTCTTGTTAACTTGTAGTTTAGTTAATTACAGAAACAAGCTTGATTTAGCCTCCTGTATATGTTTTCAAAGTTAGGCAGATAGTAAATATCCAGAAACAGGCAATGCTTATCTATTCAAACATACTGTAGATGTCTGTGAGATAAGAGGCTGCTTCACAGGAGGTGATTATGATTTGCCTCATACACTAGCGGAGGCTGATCTCTGCCAGCTGCAGATAGTTTAATTTTGAAGACTCTGGAGAAGGGTATAAATGGGAGAGTCACAAGAGAGCCTGTGGCAGCTGCTGCTCCCCCTGCTGCTGCTGGTTTGTCCTGCTGCTGCATTTGCTATTGCTGGATTGCTGGACTGCTGAATATTCTGACAAGGAAGACTGGGCTTATCCCAAGGAACCCAAAGCCCCTAATCAGCAGGAAGTAACCTATGCGCTCTCTCCCCTCTAACCTTCTTCCTCTTCTACCTAGTGCTGGGGAGGTAAAGGGGATAGGGGTAGAATAAGGGCTGGAAGGGAGATAAATGTATAAGAACCCAATAAAAACAAAACAAAAATGCCAATATCCTGCTGTAAGGCATTTTCTCAATTAGTAACCAATGGAGAAGGGCCCAGCCTAGGGTGGGTGGTGCTATCCCTGGGCTGGTGGTCCTGGGTTCTATAAGAAATTGGGCTGAGCAGCATCCCTACGTGGCTTCTACATCAGCTCTTGCATCCAAGTTCCAGCCCTGTTTGAGTTCCTATCCTGACCTCCTCCAGTGATGGACTGTGATCTAGAAGTGTAAGCTGAATAAACTGTTCCTCCCCAACCTGCTTTTTGGTCATGGTGTTTCTCTGCAGCAATAGAACCCTAAGATGCCTTGGATCTGACCATAGGATCAGGCATTTTTGGTGTGTCATAAGCATATTTACTGTCAGGTTCCTCGGTTTCCTTCTACCAAGCCTATGAACTTACCCACAGGTGCCAATCCTTTCATGGCATTACCATGTGTGATGTAAAGAAATGGGCTCCCTGAGCACTGAGAATGTACCTGGAGTTCTTTGGCCCTCTTCTTACTTGGCTACTCAAGAGCTTCTCTGTCAGCCAGACTTCTCCCTAATAAACAGTTTCATATGAGTTCCCCAAGGAAAATACATAGAATGAGTGGTTGATATATATCTGTGCACAAATGCTATGCACAAACAAAAATATCTAGTGTCAGTAGAGAATTTTAAGAACTTTTTGCTTCAGTCATCTTCTTTTTAGAGGTAGACAGAAAAAAATACATCAAAAATGAAAGGGCAGACAAAACATTTGTGTCTATGAGAGTATTCATAGTTCCACTCAGAAAGAAGGGGCTACAAACACACAGAAATTAAACAACCAGGAAGAATTTAAGAAATCTGAAGACAAAAAGAGACAAGCCCCAGGCTGAAAGACCACTAAATACCTGGCGCATTGAATTCAAAATCAAAGAGTTCTTTATCCAAGGTGTTAGCATAAAGTTCTAAGATTCAAATCAAATTCAATAGGAGAAATCTTCCTATAGAAGACAGATGTTACACTGCAAAGGGCTCTAAGTCAAATGAAATCAGACCTCTCCACAGCATTGCAAAATACAAACACCTTCAAATTTCTAAAACACTATTCCAGCATGGAAATCTATGTCCAGCTGTACTATCAACAATACAAGAGATAGTGTAGCACAATTCTCCCATGCATGTTTTTTAAACATAAACTCCTGGGAGATAAACTCTAGAGTAAAATAAAACAAATCAAGGAAAGAGAGAAGGACACAGGGCTGGGGATATAGCCTAGTGGGTAAAGTGCTTACCAAGCACACATGACGCCCAGGGTTTGATCCGCAAGACTGCATAAAAAAACAAGCACAGCAGCACATGCCTATAATCCTAGCATTTGCACCTTGGATGCAAACTAACAGACGAAGTACTTGACTCTTCTTCCTTCCTCATACTTCAGGTAAATCTACTTATTCGGTTTTAATAATTTTAATAATGATGAGGAAAAGAAAAGGAGGTGAATTCAACTATGAGTGTAATAATGGTCCGGGGAGGCAGCTCAACAGAATTCAACAGAACAACAAAAAAAACTTTCCTTACAAGTGTTAAGAACTAGTATTTGACCCATGTAAATATTGAGTGAGTAGCAGGCTACCTGTAATGCCAGAGTTTGGGAAAAGACAGGAGATCCCGGATCTAGCCAGCTAGTTAGATTAGCCATATTGGTTGTGGGTTTAACTAGAAGACACTGCCTCAATGAGAAGGTAGAGAACAAAGGAGGAAGATTCCATAACTATACACATACATTCCCATTCTCTGTCTCTCTCTCTCTTATATGCACACACACATGCAAACATACACATATATACATACATACAAACATACATGTATATATACTACATACACATATACTTACAAATTCTTAAAACCATTTCTGATAACAATAATTTAGCATAATGTATAGAAATATCAATAGTACCTTTCTGCTTGTTACTACAGTTTTAATCAGCTTTGATATAAACAGAACCCTTAGTTATTTTGAACCTTTAACAAGACCCAATTTGAACCTTTAATGAGACCACTCTAAAAAAAAGATACTGAGATTCTGTACATGACTGAGAACTTGCTTACAAAAATGATCTTGACATCCAGTAAGCGGGAAGAAACAGGAGAGCACTCCACTCTAAAGCAGGAGTTCAACACTGAGAGAGAACATGAGAGCTCAGCAGTTTGGAGGACAAATGGTCTTCATGACTCATATTTCTCGACAAAAAAGCAAAGGGGCTGTATATCCAGTTCAAGAAACTCCTCAAAAAGGGCAGCCAACAGCACAGCAAGCAGCAGCTGTTGGCCAGGCCTACTAGCAGCATGGGTGATAATTACCACCCTGGCTGCCACCGTCATGGTAGTAGCCCTGTCAACACAGGATGTTTGTACTGACAATAGAGACTACATTCTGGCAGCGGCACAGGGCATCATCTCTGCTTCCATGTCAGCTGGCTAAGAGAGTGCTCAAGCTCATGCATGCATGCACCTGATATCAATCAACTGCAGCAAGAGAGTACCCAGCACTTTGGCCAAATCAACACACAATTCTGCTTTTTCTACATAAACTGTTTTTCTTCACCTACAGTGTTATAGTGAAATAAAACTTCCATTTTGAAGGAAATAACACATATATAAAGTAGAACACATTAAGATCTAAAGGGAAGAAAATGCGATAAAACCAGTAAGATTTAACACGGAAGTTATCACCCGATTCTCACCTTGTTCTAAACATTCTAACCCAATAGCCCTGTAGGGTAAAGCTGTAACTTCTCAGCGCAGATAGCTTCAAAGAAGTATTTTCACCTGAGGGAGCTATGGGCCCAGCACCGGAAATGTCACTCTGGAACTGGGCTCAACCTGCAGAACCTGCTGTCATCACTGGCATACTGTTGGTAATTACCAGGATGTGCCTCCTGAACCAGGCAGTCTCCAAACTTGCTCTGCTTCTGGGCTATACCCACACTTAAGCTACACAGCCACCCCAAAATACTTGGCATCATCAACTGTTCTTGAAATACAATTCTTGTTGGCACAGTGGGCTAAGCCCATAAATTTCTCAGAACTTGGGAAACTGAGGCAGGAAGATCTCAAGTTCCTGGTCAACCTGTACTATACAAGAAACTCTATTTCAAACACAAACAATACTTTCATTCTTAAGAATGCCATCCCCATCAAGAGTGAGTTTGAGTCTGCCTGGCACTATAATACTCTGTCCTAATACTATGTAAATCTGACCAACCAGCAGCCTCCTAAATGCCTTCCACCACAGACAGGACTGCAACTCTTCATGAAGTATCTCATGCTATTAGCAGGTGGAAGGAGAGATCTAGACTAGAGAAGGACTCATTTCGTTCTTTTATAACAACAAGTAAGAACATGGAAGAACTTCAGCATGTAGCTGAACTCAAGCTTGGTTCAAGCGAAAGCCCTCTTGTCTCAGGAAACCACCAGCATCCTAAGCGCCTGTGCTCTTAGTGCTTCTGAGTCCGCAGTCCTGAACTGGCAGCAAGTGGTGAACTCTGGGGTTGCCTGTTCTCTTCTAAGGCTGAATTTCAAGATGAAATGCCCAGTGTTGGTTCCAAAAGTATTTTCTTTCTTCTGATTTAAAACACAAAGTCCAGCGGGATGGTTTTTTCTTTTCAATTACTTCCCACCCGCTGTCTTACCTCCCCATCTTCTACTGAAACCCTTCTTTCGAAGAAAGCCATGGAAGAGAATAGGACACAACTGAGGACTGGAACAAAAGTACTCTCGACTTTCTGGCAGAATTCAAATAGTCTCTATTTGAAGTCATTTAGATCACTATAGATTAAGTCTGGAAAGAAAACATAAAAATACCATTTTCACAGAGAAATCTCTATGAGGAAGACCATTAAACAACACAAACTACAGGCACCATTCTTGCTCTTTTCTCAGAACATTCAATTATCAGAGAATATTAAATATTTAAATAAAAGAACTGAATGAGAAAACAACTAAAAATACCAAAAATAGACAGCTTGAAAAAGAATAAAGGCCAGTAAGATGGCTCTGTGGGACAAGGTACTTGCTGCCAAGCCTAATGATTTGAGTTCCAGTCCCCCAACCCACATGGATGGAAGGAGAGAACTGACTCCACAAACTGTCCTCTGACTCCACACATGTGATGTTACACACACACACATACACAAATATGTGTAATTTTAAACAAGAAAACACGACTTCTAGAAATTAGTAAGAATGATTAAAACAAAGCCAACTGAATAAAACAACAGATTAAACATAGCTAAAAGACTACTAACAAATTTTTTCATCATTAAGAAATGAAAAATTGATTAAAGAGAGACAAGCAGACACGAATAAAGTGGCATGGTCTCCCTGGAGACAGTTCGCATCCCAGAGAAACAGAGAAGGCAAGTCACATGTGACACATGAGGGGGAAAAGCTGGGCATTTCCAAAGAAAGGGCTAAAAAGGTGGCTGAGCACTGAAGAGCACTGGCTGAGCACTGAAGAGCACTGGCTGAGCACTGAAGAGCACTGGCTGCTTTTCCAGAAAACCAGGTTCGATTCCCAGCACCCATAAGGCAGCTTACAAGCATCTGTAATACAGCCCGAAGGGATCCAATGCCTTCTTCTGGCCTCCCTGGGTACCAAGCATGCTAATGGTGCACAGACATTCAGGCTGGCAAAACAACTGTACACATATTAAAATGATTTTTTAATTTTAAAAAGAAAATTATTTAAAAATAAAAAATTGATGAAAGATTTCAATCTAGATTAAAATATCATAATACACACAACGTAGTATAAATAGAAGAAACTTTACACATGGACTTGCTATAACAAATTTCAAAATAAACACAAAGAAAGGATTTTAAAATAGCCAAAAAAGACAGGTGATCTCTACAACTGGATCTCATTAGCAATAAGAAAACCCAGGTGACAGCATAATGCTGTCCTCAGCGTACTGACAAAATGAGTTGTTGACCAGCATTTCATAGCCAGCAAAATTACTATTCAAGAACTAAGATGAAATACAGATATTACTGTCTCAGGAAAGCATTCATGTGCACACACACACACCACCACCACCACCCAACAACGATGATGATGATGACAGTGAGGAGAGAGGAAGGACCAAGAGGAAGACAAGGAGTGATAATGTTGAAAAGAGCAGCATTTGGAAATCAATATGGTGGTTTCTCAGAAAACTGGGAATCAATCTATGAGCATACTCTGCCATAACTCAAGGACACTTGATCAACTATGTTCACTACAGCAGCTTTAATTATAATAGCCAGAACCTGATTTCCCTCAATCGAAGAATGGCTAAAGAAAATTGGGTATATTTACACAATTAAAAACAATATCATGAAATTCGCAGGCAAATGGAAGGAACTAGAAAAAAAAATTCATCCTGAGTGAGTTAACCCAGACCCAAACAGCAAGACATGGTATGTGCTCTCTTATCAGCGGATATTAGTCATAAAGTACAGAATGATCATGGTATAATCCACAGACCCAGAGAAGACAAGTAGTAAGGAGGTTCAAAGGGGGTGCATGAATCTCACCGTGAAGGGGAAATAGAATAGACATCACAAGTGGATGGGAGCAGGGTCTTGGCGCAGGATGAGGATGGAAACGAGGGACCAGATGGGAGAGGATGGAGGGAGAACGTAATAGGAGAAACAACTGGAATGGAGAGGGGGTGGGGGAGCATCTCTGGGACAAGCTAGAAACCTAATGCAATGGAAACTCCTAGGAATCTCTGAGGGTGACTCCAGCTAAGACTCCTAGCAATGGGGGATATGTAACCTGAACTGGCCATCTCTTTTAACCATGCAAGACTTCCAGTGGAGGAACTGGGACGCCAACCCAGCCAGAAAACCTTCGACCTATAATTTGTCCTGCCTACAACATGTGCTGGGGTGAAGGTGGCATAGAAATTGTGGGAATACCCAATCAATGACTGGTCCAGCTTGAGAACCACACCACGAAAGGGAGCCCATCCCTGACACTGCCTGCAGAGCCAGGAACCAAAGGTTAGATAGCCCAGAGACCTAGGATAGAACCAAACATGAATGGCAAAAAAAAAAAAAAAAAAAAAAAAAAAAGGCAATGAAATTGTTTTGCTATACTCACAGATTGGTGCCTAGTCCAATTATTAGAGAGGCTTCACCTAGCAACTGATGGAAACAGTTGTAGAGAGCCACAGCCAAACATTAGGCTGAGCTTAGGGAATCCTGCGGAAGAGGGGAGGAAGGATTGTAGGAGCCAGGGGGTCAAGGACACCACAAGAAAACCCACAGAATCAACTAACTTGGTCTCATTGTGGCTCACAGAGATTGAACTGCCAACCAAGGAGCCTCTTCAAGGTTAGGCTCTCTGCACATATGTAACAGTTGTACAGCTTGGTCTTCTTGTGGGACTCCTAACAGTGGGAGCAAGGGTTGCCTCTGACTCTGTTGCCTGCCTTTGGGACCCTTTCCTCCTACTGGATTGCCTCATCTAACATTAACAGGAGAGGCGATGTCAAGTCTTATTACAACTTGATAAGCCGTGGCTGGCTGATATCCATAGGAGGCCTGCTCTTTTCTGAGAAAAATAGAGGAGAAATAGTTGGGAGCAGAGGGGGTGAGAGGCTGCAGACTGAATGTAAAATAAATAAATAAGGATAAATATAATATTTTACTATATAATTAAATATAGTCTTTAATTATATAGAGAAATAATATAATAAAGAGAAATATTATAAAGTATAACAAGAAAACAGAAAACAACAGGCATAATGACTGTGAATTAGAGGGATCGAATTTACTATTTTTCTGTTTGTCTCCTAGTTTTTCTTTCTTTCTCTATTTATACAAATATTTTTTCCCCACAGGCACATCACGTCTTCTTGTACTCAGGAGCACTATAGCAAATCCCTACATTAAAGTTGGGAGTCATTTTGAGCAAGCCACCACCAAAAAGGAACACACTGTAGGCCAGGTATGATGGCAACCCTGCAATCCCAGCACTCAGGAAGCTAAGGAGAAGGATCGCAGGCCTGTACAAGGCCACAAAGGCTGTACTGTGAGACTCTGTCTCAAGAAAGGGGGAGGTGTACTAACTGTGAAGAGTGCTGAGCAGATCAGGGAAGGCTGCTGTTTGCAGAGTAAGAACTGAGGTGGCAGTAGCTTTACTCAGCTTCATCTGGAACAGAGATAGCAAAAGCATTTCAAAAGTACTGATTGCAGGGTCACTAACCAATCTTGCTTTTTTTTTTCAGATGCCAAAAATTTGGCTTAGCTGTATAATCATTAAATATAAAGAGACTACATAAATGTTCTAATTAAGAGGTAGACAGCCAGGAAGACTGGAGAGAGAAAAAAAGAACCAAGAGTGTATTAAGCAAAACTAATACAGGGTCCACTGGTTCTCTATGTAACCTTGTCTGGTCAGGAACCAAGCTGGCCTCAAACTGATAAACCATTATCTGCCTTAATAGTTGGGATTAAAGGTATGCAGCACCACACCCATTCAAAAAATTAATATTCCTGAATATTTTTATTGTATAGACTACCTAATCTTACATTTTATTATAGAAAGATTAACAAATGAAGACTCATAAGACAAAAATACAGATGTGTGCAAAAATATGTACACAAGTACATAAACTATAGTAATTATGTTACTAAATAAGAATATGCATATATATCATTCAAATAAATGAATGAATAAATAAGCAGGAGGTGGCAGGAGGGAAAGTTCTTCCTCACAATAGGAGACAATACAGAAAGAAATCTGGATGAAAAAACCTACAATTCAAATCTAAGACTAATGAGCAAAAGAATGATAAGGTACAGAAGAGTTTAACTAACTTCAAAGAGAAAAGCAGTGTCTGGCAGGCACCAATTTCACCACAAGGTCCCAATGTTATCACTAACACATAACAACTAACATTAGAAGGCTACTATTACGTTATATTGTGAAGAACAGAAATATTTTTTGGTTTTTTTCATAGTTGTCTAAAATTTAAAACTGAATACACCCATGAGGCAACTACAGAGAAATACAAGTAGGAATATTCAGGAAAGTAACTGGCCGACACCCTTCAGAGACACTGATGTCAAGAAGACTAAGGAACTATTCCATGTCATGAGTCTGATATGACAGCTAAATCCAGCATGATTCTGGATTAGATATGAACAGAGAGAACAGAAGAGCAGCAAAGCACCAGAAAGACAGCCGTGGACTTGCCACACCCTGAAGGATAACCGTGGACTTGATACACCGAGTTTGGTCACCACTGCACAGGAAGACAACTTGAGAATTCATAAGAGAAAGAAAAGAAGGGCCTGGCTCCTGGGTACAATACCCCAGGACTCTAACCAAGAGCAGACGGCAGATCCTTATACACTTACACTTTTCTGAAAGCTTGAAATCATATAGCAACAGACAAAACTGGCAAAGTAGACAAAAATGTTTCAAATAAATACCCCAGAATAAAAGACCTTTAATATGTAAGAGCTTTTGGAAGTGGAAGTTAGAGCTTGCCAGAAAGCCCTGGGTCTGATGCCTACCATGACAAAGGGAATAGGCAGGCTGAAGCAGAAAAGAAAGGAGAAAGGGGAAGCACTGTGTAAATAAAAGTTTTAAAAACACCAATGTCCAACAGATTAATGGGAAACAGACAATTTGTAGCCAATTCATATTAATGAACTTTACAAAGAAAAAAGAAACAAGTCAGCTTCACTAGTAAGTACACAATGATGAGATCTTTTTCCATAACCAGTAATTTTCTTTTTAAAAATTGGCAAAGGCTCCCTAAAATGGCTATCCAAGAAGAGTTAGAAGTAGGAATAACTAATTAGCCAGTTTCAGAAAGGAGGTTCAGCAGTATAAATCAAGAGCCTTAAAAATACCTTCATTACTAAAGTTTGTGCTCTCTTGAAGAAATCTTCTCTACTGTGGACTGAAACTCACGCTCAAATCCATGCATTAAGAGCTGGAAAGATGTCTCAGTGGGTGAGAACATGTGGTCCAAGCATGACGACAGATTCTCTGTAGATTCAGTAAGAGAGCATATGTAGCAGGACCCCTGACATCCTACTCTAGCCCCCAGGAATGCAGCAATGCCTGCTCCACACACACTCACACACACACCTACATAAGACACACTCCAAAGACAAAAGACATTCACCAAAGGGTATTCATAGTAGTGCAACTACTTAGAGCAATCTACATGTTCGCGATCAGAGAGTTAGGGTAATAACCACAGCATCAACATCCTATCACAAACGACAGTAAAACAGGGGGAAAGTTGCAAAAAAACAGTCAACAGATTAAAGTTTACAAAATGGGTATTCTGGATGATCTTAAGAAAAAAGGAACTCATTTAAGTCTAGATCTTAAGAACTAAAAGTGAGCAACCAATGAAAATATTAATAGGGGTGAAAATCTGGTCTAGCCTCCTGCTATGAGATCTAATTTGCCTACCCATCTACCCAGCTCAGACGAAGTGAACATTTCTCACCTGGGGGGTCCTTCCCACCTTCCCATTTTGCTCGCTCAGCACCTCAAGGCCTACATCTTTCTCAGCTACATTCAGTAAAAATTGGTTGCTTCATATTTACCCATGCATCCTCATCACTTCTTACATGCCAAAGAAATGGACTCCAGCTATTGTACTAAAGACACCTTAAATATAGCAGCTAATCAAATAGCAATTTCTTTTTTTTTTCCTGCTTCTTCAAAGAAAAACATTAAGAAAAACAATCCCTGAAGTTTTCTTTCCTAACCTAAATCCCCAAGGCAGGCTCTAAACAGTACAGACAGCACATACCTAATTATGTTCTGTGAAGTGTCATCTGCTTACTTTCATGTCAAAAAACATTCAAACATCTAATCACTAGTCACCACCCCAAACACACCCATCTGTGTGCTGCGTCGCCAGCTCTGCCCTACCTACTGAGTCTAACCTCCATTTGTACACTCTCCTCCTCACTAGCAGAGGACAGTGGTCAGGGGAGAGGAGCAAGGCTGGGAACACTGACAATCAGACAAGGAGTAGGATGACCTTAATCTAGCAGAGGGCCAGGGAGAGGCATCAGTGTATCAGTGGTCTTCAACAGTAGTGATTTTTAGAGGCATCTTTGTTTGCCACTGCTTTGTAAGTGCTGCTGGCAGTTAATAAGAGGCCAAGGATGCTACTGACATCCTACAATGCACAAGGAAGGTCCCCACACAAAGAAAAGTTACTATCATGACAAAATCCAATTCCAATTAATCAGGAAAAAGACAGTGCATCCAATTCCAATTAATCAGGAAAAAGACAGTGCAGGGTTAGGGCAGCTGTGTAGTTTAGGACCTCTAAACCACACACACACACACACACACACACACACACACACACACACCCCTAAATAAGATGCTACAACAGGGTGGGAGAACTGCTCCTTTGGGTACCAAAAGTCTACCTCAGGCACAGGAAGCACAAGAAGAGTGGTATGTATGCCTTCTCTTGGCTTTATCTTGTGTTTCTTCAAATGCTGTTTCCAAGTAGCAACAGTGAGAAGATAACAACTATCAAAACTGCCCAGGCCTGCAAACACCTCCTGCAGAGCTGGCAAAAAAACACAGAATGATGACAAGTTGAGCTGAGTATCTCATCAGGGCGGAAGGACTCGTGCACAAGCCCAGCTTTGGTCAGTAAGGAGAAAGGTGGCAAGTACTGAAGGCCAGACAAGAAAAAGATAACAGTGCTGTTCCCAAGAGAATCATCCAAAGGACAGAAGAAGATCTACAGGAGTGGAACCGTAAAAGCAGGTACCATAATATTCAGCCTGAACTTCCACCCAAACCAGATGCAAGCAAGAAAGCACTCAAGAACACAGCTACACTGTTATAGCTTATGACTACTGAATCACACAGCAGGTCTTCTTTGTTTTGTTTTTTTATTGAGCCATAATTTCCTCTGATGAAGGCCAGATGGCTGGAAGTCCTTTAGTACCCAGACTGGCTAAGATTTGAATAACTCTGACCTGCCTCCCAAGTATCATTTGCATGTTTAACTTAACTTCTGTCCCCAGTATTAGGGAGTACTTGCAGCTTAAAGTGGCTCGTTCCAATGCTAAGCAGGAAGAGCCATTAGAAACCTGCCCATTAGAAAGTCAGCAAGGTAGTCAATGAGTCCTCGCAGTAGGACACTGAGGCAGGAGTTCAAGACCAGAAGAGGCTAAAAAACTCCATCCTGTCTTTAAAAAAGAAAAAAGTAATCAAACATGAAGCCGGGACTGTGCAGAGCACTTGGTAGAACAAGTGCTTATTTCACAAGCTTGAGGCCAGGAGTCCAATCTCCAGCACAGCTAAGAAACAAAAACACAGAAATGAGTCCACTGGACATATGAACAAAGTTTAATGATTCTCAATACATCAGCCCTGAAGTTTCTCACATCCACCTGGTCTTCCGACTCCTAGCCCTTTTCTCTTCTCTAGGCTGTGAGCTGTCCTTTTGTCCTGAATAGTGTTATACCTAGTCTTTTATGTCATACAATTATGAACGGATGACAAGAGCATTGAGTCTGATCCTCAGTACTGAATAGCATGAGAACTATCCTCTAACCCCCACAAGAGTACCCTGGTATACACACACACAAACACACATATCCACACACAGGCACACATACACACAGGTGGACACATACAGGTACACACACAGGTACAACAGAGACACAGAGGTATACACACAGGTACACATACATAATGAGGCAGAAAGAAAATCAAGACCCTGCCAGTGCACAAGCAGCCACTTGGGAAAGCTGGAGGTGAACTGGAGATTCTGGGTCCTGCCCTCAGAGTTGTACCAAACAGTAAAATATTATATGGCAGAACTGCAGTTTCTTAAGTTTTGTGGTAAGGTTTTTAAAAAAAGCTGGTAAGCTGTTTTTTTTTTAAATCTCATTTTGTGATAAACTGCATTTTTATAATGACTCTGCAGTATAATAAATACCTACATCAAATGTCAATAGCAGGTGTGTGGTCTGTATACATAGATTCTGGCCTATGATAACTCAGTTAATTTCACAAGGACCCCCGTGGAAGGAGTATAATCCACATGTCACTGGCAAACCCTGGTGAGGGGTGATATGGTAAAATCGCAGTGACCAGTGACACTAGTCATCCTTCCAGGCTCATATTCCATCTGGATAAGTCCTAGAACATCCCTACAACTGTCACAACGGGATTGAACTTCTAGCAATTCTTTTAAGTATTTGTACTTAAAATAAGCTTGGCTATGGCATGGAGCACTGAGAGAAGCCTAGTCAAAGGCTGCTTCATATTCTCAAGCATTTCCTAGAGGTTCTTCCAAGACAGAAATCTGTACTTTGAACTGACAGCCATGACTGGAAGGGCCTCTGGACGGCCTTCTTCACAAAGAGTATTATGTGCTGTGTGTCCCAGGAAGAATGAAACAGTCTGAGGAGTGGAACAGCTGGCATCAACGCTTCCCACTCACTCTAGCTCACTATTCCTGAGCAATCAATAAGATTGTATCTTCCTGTCTTCTTCCAATTATGTTAGATGTCATGTAGCTAAATCCTGGTCACTACATTGTAGGAGGAGTGATGTCAGCCACTTTCAGGTCTGGCTTGGAATGTCTTTCATCATTCACCTGAGACCTTCCACCTAACTCTCTCTGTGTCATCTTGGCATAACTACAAACGGAGGAGATAAGACCAACTTCTATTGGATTTTACATTACAAGAATATGTAGTTGTTGCTATTGTTACTACAATACCATATAACATATTTTTCAAAATTTTGGGTGCAAACAAATCACTGTTTTCCTGTTTCATTGGGATCTGGGATGAGAAAAGGCTTCCTCAGAAAAGCACAAGAAGACGAAACAATGACAAATGATAAACACCAGGGGAAAAATTAAAATTTGCATTTGAAGAATTAAGTAGAGAAAAAATTAGATAACTAAATTTTTTTATGCACATTAGTGTTTTGCCTACACATATATCTGTATGAGGATATATCAGATCATGGAGTTACAGACGTTATGACCTGCCATGTGGGTGCTGGGAATTGAACCCGGGTCCTCTGGAAGAGCAGTCAGTGCTCTTAACCTCTAAGCCATCTTTCCAGCCAACTAAAATATTTTAATGAGATAGGATATAGTCACAGACTCCTAGGTGACTCTGTGATTCAACAATGGATCATTGATTAAACATCAATTATTGATTTAACTCAAAATAGGATTATAACAAAACTCAAGAGTAGAGGAAAGGTAACTGAAGAGTTTATGAAGGTCAAGTCCTCCAGTATGAAAATCAGAACGCAATGAAATGATTTCATTTCATTAATGAAAGCAGAGCTCCACTAAAGGCAAACAGCTCCACTACCCAATATAAATCCTTAACGGTCCTATTTTCGGGGCTCTATAATGTAATCCCACAAATCCCACACGTGTTTAAATACCTATATACAAGAACAGTCACTGCAACACTATTTATTATAAAACCTGGAGCATAGCTAAACGCCTCCCAACAGAGGCAGCATGGGTGAGTCCTGAA
>JADRCH010000761.1:150160-195330 GCA_019843965.1 Rhynchomys soricoides | reverse complement strand
GCATAGCTAAACGCCTCCCAACAGAGGCAGCATGGGTGAGTCCTGAATTTAAGTATCCACACCATCTTCTCCTCACAATTTTTCTTCTTCAAGATGAGGTTTTACTATGAGGCCAGGCTGGCACTGAGTTTCCAACATCCCACCCCCAGTCAGCTGGTAAATATGAGTTGTTTCTCTGTTTGAGCTACTCTAAACAGCACAGGTTTATATGTAAGGTTTGGTGTGGTCATATTTATATTCTTCATGGGCATAATACCCGGAAGTGGAACTGAACCATCATGGTGTAGCAACTGTATGTACTGTCACTGTTGCACATTCTCCCTTGACCGGATATGGAGATTCCAATTCCCCACAGCCATAGCAACACTTTTTATATCTACCTTTCTAAAATTTTAGTAATTCTAGTAAGTGTGATGTGTTGTTTCACTGTAAACGGGGTAGGGATTGAACTCTTGGCCTTATGATTACGACCCAAGTTAGGCTTCTGATTACATCCTAGATCTTCACTGTGATCTTTATTTGGGCTTCCCTTCAGCAATTTTTTTTTCTGTGTTTATTGGTCAGTTGTTTGTCTTATCCAAAGAAATACCTATTTAAATCCTTTGCTTACTTTTTGGTTGAACTTTCTCTTTATATTGTTAGGTCAGCATGCAAGTGGTAGAATCAGACAGTATAAAGTGCTAACTACTGCCTTGCTGATGTGTAAGTAGAGTTCTTAGGCACAGACACTGGACCCTGAGTAGATAAGTGATTTTCTTATACTAAACACTGGTGAGCATACGGGCAATAGAACAGAAACTCTCAGACACTGCTAATAGGAAGGTGAAACAGTCCAACTGCATGAAAACACAGCTCAGCAACAGTAAAGTTAGCAGTGTGCACCAGGGATGTGGTATATATCTGTTACCCAGCTCTGGGACAGCCAGGACAAGAGGACACTGAAAGAAGACAATTAAGTCTAAGGGTAGCCTGGGCTACACAGTAAGTAAGACTCTGTCTCAAAAAAACCCTGCTGGTCCCATTGCCTTTCACCAGCCCCTGAACCTACTCCATACCAGCAGGCCTAGACACAAACATGTAGATCATGAACCACCTCTTCACTAGGCTATCCTCAGTCAAGAGGCACTGGCTGTCCCTGGTACAGCACTAGTCAACCAGCTTCTGCATCAAGCTACAATCTCACATCAGACATATAACTGAAAAAAAAAGTGTACATGCTCAGGTGTTCAGGTCGTAACACAAAAACACAAACAGTATGAAAGGTCAAGACATTGTGCCCTCCATCATCTCCCTCAGCCGGTGTGTGTGTGTGTGTGTGTGTGTATACACATACATATATAAATGGGCTGGATATATAACTATCCATATATATCCATAGAGATAGAGAGAAATGGAGAGAGAAGAGATAGAGACAGAGATATTCAGTGAGAATTACCTACATGGACTCCAGGACAGGATTTAAAAGAACAATCACAAACACTATCAAACATTTCAAAGGAGTTTAAAAATGATGATGAGGGGGCAGTTCCATGAATCTCATGAGAATTCTAATATATGTCTGAGTGATAGCCAAGAAAACATAAATATATGACTGAATGAAATGATAATGACAATTTGGGAATGGAAAACAGGATTCAGTAAAGAGCTAAAACTACTGAGGAGAACATGAGCTGAAATAAAACTCAGTAACATGACTAGAAAACTCAGAGGAAAGCCTGGGAAGTAGAAGGGATCAAAAAGAAGTAGGCTGCCCTACTTGAAGATGTAGAAGATTTGAACACTCAAGCAAAAACTATCAAAAGTTAAAAAAAAAAAAACAGATGAAAAGAACACATAAAACAACTGGACATCTTGAAAAGTCTTCTGATTATAGGCATAGATGAAGACAAAAATTCCAGATCGACTACACAGACCAGATCTTCAATGAGACCACAAAACAAACATCCCCAAATTGAGGAAAGACATACTCAAACCAAATAGACATGACCAGAAAAGAAACTCCCCACAGCAGAATGTAGTAAATGTATTTAAAGGACATAACAAAAAGAGAGTGCTGAGAGAAAGAGAGAGGGGGAGAAAGCATACATCACATGTAAAGGAAAACCCATCAGAGCAACGGTTGAATTCTAATGGAAAGTTTCCAAAGGCACCAGAGCCTAAAGCAATGCACTTCATGTTCTAATAGACCATGGATGACAACCTAGACTATTGTACCCAGAGAACTATCAGGGTTGAAGGCCAAATAAAGACTTTCCACTATACAAATAGGCTCAAAGAAAATATTTCCAAGATGGGAGAGAAGGCCCAGCAGATAAGAACTGGATGCTCTTCCAGAAGAAAATTTCTGGCACTCACATGGTGACTCATACCTCTCTGTAACTCTAATTATAAGAGATCCAATGCACTCTTCTGGCCTCTGTAGGCACCAGGCACATATGCAGTACACATATATGCAGCCAGACACTTATACACATAAAATTAGAAATCATTTCCAACAAACCATCCCTAGAACATACTTAAAGCAATACTTTCGGCTGAATAAATGAATAAGCACATCCAAGAGAATATAGAAAGGAAAGAAATGAAGCTGTAAGACAGAAGCACAAAATAGGACTGAGACATAAATGACAGTCATCAACAAACACCTTTAAATAGTAACTTTAAGTATTAGTAACCCCAGTTCCCAATTGAAAGATAGATGTTTGTTGAGTGAATTAAGAAACAAAATCCACCTATCTACTGTCTACAACAAACACATCTTACTTTCAAAGACAGGAGCCACCTTAAAGTGAAAGAATGGGAAAAATATATGAGCTGCTTAGTTTTTTGTCAACTTGACCCAAACTAGGGTCATTTAGGAAGAGAACCTCTACTGAGAAAAATATTTTCATCAGACTGGCCTGTGGGCAAGTCTGTGGAGCATATTTTTGATTAACGATTGATGTGGGAGGCCCTAGCCCACTGTGGGCAGGGCTCCCCTGGGCAGATGGTTCTGGAAGCTATAATAAAGCAGGCTGAGTAAGCCACAGGAAGCAAGCCAATAATCAGCTTTTTTCTGTGGCCTCTGCTTCAGCTCCTGCCTCCAGGTCCCTGCCTCGAGTTCCTGCTCTGACTCCTCTTCACGGTAGACTTTAATTTAAGCTATAAGCTGAACTAAACTATTTTCTCCTGAAGTTGGTTTTTGATCATCAAGCTTATCACAGCAACAGAAAACAAACAAAGACACCATTCCAAGCAAATGGGACCAGGAAGCAAGCGTCTCTATCCTGATAAGACAAACCAGACTTCAGATTAAAACTAATCAGAAGGCAACATTACCCTAACTGCAGAAAACCTAGAAGCAGTACACTAAATCAGACTAAGATAGACCTACCCACTAATCCTACTCCTCTTCAATACAGTGCTCAAAGCACTACCTAGAGCAATAAAACAAGAGGAGGCCGTTACAGGGATACTAAGAGGAAAAGAAGTCAACTTACCCATTTGCAGAGGATACAGCACACATACGAGATCTCAAAATTGCATCAGAAAACTTCTAGAAATAATCAACCCTTTCAGCAAAATGGCTGGATACAGATCACCTCACAAAATTCAGTAGCCTTTCTTTTTTGTTTGTTTGGTTTTTTGTAAGTTTTGATTTTGGTTGGTTGGTTGGTTAGTTAGTTTTGGTTTTCCAACACAGGGTTTCTCTGGCTGTCCTGGAACTCACTTTGTAGACCAGGCCAGCTTCAAACTTGAGATCCAACTGCCTCTGCCTCCCAGTGTTGGGATTAAAGGTATACACCACCACTACCTGGTTCAGTAGCTGTTCTGACACCGAAAACGAACACTTAGAAAAGGAGATCCTGGACACAATCCCATTATCCTCAAAGAAAATAAAATGTCTAGGAATAAACCTAACTGACAAGGTGAAAGACCTCTATATAACAACTTCAAATCTCTGAATAAAGAGAATAAGAAATACACTAAAAAAATGGAAAGACCTCCCTTCTTTTATTGGTAGAAGTAATATTGTAAAAATTAACATCCTGCCAAAAGCAATTTACAGATCCAATGTAATCTCAATAAAAAGTCCCTATGCTATTCATCACAGAAATAGGGAGGAAAATCCTAAAATTCATATGAACCACAAAAGATCCTATATAGTAAAGCAATCCTGAGCAAAAAAGAATGATATCAAAGGGACTGGCACTCCAGATTTCAAGATATATTACAAAGCTATCATAATAAAAACAGCATGATCCTGGCACAAAAACAGACATGCAGATCAATGTAAAAAAGAGAAGATCCACAAACATTCCTGGGAAACAGAGGACAATACACAGGAAGAGGGAGGAGCAATAAATCACATCAAGGACATTTGAAAAAGCCATGGGAAAATAGATTATTTTGTTTACTTAAAATACATATAATATATAAAATACATAGAATACATAGAAATGTGTGTGCATGTGTGTGTACTAGCTTAAACAAAGTTATGCTACTTGGGGTAACAATACTTCCCCTCAAAAGCTATAGACTACCTAACAAAAACCCCCGTGTCAGAAGAATCCCTTTAGAGTGGTTAGTCAGGGGAGCCCAAGAGACTACCAAAACAATACAGGCTATTGCCATTGCTCTTGGTAGCCTCCCAAAGTTTGAAGGTAACTCATTTTTGCTAAAGAAAGCACGAATTTCAGACACAGGACTTGGAGGAATCAGGCTGGATAGGGCCTGGAAACCTCTTCCTTAAGAACTAACTCACAGTACTGGAAGGAGCTATGTAATCTGCCAAAGGAGGGAAATGATCCAACAATCCTATCCAGCTGTACCACCTACAAACCATAGCAATGACCAGAA
The DNA here is from genome assembly GCA_019843965.1 of Rhynchomys soricoides. Lineage (NCBI taxonomy): Eukaryota > Metazoa > Chordata > Mammalia > Rodentia > Muridae > Rhynchomys > Rhynchomys soricoides. Next base: position 190,491 of record JADRCH010000761.1, on the reverse strand, counting down.
AGGCAAGATGTACCAAAAGGTGCAACAGAGGTGTGGTGGTTTCAAAGAGAATGACCCCATAAACTCATATATTTGAATGTCTGGGCCCTAGCTGTGGAACTGTTTTGGGAAGGATTAGGAAGTGTGGCCTTGTTGGAGGAAGTGTGTCACTGGAGGTGGACTCTGAGGTTTCAAAAACCCATACCAGACGTAGTCAGTCAGTCTGCCTATTCCCCCACTGCCTCCATCTCCACCCCCCATCCCCCATGCCTCGTGCTTGTGAATCAAATGTAAGCTCTCAGCTATTGCCACTCCCCACCATGATGGTCACAAACTCACCCTCTGAAATTGTAAGCAAGCCTCCAGTTAAGTGATTTCTTTTACAAGTTGCCTTGTCATGATGTCTCTTAACAGCAGTAGCAAAATAAGTAAGGAACCGGCACTTACATGCTGAGAGTCACCAATAGCCATCTAATTGGACTTAAAGCCAGCAGGAGGGGGAAATGTCTCACATTATCAATCCAGCCAACATCCCGACTGGTGAGGTCTACGATCCTAGAGAAGAAGCTACTTTAGTAAATCAGCATAATTTCTAACTGCATTGTAAATACTTACCCTCATACCCACAAATAAGTATAAGACTCACTCCTTATCAAAGAAGCTTCTTCCTTCGACAGACAGGAACCATTACAGAAAGCCACAAGGTGAGCAAAATGCAGACAACAACTGACTGCTGGGTGAACAGTCCTAACTGACAAATCTATAACACAACCGCTATGACTCAGAGAACATATCAGAAGACAGGGGGCAAAGATGGAGGAGCCAGATGCCCAGGATGTCTGCTACAAGATTGTGTCTTCTATATATGACATGGAAGCTGCAGCCACAAAATCTCATCAGTATGGTTTCTTAGGGAAGACCTGAACAATGGTAGCACCTTTTGACATGACAATGTGGATGAGGGAAAGCTCACAAGGCCCCACCCTTGGAAGAAGAGCTACAGGCAACTAATGGCTGCTGCGAGATAGCAAATCAATCTTCTCCAGGGATAAGTTCCCTGAAAAGTTACCCAATCCTCCAATCTCAAGTGGTCAGCCTTAACCACATATACATACAAGCAACACTAAAGAGACAAGAGGTTGTATTCTTAAGTGTGTGTGTGTGTGTGTGTAGGTAAAACAATAATAAAGAATAAGAGACCAAGAGGCCATGCGTTTCAGAGGGAGCTGGGGGGGCACAGGGAGAAATGGAAAGAGCGGGGAGATGATGCCAATGCAGTACTCACATACGAAATTAAAAACAACTGGCTGTGGGCTGCAGACCAGTGGCAGAGCAGTTGCCTGGTGTGTGGGAGAACCTATGTTCAATCCTCAGAAAGAAAAGTGAAGAAACAGAACATGGTAGAGAAGAAAGACGGACAGAACCCCTGTGGCAGAAGGTGCCCTTCTCGTAGATGGTTCACCCGACAGTAAAGAGGGCTCTTCATTTTCGCTCCGATTGGTTGGTTGGTTGGTTGGTTGGTACTGGAAACTGGACAAAGGCCCCATGTGTGCTACACATCCCTCTACTACAGAACCACATCTGCAGTTCCCAACAGGGAAGAGTAACAAGAGAATCTATTCCATCCTATCTGGGCCTTGAGCTAATTTTTCCCTAGTGCTAACTTAAATGAGACAAATATGCTGGACTTAAAACAGTCACATTTAACAATAAGAAGCAAGTAAACAGTCAAACCTTGTTTCCAAATAAATGATAAATTTGTTTTTAGCTTAGTTCCACATATTTTGTGTTTACCTGAAATTTATATTTAATTGTGAATCCTGTATTTTATCTGACAATCCTGGTTGTAGTTAAGACATGCAACACAATTTCTATACCCAGAGAAGAATCTAACAACCAAATCAAACAACAATAAACAAACAGACAAAAGCCCTGTTTGCCTAAACTTAACCAGAAGGTAAACGAAGGAGTTGTCTTGGAAAAGAAGACCAACTGCACCTGGGTGGCCCAGGCGTTAGCCTGCCAACAACATCCACTCCCCTCACAGAGGACAAACGTTTTAGAATGTGTTTTCTGCCTCTATCTTCCCAGTGCCAGGATTATAGGCATGCATGCACCACCATGCCCATCAGTTTTCCCTTCTAACATCAAAGTTCAGAACATCTTATCAATAAAATCTCCAGAAACAAGAAGTTAGGAAAGTACACACTGCTCTTTATTTTAACTTCTCCAGTAATTTCACACTCTGCATACCTCCATTCACTGTATCAAACAGGATGTTTTGTTTGGGGTCTCACACATTGAATCTCTCAAAATTCCCTAGCTTCAGATTTTCAACATTTAGTTTAAAAAAAAAAAACAAGTCCATATCATTCCAAAACTTTGACAAGTGTAATTAACGCATTCTTTTTTACAAAATGTGATTTGAGTATTCTAAATGAAGTATTCCACTCCCGTTCTGAGTAACTAACCAAGCAAGTAGGTTCAAAGTCTACTCTATAAATACACACTTGTTCCTCCCGGGACTGATAAGAAATACTGGTGCTTTTCCTACGCGATAAGTTATACACTTATTATTTCTCTAATTGCATAACATATAATCGAACAAAATAAAGAAAAAATAATGGGAAGAGCCATACATCATATGTATCTTGAGACATCATCGAATTAACAAACAGAAAAAACAACCAAATCACTCCAGAATAAATCTTGACAGCTGTATGACCACTGTGTGTCCTTACGTGGGAGAGACAAAGAGGCAGAAAAGGGCAGGCTTTCTTTCTTCCTTTGTTTTTTCTTTCAAATGGGCTTTCAGAGAAGCGTGTGTTCTTTTTAAGGGAGGTTTCGTCGCGTTAAAGATACGTGAGAACAAGAACATGAGCCATTATGATTCTCCTAATAAGTTCTGTATTAAAAACTTGACTCAGATGAAGGAGAATCCAAGTCGCTTCCAAGAAAAACATTTTTAAAGGCAAGCAAATGGGCGGCGATGAAAATGCAAAGCAGCCTACCTACGCTTTTTATCCAGCGCTTCTACTTGATCAGCACCCTCCAGACGCCACGTCAGGCACTCATAGAACAGGAATCCACACTTCCATCTCGGACGTGGAGACTGAAGCAGAGGCAGAGAGGGCTGCTTAGTGCACGTCCTCACAGCCCAGCCAGGACAGGACTTCACCTGGGAGCGCCCGAGACCTTCGGCCGCCCGGGGATTGGGTGACCGGACCCCGCCCCGCAGCACGCGGCCTCTCCGGGGGCCGAGACCTCCGCGCACCCACCTGTCGCGGCCTCCCAGCGGCCACACCCCTGGCGGCCGGGAGCGCGCAGCCCCGCCACGCCGCACCTTGGTGCAAGCCGCTCAGGTGGGCGCAGAGCTCCAGGCGCAGCCCGCTTCCTGCATGACACAGGCCGGACGCAGCAGGGCCGCTGGGTCAGCGCGCAGCCTACACCACCCAGCGAGAGGACGCCGACTGACCGGTCACGTGACGCGCTGGTCACGTGCCCCGTCGCGCCTCAGGCAAAAGCGTTGCTGAGGCGACCCGGGGCGCTGGGAAGGCGGGGTAGTAGCAGAGGCCCTCTGGTAGACTGGCGCTGGGTGAAGCGGCTGATAGACTCCGCCCGACTTCACCGTCTCAGTGTAGAGAAAGGTAAACCTTCCGGTGCGCTAGTAAATGGCAGCGGGAGCGAGAACTAAGAGGTAAAACGTTTATATGGACGAACAGGGGGTTTGTTTTTGGTTACTCCCTAACCTAAACAGATTCTGATTGTATATGGTATGGATATCTAAATATACTATTCATAATTTTTATGAGGATATTGGCTGCATAGACAGGTATAATTAGTATTTGACTCCACTTGTCCACATTAAACTCTTCCCTGATTATACCTGTTCATTGGTATTCTTTGTGACTTTTCCCCACCCCAGTACTGTTAGTTGGACCCAGGGATTCTCGAAGACGTTGTGACTGAGTTTCATTCCCAGTTTTTACTATTTCTTAACCATTCTAATTTCCCTAAGTCACCACTTGCAGAAGCAGAGGTGTCAGACACTCAAAGTTTTATTTATCCAATAACCTTTATTACACGGTGCATTAAAGGCTTTTTTTTTTCAATTCATGAGAGATTTGTAAGGAAATCCCTCCTATACTCCACAATTTTCTGTTGTCCAGAAGAGGGCGGTTAGTTTTGCTAATCAAGTTACTCAGCACACTCAAGTATGCTGATCGCTTTGCATACTTGGCTGATTAGAGAGCAAACTGTCAGGATCCATACAGCAAAGCAAAAATGGGTTCGTTCCTGTAAATCACCTTGAAGGCAACATTCATACAGAAGATGTAATGGTGAATTTTTTTCATGCAGTTTTTTGCTGTGGGAAGCAGCAGCAACGACCTGAGGAAATCTTCCTGCCCTGATTGAGGGCAGGAGGCTTCCCTTTAAGGCAGGAGTAAACTTACATTAGTGTAGTTAGTGTGTGCCTACAGTGGGTGAGCCAAGAGTCAGTTAAGTGATTTGGGGGTGTGGAAGCCTGCCATCCTACTGTAGGAAGTGACAAAGACTTCCAAGTTCTAGAAGTGTCTTGAGTAGTTGTGGAGCTGGAAAGTTTATCTGTGCAAAGCTAGAGAGTTCTAACTCTCACAAGTATCACACTACCCAAGAGATTTCTGAAGCCTCTCTTCATCTGTCTAAAACAAAGCTCAGAGTCCTGAGACCAAAGAGATACCTTGCATCTGTCCAAACAAGGAAACAAACAGGAAGTGGGAAGAAGCCTCTGCACTTAGAATGTAAAGCTGCTAATAAATGAATGGCTCAGAGGTGACCATATGCTCAGTCACAGGCCTTGTGGCCTTTGGTAAAATCCTCCTGTCTGTGCTTATGGGGATGACTCCCCTCCTAGATTGTAGGTTATGGGATGACAAGTGAGGCATGAGCCAGGGGACCAATGTTACCCTAGTCACATTCAACTCTCCTAATGGTTAAGCACATGAAGCATGTTTATCAGGTTTATCAGGCAGGGGTTCATTGCAAACAAAAGATGCTGTTACAATTGATATGTTAGTGTGAACATGTAATTTCTGCCCCTAGGAGGCTTTCAAGAGATTGTGAATTCAAGGTCAAGCCTAAGCTACATAGTTGACCTAAAATTGTGACAAAATATATTGCTAGTGTCTATGATCATAATGGCATTAAACACAGTGGATCTGAAGTGTGAGGAATAACAAAAACAAGGGATGAATAGCTACATCTTAACTCTACTGTGGAAAAGCAGCCCTTGAATCCGCACGTCCTGATTTTACGTGCAACACCTGAGATAGCTTATGGAAAAGGTTTCTTGTGGCTCATGGCTCCAGAGTCCAGTCCTAGATGACAGGACACTTTTCCTTCTTTGTAACTGTTTTCTGTTGTTATGAAGCCAACTTATTTAGACTCAGCAGAAGACTCATTCTTCTAGTATGAGGTGTTTGGACAATTCTAGAATAGAAAAAAAATCCAAAAGTGGGCATGGAAGCACATACCTGTGGCCCCACCTATGCCAAAGGCTAAGGCTGGAGATCACTGAGTTGAGTCAAGCCCTGAAACTAGCCTGAGCAACAGAACAAGACTCTGTATCCATCCATCTATCTATATATCTATCTATCTATCTATCTTATATGTTATGTTTTTATATGATAGATATATATATGACCAACTAAGTTCTTAAAATAAAATTTGCTGCAATCATTAACAGTGAGCTAGGTCAGATCTTAGGAGGTTGTTGGGTGCATGAAAATTTTTGAGTTTCTCTTTTCATTGTTTAATAAACAGAGATGATGCTGGTTGTTTGAGAAGACAGTGTCACGTGATTGACCCTTTGGATCTCCTTCTTTGGTTGCTGTTATGCAATTAATCCGGGGTTGTGCTATATTCCAGCCACCAGTGAGCAACAAGGCCCTGAGGACTTATGTATCTAAATAAATACATTTTACGAGCCACAGGCAACTCTCCAGCTTCTCTTCTGCAACCACAATTCATGAGCATCGTGAAGCTACATGAGGTATACAGCCTGAGTCCAAGCTACTTTATTGGGCAGCTGCCAAATTGCTCAGCTTACTGTGTTTTATGAGTAATAAGCTGTTGCAGCAAACCACTGAACTTTCGGAGATTAATTTGAATCCACAGCATAATAGAGTATCTGTTATAGTCTGAATTCTATCCTCTAAATTCATGATGTTGACATTCTAACCCTTAATGCCTCTTAGTAAGACTTTCATTCAACTCAATGATGTTTTCTTACACAGATTCAAGGTTTGGCCTCTTAGAGCACATTCATATGACTAGTGTCCTTCTGACATGTCATTATTATTGAAGTGAGAGGCCAAAGCTACTCCATCTTGGAACTAGCCTCCATCTTAAGAAAAACTGAACCCAAGCTATGCCCAAGTACCAGGAAAGACCCCATAACTTGTCCTTGGCCCATACTCCAGAGTTACTCCCTAGCTACATCCTAACAACAAAGATTAGTCTGATTGTCTCAGATGTCCTTTCAGGCACATCATGGTGATCATTCATGGTTTTGCTTCAGAGCACTCACCTGTCCGCTTACAATAGTCAGATACTTATCAGGCTGAAACTCCTTGCTTGCTTGCCATTTCCTATAAAGCCTTGTCCTCTTGAGAGCTTGGGGCTTCACTTTCCTGTTCTGCTTCGTCAGAGATGGCAGTGTTGCCAAGACTGAGCTTAATTAAAGACCCTAGTGGGATTACATCAGAGTTGGCTCCTTGGTGGTCTTTTGGGGCTCATGAACAAGGCACAACAGAAGATTTATGGTATTGTAGTTATTTCTTAATTTATTTAATTTTTGGTTTTTCAAGACAGGGTTTCTCTGTGTAGCCTTGGCTTTCCTAGAGCTTGCTCTGAGGAGCAGGCTGACCTTGAACTTAAAGTGATCTGCCAGTCTCTACCTCCCAAGTGCTGCAATTAAAGATGTGTGTTACCACTGTCTAGCTGTGGTTTATTTGCTTGTTTGTTTGTTTGTTTTTAAATCATGCCCTTACTCTCTGGGATTGTAGTATGTTTATGTGTTTCCTGCTCCAGCACTATGACCAGCCTCCTCTCCAAAGCATCACTGGGAAATTGTGCCAGAAACCACGATCTGGGCATGAGGCATCCTAGCATACTACTAGAGTACCATGTCTTCTGTGCCTTCTCAGAGAAACTGCAAGGAGAGAGCCGTACAATGTAATGTTATTAACAAGAAGAACATTGCTTTCAGTATTTTAAGTGGTGGTTTTTAGTTTAGGATCTCATTCTTAAACTCAACACTTAAGATGAAGGCAGCTATATCACAAGACCTAATCACACTCAATACTTTGGCAACAGCGTAAGAACAATGTGTCCTCGATTTACTAAGATTTACAGATCCAAATTAAATCTATCTGATTCTTCCATTTTTAAATCATTCACTAACATCTCTGTTAGCACACACTCATGATAAAGAGGCCTTGCTATTTTGAGTGCTGATCCTAGTTATGACAATTGACTATATCTGTTATTGTTTATATGATTTGATATCTTTATGTTGAAATCTGTCTTCTAGATTTCCTTCAAATGACAGCCTGCCAATCTCCAAGCAAGATCATATCCCTTTAGTCCAGACAAGCTGAGACTCTTGATATTTGAGTAGGTATGCTCAATAGCCATATTAAGTCTAAAGGAACTATAGACAGGTGGAGCCTTCACCTTCCGAGGCACTTAGGGTTCAGAAGGGAAATCAGGAAGGCTAGAAAGACGAGGAAGTGCAGAGACGGTAGAAAGGACCTCCTCGCCCATGATACAGGTGAAGCTACTTGCTTGAGATTTTCATCTCAATGGCTATTTAGGGTCTTCCTTCCTTCCTTCCTTAGCTCTAAATCTCCATTTTTCAGGAGTCTCATCAGAGACCCCATTTGTAGTAACTCAGCTCCAGGAACAGCCTTGTTTCTACAATTTTTTGAAACAACCACTTTAAAAGTGGCTATCATATTCTCTAGGATGACCGTTCTACAATCTGAGAAAATGAACCCAGCATTATGAACACAGTCCAGTAATCCTATCATTACTTATATATAACCGAAGAGGCACATATAGACTCAGTGTCACCCAAAGAACAGAATGACAAATACTAAAGACCATAGGACTTCTGGGATATCACAATGTGGTCAGTTGACTATGAAAGCCTATTTTTTTAAAGAGAATAATACTCTTCATTCCCTTTCCTTCACAAGGTAGTGCATTCTCATGATCCTAGCATTTGGAAAGCTGAAGCAGCATTGGGAATTCCAGGCCTGGGGTACATTGTAAAACTCCCCAAAATGAGAAGGGCTGTGGTGTAGTGGAGTGGTGCTAACATGCTCAGAGCCCTGGGTTCCATGCCAGCACTGAAAAAAATCAATTTAAAAAATGTGACTCAGTCAGCAAGAAAGCTAATGTCACCACATGCACAGGGTTCAAGGCTTATTATTCATGTCCAAGGTCGTGTATTTTCATGACAGAGAGGCTGTCATACCTCAGGGACAAGACCAGGATGTACTGCAATAAGGGTTATGATGCCATCTTAATAGGCCTGGAGAAGACATGTGATCACAAAGGGTATCTCTTGCACAGTAAGATCTGATAGATTTGCCTTGCTAGGCTTGGGACTTACTTTAGGAACTGTCATCCCTCACTGCTTTTCCCTTTTGCAGTAGTTAGTCAATACTATGACATAAGATTGAATTCTATGTCAATTCTATGTTGGATTTTGGAAGCATAGCATTTTCTGATTTCACAGGTTTACATCTGGAGAGGAATTTTGCTTCAGGTTGAATCAGACTCAGTCTTACCTACACCTGATGTAAATGGCATTTAAGATAAAATTGAACTATCAAGTCTTAAGAAACAAATTAAAAGTGTGGGACTGTGGGCAAAAAAGAATTTTCCACTTACATTTGCACATAACAATATGAATTTGTGGGGCCAATAGTAGAGTATTGTGGAAAAATTCCCTATCTCTGACCCAAATTCACATTGCTGCCTTAAGCCCCAGCATGCTTCCTATAGGTGAAAGGATGTAATTGTGATTAAGTTAGGGCATAGTCAGGGCCTAAACTTTGCTTGGACTAGTCTAGTGTCCGCATTAGAAGAGATACTGCAGAGTTTTCATTCTCGGTTCCTTTCCTGTGTGACTTCACCTCACACACATGTACACACACATGGAAAGTTATGAGAGGGTATGACAAGAACGCAGCCATATGCAAGCTAGAATCCTCCACAGATGAACCCTGTGGGCCTACACAGAGCACTTCCAGGCACCGGATCTGTCCTGACACAACTGCCACTCAAGCTGCCTAGTCTGTGCTATTTTATTCAACCTGAGCAGACCACTATGCTGAAAAAAAGTGGGGGTACTGATTAATTTGTCATCTCACAGTCTTCACCAGTGACAGTATGCAAAATAACAGAGTATCTACATATGTTGATTATTGTTATATATGTATTGATGATGACTGCCAGAAAAAAGAGGTTAACAGAAAAAAATCAGGTCTTTGATGAAATTTTGACTCTTATAATTTTTTCTAAATATATATATATATATAATTTTAAATATATTTCTATGCATATATAAATTTTAAATTATATTACTTTCACTAGAAATTGAAAACATCTAGCAGTGTTAAAGGAAATTAAAACACCTTCATCTCCTTAGTTATTCAGATGTTTTGTGTCTTAGCAACTTTTAAGTTTTCACTCAGCTTTTTAAAATTCTAAATCAACTTATTTCACTTTTTAAATTTAGAACAGTTTGTAGTTTTGTTTTGAAACCAATTATTTTAAAGTGTTTCTCCATTCATAAACATCCTAAAATGATCTCGTGTTCAGCAGTGGTACAGAGGGCACACTTCTTTAAAAAGTACTTCTAGATACAAAATCTGATTATGATGGGTTAAAACCATTTTATTTCTAAGAGAAAATTCTTGTCTCTATTTTACAATTAAGTCACTTCAGAAGTACTAATTTAAAGCATAAACATTTTATTTTCCAATGTCTGAATGATTAAATCGCACTAAATATTTCTGGGTTTTGTTTTTGTTTTGTTGTTATTGTTAATATTCAGATTCATGGAGCCAAGTTGGCCTCTAACTGACTATGTAAGCCAAGGATGCTGGGAACTTCTGACCCTCTGGTCTCCAGTTCTCCATGGATTCCAATCCAAATGCTAGGATCACAGGTAGATCACATATGTGTAGCACCACACCCAGTTCTGTGGCTTTGTATGCTAGGTAAGCACTCTACCAACTGAGCTACATCCCTGAACCCTAAAAGTAACTTGAAATATTCTACATAGTTAAAAGTTTAAAATACTGACAAGTTGAGGCAGGAGGACCATAGTAAGTTTGAAGCCAGCCAAGGTTACACTGTGAGTTTCAACCCACCCTGAGCTACAGAGTAAGACCCTGTCTGAAAACAACAAAACAACAAGGAGTTGAGAACACACAGATGCTCAGTGCTATGAAACCAAATATGTGTTGCTTTCACAAATCAAAAACTGAGTATAAAATGCACTGAGTTTAAAATCATTTTATAAGTTATACAGATTGTGCAATGTGGCAGTTCATTTATTCAAAGCTGTTACCCAGGGCTGTATGCAGGGCACATTACGCATCACTGAAAGGAAGACAGATCTGAAGTCTCTGAAATCCCTCTCAATAACGACAAAACGTTTTTAACTTCAGTGTTTCATTTCTACAAAGTAACCTACCTGTGGGCTAGAGTTTGGCTAGGTGCCAGGGTACATGCTTGGGCTACAGTCTCATCCCCCGTATCAGACAAAACTTGATGCAACATTGACCAAATCATTCATAGAACTTAAAGTAAGACTTATTTCTACTAATAATTATAAGTTAAAAGTACACAAACATATATCCAGCCTGACCTAAGTATTCATATTTATATAATAAATATGCTTTGGTTCATTTTTCAGTGCCTGTACATACACATTTTTAAATTTTTATCTTTCTTTTGTGATTTTGTTTTGTTGTTGGTTTTTTGTTTTTGTTTTTTGTTGCTGGTTTTGTTTTTTTTTTTCTCAAGACAGGGTTTCTCAGTGTAGCCCTAGGTGTCCTGAAACTCAGTCCTTAGACCAGGCTGGCCTCAAACTCAAGAGATCTGCCTGCCTCTACCTCCTGAGTGCTGGGATTAAAGGCATGCGCCACCTCTGCCTGGCAACTTTTTATATTTCTAAACCACATTTATTACTTGGAAAGAGAGGAAAGACATAATTTCTCACTGATACATCATTACCCTTTATTTATTCCTCTTTAAAAGCATTCCTTTCAGGGCCTAGGGAAACACTTCAGTGCTTGAGTGCTTGCATTGCAAGCAAGCATGAGGAACTGAGTGCAAATGCTCAGTGCCCGTGTAAAAAGTTGGGCATGGCTACAAGTGCCAAAATGACAACACTGAGAGGGTTACCATGAGCAGGGACAGGCAGGACCCGGGAGCTGGTTAGCCAGGCAGCCAACATGGCCAAACCCTGTCTCAAATGGTGGAGAGTGATAAAGACACCCAACTGTTCAGGGATGGGCAGATCTAAGGCTTTCTCAGAGGCCCCAGTGAAAAGACAAAGGGAACCTACTTCTGTGTCTTTGCCCAGGAGTAGACTTGGCAAGGCCCAGGCTGGTACTGGTGGCCAGGGCCTCAGAGGAGTTAAGGTTTTGGTTCCTAGAAACTTGGCTTTTTCCCCTAAGAAGGCTGGAGTAATCAGTCCTAAGGCCACTATGTGCTCTGTTGTGATGAACTTGAGCTAGCCTGTGTTCCCTTTTGTTCAACATTGCTGGACTGTTCATTGCTGGACTGCATCCCATTATTCGATAGTTTCTGTTAGCTCTGTCCCATTTCTCCTGTGGAAACAGAATATAAGATGCTGCACTTCTTAATGGTAAGCTTACTTGGCATAAGATCTCCAGACCCCAGTTTTCCTATCTCCTCTTCTCCTACCTATGTCACTGAAGAATGACCTATTGGTGCAGGTCACTTGAAGTCCTGCTCTAGCCTGTGTCACCTTCGAAAGCACTCATGCACTCACATATATGCACCACACATACAAAGCATGTCTTCAGCAGAGTGTTTACTCGAGCCTATAATCCTAACACAAGAGAGACTGAGGCTTAAAAGCTGCTGCAAATTCAAAGGCTTGCCTGGGCTACACAGTGAGTCAGAGGCAGCTACAATCTGAGACCCTATCTCAAAAAAACAAACAAACAAAAAAACACAACAACAAACAAAAGCATGCCCTCCATCTTTAATTGTAAGGCTCCTTGCTCTATTACACTTTAATTTTGTTTTTACCACTCTCTTTAACAAATGTACTTTACTCTGATGGCATCTCTGTCCATCCACATTCAATCTTTTATATGAAATGAGAGAAGAGTACCAGGAGTTGGCCAGGCAACCCTCAGAGGAGTAAGTAGTCTATGAAGCACCAAAATGACCTGTGGGAACCCTGTGGGAGACCAGGGTAGCCCCTACCTCTGCCACCTAACAGCTGTTGCCTCGCATTCAACATTAGCTTCAACGGCCCTCCAAAGTCCTGAATAGAAAATTCATTATACCTAAGAACAAAGTCCTCAGATCTTAAAATAATTCTTTTATACTGCCAGTCATTTCCCCCAAGTGTAATAAATCACTTATTTATCTAAGTACTTTATAAAAGAAAATGTATTGTAAATAATCAAATAAAGTCATAGTGAAGTTGAATATTTATTTGAATTTCCCCTGTAAAAGCACTCAATATGTAAGAAAAATAAACCAAGTTTGTGAGACTTTTAAAAATATATATAGCCATTTTTGAAAAGTGAAAAGTTGGATTCTGTCTCAATGGCAACAAGTAAGATACTGTTATTTTAAAACTACCATTTAAAAAGTAGTATTTTTTAAATGTATATTATATTAACATGATGTGTTCTACAGAATGGATACATATATGAATGCCAATCTGAATATGGAAGAAATATATGTGTTAAAAATCACACTGGAAAAACAAATGTTCTTTTAAAAAGAACTTGCTAGTAAGCCTCATAAACTTTCACATGTGGGATTTATTTCTTTTAAAAAAATCCCGATTATCCCATCCCCACAAGAAAAGAAAGAAAAAAGGGAAAAATGTGCTCAGTTTGAACAGAGCTATACGGAACCGCTCACTGCTGTACCACACGGAAGCCTAGTTACACTGCCAACAGTAACTTCCTAAAGTGCATCTTTTGAAGATTTGTCTAATAAATAATTCCAATCTCAAATATAAAATACTTAACACGGACATGCAATAACAAAACTAAATCATTATAGTGTAAAGTTTTTAAAACTACTTTTAAAACTTTTGATTCACCAAAAAATAAAGACATCAATACAGTAGGCATTTTCAGTCTCCAACAGTGCACACTATGTGTGCTTGTTATTTGGCAAATCTTTTGGAGTCGAACAAAAATAATGCAGTCTAAACAATATTTCTCTGTCAATATAATCGATTCCTCAGGCAAAGCAGTTAAGCGCAGAGAAGAATTAGATTTTGGGAAGTTTTGGTGCGTTGACCACAGGGTTTGCCTCCTGCAAGTATCTCCTCCCTGCACCTTTGTAGTCATAAGTGCAGCCATGAGCTTCTGCATAGCGATGAGATGCACAGAAGTTGTTTCCACATCTAAAGCACAAAAAAACTTTATGTGAATAGTCACATTTCCATGGAGGGCTAATCTCCTTAGCTTGACTTCAGGTAGTCCAACAAAGCCCTCTGGATCTCCTTAACAATTTCAGTACCAACAGTTCCTCCCTTCCACGCATCTGAATGAAGCTCCCCCCCCCAAAAGAATAAGACCTTGTTCATGAATGACAGCTATATATCTTATTGAAGTAAAACACTGAAAAGCTGGTAAACATATCTCTTACATTAGAAAATTTGAATTCTAAGAAATTAAGTCTCATAAGAAAATTAGGTGATACAGAATTAGCTTTGTAAGGCTGGACATGGTGGTTTATGCTTTTAATCCCAACAGGAGGTAGAGGCAGAACTTTGTGAAGTCAAGGCCAGTCTGGTGTACATAGCAAGATCCAGTCCAGCCAGGACAAATCATGAGACTCTGTCTCAAAAACCAAGAAAGCAAACAAACAAAACCTACAAACCAACAAAAAGCAATGCCATGAGAGAACTTAAAACACATGACCAGCAACAAAATAAGCTATTTTTAAGTGAACAGAATAAAGGCCACAATTCTTTTCAATGTTTGTCCTCACACAAATGGAAGATATCAATCAATGTTAATGTAAGACATACTTTACAAAAAGAAAAATACTTAAAAAATATATATCCATATGTTTTGAAATAACTGTACCAAATGTTAAAATATATAGTAATCTAATTTTCCAATTAGGTTCAGTTTTGTTCAGTTTACAAAAGAAGGAGAGGGCTCTTCCAAGCAATATTAAAACAAATCGATTGGCCTAAATGTCCTTAGTTCAATGACTGTGGAGTGTCTACTTGCTTTTTGGAAACTGATGTGTTATCTATCTATCTCTAGCCAATTAGGAATTCATCTGAGGGCTGCTGTTAGAACATCATCTGGATGTTATAAATAGCCATTTAAACATGGTTTATTCTGCGTTATACCATGCTGAGTCCCCACAGAGAAAGCCTCTCAGCTTCTCCAGCTGGCCACCTGCCTGCATTCAAAGCTAGTAGCCAGTCCTGTTTTCTTTCCACAAAGAAAACAATGTTTCGTTATTTTCTTCTTTGTTTGAAGAGGGGCTTTCACAGGTGGAAGGTGATGGGTGCTTTCTCCTGTTTAGAGAAAGAACACCTTATTAGTAAAAATATAAAATTGTACTTTTGAACAGCTACTAAGTATAGCATTCCTGTCTTAGTTTCAATCTACACAAATTTATTTTGTAATATTTGATATCTAAAATAATTTATGAAATGAAGTGGCAGCAAATGTTTTTGTGTGTCATGTTTCCACTAACTAAAACTTGGATTTTTAACACAGAATTGTACACTTCTTGTACAAACCAATACCATTCTGACTTAATATATACCATACTGACTTAAATATAGCCCAGCAAACATTAAAGAGAGTTATGGAAAATCCTATGTGATGAACCCTCTTGAAGCAATATAATCATCCTGTTTGTAAATATCCTGTTTGTAAATATGAAGAAGCACCAAAATATCATGAAACTGATCTTTTACACAACAGAGAGTAAATTTTACAACAAATAAACAAGCCATTTATTTCTTTCAAAACTTTAATTACTTTTAAAATAACAGAATAAATGTCTATCAGGTAAAGGCAATCTGAATTCAGTAACCAAGACCTAGGTGGTAGAAAGAAAACACTTAATCCCCCAACTGTCTGACTTCTACCATGGCATATTCCTCAAAGACAAAAAAAGACAAAGATGGCCTGGCCCCATTCTTCATAGGAGAGGTCCCTGTTGAGAGGGAAGTTGGAGGTAAGAGGGAATAGATATGATTGTTTTTCATTGTATCCAAGCATGAAAATCTCAAAAATAAAGAAAAAATTCTTTTAGTATTTCTTTTAAACAATGTTTTAAGTGCTTTAAATGTGAATTTCATTTACATATGTTAGAAAGCCTGGGAACAATTTCTTTTAGTTTATTTTTGTTGTTGTTTGTTTGTTTGTTTGAGACAGGGTTTCTCTGCATAGTCCTGGCTGTCCTGGAACTCACTAGGTAGACCAGGTTGGCCTCGAACTTAGAGATCTGCCTGCCTCTGCTTCTCAAGTGCTAGGATTAAAGGTGTGTACCACCATGCTTAGCTGTCTCTGAACATCTTAAATGTGTTATAATTATATAAAATATATTATCAATAGTGAGTGAATATATTTAGCTTAATTCCATAGGACTAGTTTTCCAAATATATTTACTAAATTCTATACCATTGTAACAATTTGACATTTTAGCTTAAAAACAGGAGCATATCTGTTATGATGAAAGAAGTACATCGTTAATTGCTAAGTTTTATAGTTTTAAAATGCACCAAATGTTAATAAACATTAGGTCTTAAGCAAAGAGGCTCAAAGCTGCTGTTCACAGTTGTTAAACGGAGCAATACAAGTGCACAGAGATGCTTGGTAGTATTCAGAGGCCAAGAAGACAGACATCAAGAACAAGGACGGGGCAGTGCAGGGCACTGTCCATGGTGCGTTGTCTACACCACTGAAAAGGCTGTTGGAGATTAATGTGGATTTGGTAATTAACATTTTGTGAGATCCTTTATGGATTCATAGTTTGGATTTTCAATTAGTGGATGTTTTGCCTTTTCTTTTTTAAAAACAGAGATTGGGTGGCTGTAAATCTAGCAAAATAAATCTGCTTTATTTCCTGTCACAAAGATACTCCTAGGTTTTACACAAAGCTAGAAACACAAAATTAAATCAGCCAACTGAATGACCCGTGATCTAGTTAATGAAAGCTGCTCCCTCAAATGTCACTGGAAACACAAAAACCATTCCACTACATTAATAAAATAATCTCTACTTCTTAAAAAATAGTGAGGGAATTGCTTAATGGTACAGCACATGCTAAGCCTTCATATGACCCCATATTAAATCTCCAGCTCTCAATTAAGGAGCTGAAGAGGCTCTTATACCAGACACGGGGATCTATTACACAATGGCAAATCTCGGGAGTCTACTGACTGGCGTTGAATCTCAGGCTTAGGACATTCTTTCTTAACTGACTGTTGGTATGACTTGGTTCAGTACAGTCGCATATTCATCTTTTTCTTTTGGAATGTTTAGCTCGGGATTTTTCAGCTTTTTTCATTCAAGAGCTTCTGTGAATATTCACAGACAAAACACAGTTGTGACAAATAGGAGGCACAAAAACAGAATGGCAGTTATCTTCTGTGAGAAGTCTCTGTGGATGCTTCTAGCCATTAAGTGATAAACTATGCATTAGTCATCTATTCCATGCTAGGAACCATTACTAATATGTGCCATTCTGGGATTCTTTTAATTGGCATTGAAAACTAACTTTCCAGAGTCATTTCCTGGGCATTTACCACTTGAAGCATTCCCTTGGATAAAACAGTATCCATAATTCCCTCTTCTAGCAAAATGCTACGTGTCCTGTAAACATTATCCACTGTCTACCCTCCTCTAGATTCTCTCATCTGTATGTCGAACACCAACAAAGTGAGGTAACACTCCAGTACTGAGCCACCTTTCCCAGCAGGATGAAAGGTGTTTGGAATAGCTAATTTCTTTCAGTTTCCTAGCTAATATTTGATTTAATGCAATAATCATTCACCCAACAGAAACCCAAAGGGTGATAAATTAATGTTCCAAACGCAAGCTTGATAGTCAACTGTCTGAAGCCAGTGGCTAGAACTAACACAATGGGTAAAATCTCTAGGAGATGCCTGAGTGTGAAAAGAGTAAGCAAAAGAATGTATACTTTAAAGATACACAGATCCTTCTAGGTACCCAGGATGACAGCATTATTATTCTGAGAGGAAACAGCAGCAGGTATCATAGGCTCTACTTTGAGGAATCATGGGTTGTTGGCAGCTCTTGATGCTTTAAACACAAATTAGATCAACAGCAAAAATGTTACATGGGGACAGGAAGGATTGTTACAAACAGTACAGAAGAAACAGGTTTTAACTAAAAGGCTGGAGTACAGCTTGCTGGTAAAGTATTTGCCTGGGATGCTCAAGGCCTTGACTTTGATCCCCACCACAAAATAAAACCCTAGCCAAGAAGAAAACAAAAGCAAATAGAGACAAAAAACAATCTATAATAACATACTGCTCCATAATTAAAGAAGAGAAAAGAGACCTGGTATATAATATGCTGGTGAACCATGTGCTTAGCAGAAACAAGGCCCTGAGTTTGGTCACAGCATCATGCAGGGAGTAAAGGGGGATTGGAGGGGATAATGAAAGAAAAAATCACGTAAGAGTCCCTCAGCACCCTGTTGGGTCTGAGCTCAACAGCAGCAGTATCAGAAGAGCAGCAGGTGGAAGGAAGGAGGCAGTGTGCTGGGAGTGCAGGCAAGTAAGCAGGGATGACAGCAGCCCGACTCCACAGAGACTAATGACGCAGGAAGGACAGATCTGAGTGTGTGTCGAGGGAGAATAACATTTCTAACAGAAAAAGAGGATACATGACAGTAACCACAACAGTGCCATACTGTCGTGAACATGTAGACCAATGGACTAGAATAGCGTAGCTCAGAAATACAACTCTATATTATATATGGCCAACCAATGTTCAAGGGGATTGCCAAGACTGTTCAATGGGGAACAATAGTCTTTTAAACAAATGAAAGTTATAACAATGGCAAAAGAGTGAACCTAATACCCTATGAGTGAGTCTGTCCGCACACCAGCCATCCAGCTCTGCTTGCATCATGTGCTGTCCTGCAGCCCCGAACACCAGGTATTAGCCCCACTGTATCTAACCCTCCTGCCAGCCATCCCACCCATCAGGCCAGCCTGGAACCTCATGGCACCCTGCACCCTAATCAGTTAGGAAATCAAGAGGGTTATAAATAAATATCAGAATGAAGACCGTGAAAACACACCTGATTGAGATAACAAAAATAATTCAAGACATGAAAACAGAATTTAATAAAAAGAGCATCTCTGAAAAAAAAGTCAAGCTAAAATAAAAATCCAAACAAAAAACTTGGAAAATAAAACAAAATGATCATAGGAAAGCCTTACCAATAGATTAGGCCAAGTGAAAGATAGAATATCAGATGTTGAAGACACAGTAGAAGAGATGGATCATCCAGTTTAAAAAAGTGTTAAATCTTAAAACAAGAATCCTAGAAGGGCATGGGAGAGGGAGAGATGTTCTCCATCCCCTCACTGCTTGGGGGCAGGCAGGAGAGCTAACCCTTAGATCATGAGAGTGGGGGAGCTAATTCTGCCCCTACCAGCTGCAGCAGGCCCTGCACCTTGTCTGGGCAGCACAGTAAAGCTGGCCATGTTGGCAAAGGGCAGGTAAGTCACCCATAGAACACCCCTAGAAAGGGCAGAAGAGCTGAGTCTGCCCTTTGACATTGCAGTATTGGGTGAGCTAGCTGGGGCAATGCTGGAGAGCTTGCCCTGATGGTATGGGCACAGTTGAACTGGCAAGCTGATCAACTCAGTTGCCTCCCAGGCCCAGATCCAGGGTTTTAAGTTGGGCCACCCCAACATCTACCCTATCTATGATCTGCTAGAATGTGTGAAAGGGCTGGACTTACAGATCCAAAGCTGCAGGATCTCCATGACACAGGGCAACAACAGAATATCCAAGAGGAGTCCCAGTGAAGATCCAGTATTGATGGTGTAGCAGAAGCCAGAGGCCTCAAAAAAAGACCAATGACTCACTGCAATGAACATTTGTAAGAAAGGATGTGTGGACAAAGGGAATACTGTGGGACACACTGTGACACACTACAGCTTCCATGACAAGATTTTTTAAATTCTATCTTGTCTTAGTTAGGATTCCCATTGCTGTAAAGAGACACTATGACCAAGCCAACTCTTATAAAGGACAACATTTAATTGGGGCTGGATTACAGGTTCTGAGGTCCAATCCATCATCACCATGGCAGGGAGCATGACAGCATCCAGGCAGGCATGGCACTGGAGTAGCTGAGAGGTCTATATCTCGTTCCGAAGGCAAACAGGAGAAGACTGGCTTCCAAGCAGCTAGGAGGAAGGTCTCTCAAAGCCCACACCCACAGTGACACACTTCCTCTACCAAGGTCACACCTACTCCAACAAGGCCACACCTTCTATTAGTGCCAAGCATATTCAAACCACCACACATCTTATTTTTTTCTTTTGAGGGGGAGGCTGCAAGGACAGAGAGAGGGTACAAGGGGTAGAGAGAGAAGTAGGATTGGGGTGCATGATATGAAAGTCACAAAGAAACAATAAAAAGTTTTTAAAAAAAGAAAAATCAAAACCATGGCCTAAATTAATGAAATAGAAATGAAAAGAACAATCAAAAATGTAACTGGAATAGTTAGTTATTTTAAAAGAATAACAAAATTGACAAACCTTTAGCCAACACAATCAAAATAATCAAATTCATAAAACCTGAGATTGAAAGACAAATATTACAAGATACTGAAGAAATTTAACCTTCAAAATCTATATCTTACTAAAATGAAAGATAAATATATATATACACATATATATACATATATATGCTCTGCAAAAATGAAATCAAGATGCAGCAATTTAAATAGACATTTAACAACAAATGACATAAAAGCAGTAATTAAAAGTTTCCAAATGAAAAAGCCCAGGGCCACATGGATGAAAGGCCGAATTTTACCATATCTGCAAGTAAAACTAACAACACTCATACCATAAAATATAATAAAGCAATTTAAATGAATCTTAGTACTTCAAAACAGCAATTATGACTATGTCTCCAGACCGTAAGAAAAATATGACCAAATGCCAGAATAAAGACTATAAAATGCAAACAGTTAAATAAAATAATAAAAAACAAGTGAAATATGAACACAGAATTAGAATTGCTAAAGAAAATCCAAACTGGAATAAAACAGGAAAGACTCAGGATGTAAGACCATACACTCAAAATAAAAAAAAAAAGAAAGAAAGAAAAAAGACCAATCAACAGATTAAAAGACATAGAAGAGAGAATTTCAGGCCTTGAAGACAAGGTAGAAGAAATGGATAAATCAGACACAGAAAATGTTAAATCAACAGTAAATTCCAGATACAAAACATGGAGGAAATCTGGTACACTATGAAAGGGCCAGACCTACAAATAATACATACAGAAAAAAAAGAAAAGAGACCTACTTAGGTCAAAGGCACAGGAAATAAAGTCATAGAAGAAAATTTCCCAAATCTAAATGAAGAGATGCCTATAAAGGTACAGGAGACTACAGAACACCAAATAGACAGGGCCAGAAAAGAAGCTCCCTATGACAGATGATAATCAAAACACTACATGTACAGAATAACCTGCAAGGGGAGAGCCAAAGTCACAGAAAGGCCAGCCTGTCACAACAGCACCTGGCTTTTCAGTGGAGACTCTGAGAGCGGGAAGGGCTTGGGCAGGTGTCTCACAATCTCTGAGAGACCACACGCCAGGCCAGACTACTACAGCTAGCAGAACTTCCAACCGCAATTGAAGGAGAAAGAAAAACATTTTGTGATAAAAACAGATTTAAACAATTTCTGTCTAACAATCCATCTCTACAGAGAACATTAGAAGGAATAATTCAGTCTGAAGAGAAGATTAACTACACCCAAAACCACAAACAATCCCAGAACAGTTAACCAAAAGAGGTCTCAAGCAAACAACAGAACAGGAATTAATAAGCACCACTGAATAAGAACTCTCAGTGTTACTGGTCTCAACTTCCTAATTAAAAAGAAAAATATACAGACTAGCAGACTGGATCAGAAACAGAATCCACCTTTCTGCTGCTTCTAAGAAATATAGCTAACCATCAAGGACAGAAACCATCTAAGGTAAAGGGATGGAGAAAGGTATTCCAAGCAAACAAAAACAAGAAGTAAAAGCCACATAGCAATGTAGTATTTGGCAAAATAGATTTCAAAACAAAATTAATCAGAAGATATGGGGAAGAACATTATACACACTACTGAAAAGAAATATTTGCCATGAGATATTACAACGCTAAGCATTGATTCACAAAACCCCCACTTTCATAAAATAAACACCACTATATCTAACCACATATTGATGCCAATCTCACCAGTAGACAAACTATCTAGACAAAAATTAAATAAGGAAACTGGAATTAAATAATACCATAAATCAAATGTATCTATACAGCATCTACAGAATACTACACCTAAACACTAACAAATGCACATTTGTCTCAGGAGCTCATAGAATTTTCTCCAAAACTGACCACATACTAGGAAACAAAGCAAGACTCAGTACAGGAAAATTGAAAGAAATTTCCTACATCAATCTGACAACAACAAAAAGTATGCAAACTCATGGAAACTAAACAACTCACTACTAAATAAAAATTAAGACTAGAATCAATAAACAAAATTTAAAACTTTTTAGCTTTGTATTCTAGTAGAAGGACACAAAAAAGGCCGTTGACAAAATCCAACATTCCTTGTTGATAAAACATCCTGGAGAGACTAAGGGTACAAGGGACGTGCCCCGACATAATAAAGGCAGTTTGCAGGAAGCCCACAGCCAACATCAATCTGAAAGGAAAGAAACTCAAAACATTCCCACTTAACTCAGGAACAAGACAAGGCTGTCCATTCTCTCCCTGCCTATTCAATACAGTACTTGAATAAGTTATAACTAGAGCAATACAACAACTGACATATCTTTATTTGTAGATGATATGACTTTATACAGAAAAGACCTTGAAAATTCTGCCAGGAAACTTCTACAGCTGATAAACACTTTCAGCAAAGTAGCAGGATACAAAATTAATATTGGATTTGGTAGTCATTTCTTGGATATGGCATCAAAGGCTGAGTACTAATGGAGAAGCAGACAAACTAGACCTGATTAAAATTAAGCTAAAAACTTGTACTTCAAAGGGTTTTCTTTGGTTAAAAGAAGTTTTCTTATATCTATTCATTTTCTCTGGGGCACACATGTGTGACCAAGCATGTGGACAGCAGAGGACATTTGCAAGAGTTGATTCTCTCCTTCAACCACATGGGTTCTGGGGACTGAACTAAGATCATAAAGCTTGGCAGGTAGTGTTTTTACCTGCTGAGCCATCAAGATGACCCTCAAAAGATGTTTCCAAGAGAATAAAAAAGCTATTCATGGAATAAGAAAGTCATTAAAAAACAATAAAAAATAGGAAAATGGCAGAAATATGTATTTCTCCAAAGAAGATAGGCAGATCTCCAGTTAACATGCTATACAATGGTGTCACTAACTAGAGAGTATACATCACTCACCATTAGAGAGAGACAAATATGGAACACAGTAATATATCATTCATAGTCATTCCAGGAACAGGTAACCCAACAAAAGCCTAAGCTAGGAGCCAGAGTGCAGAGAAGCCTGTGGGGAGGCTACAGACAACACACAGTAGGACTCACACACAATACAGAAAAGCAACACAGTGGTTCTTTAAAAATATTAAAAACTAAACAGTAAATGATCTAACAACTTTACTTTGGTCATATGTACCCAAAACAATTGAAGATACGTTTGCTACATCCAGGGTCACAGCAGTGTTATGACAGCTAAACTGTGGAATCCACTCGTGTGTATACTGACGTCTATGTGAACAGTGGGGTATCGTGAGCTTTACAAAGGAACTCTGACACATGTGATAACATAAATGAACCCTGAAGATGTTATCAGTAAAATACACCATCCCAAGAAGACAAATATTACAGATGAGGTACTTAAGCCATAAACTGTGGAGACAAGAAATAAAATAATAATTGCCAGAGACTGTAGAAAATAGAGAGATGGTGAATTTTGTGGCACTGTGGTTGTGTTTGTTTTGACACCTTTAGGACAAGCTCTCACTACAATGCTCAAACTACGTTTTAAAGGCCTAAGCACATGTAATCCTCCTGCCTCAGTTTCTCAGTCTCAGCCTACCCAGGAGTTATAACTACAGCTACATGCAACCCAGCTTGCCCACTGAGAAGTTAAATGGCAAATGAATTAAGACCTTTTGTCTAGCAAAATGAAGAGCCACAGAGAACTAGTAAATGGATGTGGTCATGGCTGTCCAGCATGTGAATTATGTAATGCTATGAAACTATACGTTTAAAAATGACTAAAATCCAGGATTGGTGGTACATACATGGAATCCAGTATCTGATAGATTGAGGCAGGATCGTTTTAGATTTCAGACCAGCCTAAGACACCTATAGGACCCTGTCTCAAAAACACAGATTGTTGAACAGGGCACAGGCACAGAGGCAGAAACAACCCAAGGAAGTTCAAGGGCATCTTCAGCCATTCAGTGAGTTAGAAACCAGCCTAGGCTGCACAGGGCCCTGTCTCAAAACAACAACAAAAATATACAGTTAAGAAGACTTTTTATGTGCACTTTACCACAACAAAAAACCTTTAAAATGTAAACACATATGTCAGAACTTTATACTCTTAGGCCGACAAAGAAAGGGGAAGCAAATCCTATGTCTCTTAAAAAAAAAAAAGGTCTATATGCGGCAAACGGTTTCAAATCTCCAGATTATCTTATCCTTGTCTTTGTTCAGAAACAATAGCTTCATCAAAAAGAAATCTTTACCACTCCACTTTGACATCAGACCAAATATTAAACACTTCTCAGGGCTCACCAGCAGCACACTGCAGCTCTACAATGGCCAGCCTCCGGTGACAGGGTTAATTTTTCTATAATGTTGCCTTTTCACAGAGACATGAAATACTAGCTTGAGATTGTTTATTTCCCTTGCAGTCAGGTCACAAATTGTTTTGTGGAATGAATCATTTGGGGATGTTTACCCTGTACAGAGAATGTTCTTTCTACCTCCCCTTGTAAACTCAAGTGTGGAATGCAGAGACATGGCTTACCTATTCGCTTCCCTGATGCTGCATTACTTCCACTCATTCCAATACCACGGGCAGACTATAATTAAAACACAGAAAACCTGCTGAGGTGAGTCAATGCAGAACAGGTCACCGGGCATCAAATACTGGTCTATTACTAAAATGCAGATGGGCACCCAGTGCATATTATGTGCTCTGTTTTTGTTTAGATTAACTTAGAATTTAATCTCACTTCTTGTGTTTATTATTTATCTGTAAAAGAATAAAATATGGTGGCTTAGGTAAGAGTCAGAATACTGGAAAAAGCCTTAATGAAACTATATAAAACTGAAAACTACGGAGTAATCGTGAACACAGCAGTGATGCCTGTAATTCCAGCACTCAGGAGCTAGAAGCAGGACCGGAATTCAAGGCCATCCTTGTAGTCTCTGAGCTACATGAGAAACCTGTCTCGAAAAGAAAAAAAGAGCATCAAATAGATTTCCTACAAATTAGACAAGTATATTAGTGAAATTTATGGAAAAAACAATTCAATTGTAAGCATCTTATTTATATAAATAAACGCTTAACTTTGAAATAGTCATTTCGTACACAACTAACTAGAAGAACAAACTGAAAAGAGAATACTTACTAGAAAAAAATCTGTAGGTTCTGGCTGGGGAGAAGTTTTCCTAATGTTTTCATCCTGAAAATGCTGGAAGCTTGTGGACAACCCAATTCCAGAGGGCCGAAGCCTGCCTGCCCTACGTGTGCTCTGCAAACTGTCTCTGCTTGCACTCCGTGCCAGTGAAGCCAAAAAGCCATTATTGTTTACACAACTAACAGGCTCTTTGGAAGCTTTGTTAGCCATTTCTGTAATATCTCGGGCTTCCACTTTTGAAATAACGTCAGATCTTTTTCCAGGCGAATCGACTTTAACACCATGGAAGCGAGCAGTCCTAGAGAAAGAAGAATCTGCTATGGTTCGAAGGTCCAATTCCTGCAGGGTGTTTTGTGAAGTAGACGCTGAGGGGTTGCCTGACTCAAAACATTTCGACTGTCTCTGTGGCTTCACCAGAGAATTATGTAGTGACACTGGTGCAGCACAGAGAAGTGGTGACAGGAGTCTGTTCTTGTGAGAGCTTAGCTCTCGGTGGTTAAGAACTGCATTGTCTCCTGGGTCACTGCTCAGCACTCTTGCCATGTAGCTCAGAGGCTGCTCTGCTGCCCTCAGTTCCCCATCACCTTTAGTGAGTGGGAGCTCTGGTGGTACCTTCCCTAACCCTTCTACACCACTGCTCTGCTCGGCACCATTTCCTTCTGCGAATGGAGCAAAAGCACCTACTTCTGGCAGGAGCAACTCGTCAGGTACAAATTCTTCTGACTGCGGAAATAAGACAACATCATCCTTATTATTAGATGACAAGTTTCCCGAAAGGTGCTTGGTCCGCCTAGGCAGGGATGATGTAAGATGAAGAACAGAATCTGCAAGCTCTTTGTCATTTTCCAATTCTATATGGGGCAACTGAGGAAGCAGTCTGATGCTACTCGTGGAGTGAGACAGCATGTTAATCTCCCAATTATCATCATCCTTCAGCAGCTCATTCCTGAGAGATGACACTGGTCTATCGGCAGGGGCCTGAGCTGCAGGACTTGCGCCTGCATTCCTGGATGTTTCAGGGAGATATGCATTCCCAGAAGGTAAACAAGACTGCCCAATATGAGGGAGGACTCTTAGCAATCTGTGCCGGGCTGATGCTGTTGAACTGCTGGACGGCCGAGGAGCTATAGGTGGGTGAGGTTTTACCTTGACAACTTTCTTAGGCTACAAGAAAAGAGTGCACATGTAATTCCTCAACATAGTTATTTCTGTCCATCAGCAATAATCAGTGGAGAAAATGTTACTTACCATATTGCCATTCTGTTACCTCAATTTAAAGTGCTCAAAAAAGCTGGGTGTGGTGTCACACCTGTAATGCTAGCACTCGGGAGGCTGAAGCAAGATGTCGGTCATGAGTTTAAGGCCAGCCTGCCTGGTTTACAGAATCCATTCCATGCCAACCAAGGCCACAAGATGAGTCTTCTTCTCAATACAAAACAACAACAATGAAATGCTTTAAACTACTAAAAATCTTAAAATTATGATTGAGAAGGATTTGTTATATTACTTTATTGAGCATAATTTTCTGAAGATGTTAAAGAAAAATAATTTTCTTTTATTTTCCTCACAGTTCTTTCCAAGGCTTTTATTAAGATGTTGATTATGTGATACAGCATTCTTCCTAGTAAGCTGACTGTGTGGATGCATGGAACTCAGAAAAAAGCTAACCAGACTAAAGTGTGACTTGTGAGGGCTGTCCTGTCCCTTCGATGGTTTCCATGGACTTCTTTTTCAGGAAGGGTTCCCACCCTAACATCACAGTAGTAGTTGTGCCTCAGCTACTTCTGCAACCAAAATGGTTTATACTGACTGTTTCCTTCTCGTCTGAGTCTGAAATGTACAGACACATACATGGCAGAGGGTACATATAAGAACAAGAAAAGATCCGTTTTCTAAAATGGACAAGAATCCCTCCTGCAGAGTCGCTAATGGGGTCCCCTGAGATGAGATTTCACATGTGTTATCACAGCTCCACGACAGAGAACTCAGGCCTGTCTTGTGATAACATTGGGAGTGACCACTACAATGCCTGTGCCTGCTTTGCCCGGATTTGGATCCGTTTGCTTTTGTTTTCTTTTGCCATACTCAGTGTCTTAGTCACAGTACAACTGCAAACTGTATACATGCACCTAAAGAGTCAGTGAATCAAGGATTGGACGTGTCCTCCCCTGACACATTTACATATAAGTTATCACAGAAAAGGTGAAGTTGAGAGCTCAACAGAGGAGCCTTAGCTCTTAAGCATAGGGATGGTCAGCAGACATAGGATGGAAGTCTGGTGACACTCCAGCAGCCTGGCCTGTAAAAAATACACACAAAAAAAACTCAGTAGGTCCAGTAGAGACAAGGAGAGCTGCAGCAGCTGCATACAATGGAAGCCCCTTGAAAAGTGAGCTGGCTCTTGCAACCACTTTTACTCTGAAGTTATTGTCTTGCCAACCTACAGCTATATACTTACAAAAAGTATTTTTTTAAAAAATGAGATTGTTTTCTAAGCCTTAGACATTAACAATAGTTGCCAAAATCTAAATAGCAACATACCCTCCCAAATAAACACACAGACATCCAAAGAGATCAACAATCCAAGAAAATGAAATTACCCCTGACTCAAACTGTCAACAAACAGGACTATAAAGAATACAAACTACTAATTGGTGTAAGGTTGAAAACACTCAAATGTTGAAGGCTCATATGCAAATGTCTGTGGTAACTAGCAAGGATGTAGAACTTCAAGACAAAGAGAGGTAGGGCATCCTAGGGCTGACAGAACGAAAATAAAATCCTACTAAGACAAGTCTAATATCTGGGATATCAGAACGAGCTAGTTCGGAGCCCAAAGAAAACAACTTGAAGTTGTTGGGATCTGTGCTAACAGTTAAAATTTTAAGGAGGCTCTACTGTGCAGCGAGGGGTAAATTAGAAGGAGGAAGAACCCTTCAAGGACTTTTTGCTGAAGGTAGGTAGGAAACACGAAAAGGAAAGGTAGGGCCTAAAGAAAAAAACCTGCAAAAATCACGGAATTAGGAAATCCATCTTCTCTTCCCTGCAATGGGAGTGCCAGTGATTAAAAACCAAGCACAAAAAAAATCACCCTTGCGATGTCACCTCCCTATAGAACTTCCTTACTTTGTGTATTAGCCCATAACTCTTGATGCTTACCCAACAGCATTAAAGGAGAAGGAACAGAAGAGGAGGTAACATATTCATATTAGAACAAAACAGGAAGTGAGAATCAGAACATTGTAGCACATACAAATTCTCCCTTAACACAATGTAGCAAAAGAAAACGTCACCACAGTACTTCCACCAAAATTAAGTATCTTTAAATTAATATTTGTATCTTTGGTTTATTAATGTGTGTGGTGTGTGTACATACAGGTATATGTGCAGGTACAGGTGTGTGCATGCATGTGTAGGTCAGAAATTGATATAGGTGTCTTCCTTAATTGCTGTCTTCCTTACTTTTGGGGACAGCATCTCTTTCTGACCATGGAGCTCACTAATTACATTATACTGACTGGCCGGTAGCTCTAGGGATCTGCCTATCTCAGCTGGTGTTACAGACGCAGGCCATGGTGTCTGCTTCTTTATGTGGGTTCTGAAGATCTGATCCCAGGTCCTCATACTTGCATGGTGGGTACTTTAGCCAGTGAGAAATCTCTCCAGCCTGTTTTATTTGGAGAGGGGGAGAGTCAAGCCTGACCTAGAACTTGTGATCTTCCGGCTTCAGCCTCTGCAATGTAAGGATCACAGAAGCAGGATCTCACGCTCAGCTTTTGCAGATAGTATTCAAAGAGTACATCAAGTCATGACCCAGAAGCATGATCTCATGCTCAGCTTTTGCAGATAACATTCAAAGAGTACATCAAGTCATGACCCCAACCAAGACAAAAGGAACTAAAAAATTATAAGCTAGCCAAGTTTAGAAATAGTAACAAACAAAAAAGAAATTCAGAATGAAAATTAAACCATAAGACACTCAAAAAAAAAAAAAAAACCAGATTCAAGGAGACATTAATCAACAATGCTAAGAAAAGGTATAAAAATATCCAAAAAAAAAAAAAATGAAAAGAAAAGAAAAAATTTTAAAAGATAACAGAACATGGTTACAATAAAATGAAGTTCTAACATATGTGTAAAGGAAGTTCCCTACAAACAAAATGAAATAAAAAAAGTAAATATTATAAAATTAACAAGTTACAAAAATACTGAAGTACTCTGTTTTTTAAAAAAACCAACATAAGGATACATGAAATTGACCCCAAACAGTTAATTTCTAAGTCATATACTTTAAAGACAAAAGCCAGGGCAGGAGATGTAGCCCAGGGTCACAGTGCTTGCCAAGCCTGCTTGAGACCCAAGTAGGGAACTGAGAGGCAAGCAGCACAAGAGGAGGGCACAAGCAGACAGAACCTGGTAACAACACACATGGGTCTCAGCACCCAAAGTTCAAACGTTTAAAGCCAATCAAGGTATACAGCAAGAACCCAACTGAAAAAATAAAATTGAATATGAGGGGTGTGGTGGCTCCCTGACGTTCATATATTTGAATGCTTAGAGGGTGGCACTATTAGGAGGCGTGGCATTCTTGCAGTGTGGCCTTGTTGGAGGAGGCCTTGTTGGAGCCCACTAAATGATCTGGCAGGATCTGAGGTTTTAAAAGCTCAAGCCAGAGCCAGTGTTACCCCCTCTTCCTGCTGCCTACTGATCCAGATGTAGAACTCTCAACTTCTCCAGCATCATGTCTGCCTCTGTAGCACCATGCTCCCTTCCATGGTGATGACAAGGAACTAAACCCCAGAAAACTGTAAGCCAGCCCCAATTAAATGCTTTCCTTTATAAGAGTTGTCGTGGTCATGGTGTCTCTTCAGTGTGATGAAACACTGACTAAGACAGGGAAAGACCTAACATTTTTAAAATGAAGTAATTTACAACGAGAAGTGGGATGCACTGGTGAGATGCCTTTTCAACTGCAGGAGAAGATGGAAGGCAGCTGCAGAGCAGCATTAGCTCCTACATGTTTCCTAGCTGAATAAATCATCACTCGATAAACTGTAGCAATAATCCCTCAACATGCTCTTTAAATCATCACTTATTTTGTTCTTAAGTTTTAGAGTTCTGAAAATTCAGTACTTACAAATCTTTTCCCTTTCCCTTTCCCCTTTTCTTTCCTTTCCTTGGGATGTATTAAGATACGCAACTAACCAAAAGGTATGGGGAAAGTCTAGTAAAAAGACTCTTGGCAGCCATGGCATTAATGCTAAAACATCACCAGGGATACGGATAGAAAAAAATTATTTATGTTCCATTTTCTTTAATAGTAGAACTGCTGTTCATCTAAACAATAGAGACGGAATGGAGAAAAGAGAAAGCCAACTAAATTTTCTGACTGTCCAGAAGCTGGGTGGTGGTGGTGGTGCACACCTTTAAGGGGGATCTCTGTCAGTTCAAGGTCAGTCTGGTCTACAGAACCCAAGACAGCCAGGGCTACACAGAGAAACCCTGTCTCAAAGAAAACAAAAACAAAAACAAAAAAAACCCCAAACAAACAAAAAACAATAAAACTAACCAAACAAACAGCAAACAGTCCAAGACAGCAAGCATCACTCCCTGAACTTTATGATTAGCACAACAAAACTGCCTTGTCAAATCGCATAGAAAATGCTCCCTTAAGATGAACAGAAAACTCTCATGGGTTTTCATGGATCATGGTTCTTATTCCAGAAGAAATCAAACTGACGAAAAAAAAAAGGACTCTGCACATCTCTAAGCAACCAATCAAAAGGGTAGATATTATAGATACCTGTCAAACTTTTACTCTGAAGTTAAGAGAATAAACTATGTTTTGAATAGATATTGGACACACATGGAAAATATCAGATCTCTAATAATTAAATTCTAAACATCAGAACTGTAAATGATATTGTCTGATCTCCATGCAACAAAACTAAAAGTTAAACACAATGAAAAGTCAAAAAACAAAAACAAACAAACAAACAAACAAAAAACCTTCAGCCACCAAAACTTACCTAAATCTACTCAACTACTTTGGGGCTAACAAGGAAATTCTAAACTGATAAATTGAAAATATTATCAATTTCCATAATGTTTCTACTGACATATTGCATAGAGAATACAACTTTGTGTGACCTTTATGTCAAAGCAGTGTAAACTATATCTAATCATAGTGTAACTCAGATGAATTAAAACTGGGGGATAATTTATACTCCTTAGACTATCTAATGTGACTGTCACTTGTGTACCCACCGCTGAGCCCACCAGGCTCCAATGGACAAGTCCAAAATCATAGGTCATAGATGGCCCTGATTAAACTCAGAAGTTCCAACACAAAACAGACGCAGGAGAGATTTGTGGGGAGGAGGAAGATTGACAGGAATGGTAGGAAAATAAGAGAGGGTTACTATGTATTGTGTACATGTGCCAAATTACCTAAGAATAAATTGTGTGTGTGTGTGTGTGTGTGTGTGTGTGTGTGTGTGTGTGTGAAGCCAGAGTCCCAGAGAGGTATTTGTACCCATGGCATTCACAAGTACATTGACAGGTGAATGAATGAACAAAACATGGTACATACAAGCCATCTAAAAAGAAAGGAGATTCTGACATGGGCTGTACCATGGATGAACCTTAGAGATGTCATACTAACTAAATAATCTAGCCACAAATACTCTATTTCCCTTATGTTCGGTATCTACAGTAGACAAAACCATAGAAATGGGAAATGGAATGGTCCTTGTCAGAAGGAGGGGTACTAGGAAGTTGGTTTTAAGGAATACCAAAATTTTGTTTTGTAAGGCAAAATTCTGAAAATTAATTGAACTAAGATGAAAACATACTTATTAAAACCATTAACAGGGTTACATTTGAAGACAATTAAAGCTCATATGGTGGGTCGGAGAGATGGCTCAGTGGTTAAGAGCACTGACTGTTCTTCCAGAGGTCCTGAGTTCAATTCCCAGCAACCACATGGTGGCTCACAACCATCTGTAATGGGATCCGATGCCCTCTTCTGGTGTGTCTGAAGACAGCTAAAGTGTACTCATAAATAAAATAAATAAATCTTAAAAAAAAAAACCACTCATATTCCTGTATCCTGACAGATAGGAGATAGAGAGATTTATGAGTTCAAGACCAGCCTTAACTACATAGTGGGTTTGTCAACTAAATAAATAACTAAATAAAATTGACAGTAAATATTATGTTTTACCATTATTTAAAATAAAAATAAGTTAAAATACTAAGTAGGTAATAGTATCCCCTCTTAGAAACTCATTCAATCTTGCTGTACAACAGAAAAGAAAATTGAAAATCACTTCCCTTCAAGGAATACAACTCCTAAGAAAAATATTTAGAAACAAAAAAACCATCACAACCAAGAGTGGGTCATGCCAACAATGCAAAATTATTTCATATTTCTAAAAAGTCACTTAGTCTGCATTACCAGAATTGTTTTATCCAATGTGTAATCTATCAACTTCTCCATTTCTTCTTTGACCTATGAGTTACTAAGAAGTGTTTTATTTTGAAATATTATATTTTTCCAGATATCTATTATTGATTTCCAGTTTTATTCTTTGGAAACCAGAACATTTTTGATTATGTGAATCTTTCTGAAATTTATTAGAATTTATTTTTGTATAAAATACTGTAATTTGTTTTTGTTTTTCTTTTCTTTCTTTTTGATAAATACTCTAATGTATTCCCTTAAAAAGTAATGCGTATTCTGCTGTTGAGTGAAGCATTGTGCAAATGCCTACTGCATCAAGTGAGGTGATAATGATGCTCGGGTCCTCTCAGAAACCTCTCCAATTCACTGCTCTACCAGTTATGCTAAGAGTGGAAATCTTTGAAGATAAGCATGCATCTATTTCTTGTAGGTTTTGCTTCATAATCTTCACAGTTCTATTACTATATTAATAAAATTATAACAATGTTTTTGGTCAATTGTTCATCATATGATTAAAAAATAAGATCTTTACGCACACTTATTACAAAAATATCAGATGAACTATAGATTTAAACTAGAAAGAAACAATCATCTAAAAGTTTTGGAGAAAACCATGAAAGCATTATCTTCAAGACCTGTGATAGGAAAGTATGTCATAAAAAATTATTAAATATAATCATAAAAGCAAAACTGCTAAATTGTAATATACTAAAATTAACAATATTCATCAAAAATAGCCATGGAGTATTGGAAACTACAAACCATCCATCTAAAAGAGACCTTATATCACACATAAATGTATGTGTACTGGTTGCTTTGAGATGAGTCTCATGTCACCCAGACTACATTCAAGCATGCTACACTGAGGGTGACTTTGAACTCGGATGCTCCTGCCTTCATCTCCCAAGGCCAGGGATTACATGAGTATCACGCTCAACTCCAAAGTACACTTTTTAAATGTCTACAAACCAATAGACAAAAGCAAGGAAACCTAATTTTAAAATGATCAAAATATGTGGCAATACATAAAAACCAGACTTTTAACCAAATGAAGAGTCAACATTTATGAAGTAAACATTATTAATTATAAGAAAAATTAAATAAAAACCATTACAGGATCCTAAGGGTGTTGGCAAGGACAGGGCACAAACCGGGCTCTCCTGTTATGGATGGAGCCTGACCTGCTTGTAAACCTATGCAAACCGTCACTGTAACTTGTTTGTTTGTTTGTTTTGAGGCAGGGTCTCACTATGTAGCCTAAACTGGCACTCCCTACACCACACAAAGGATGCTGTGGTGCCCATCAAGGACCTGGCTGTGTGGCATAAAACAGGTTATCTTTCCTATGACTCTGAATTTCCTGCTAAGTATACAATCCAGAAGATACAGTGTGTGTGTCCATCAAAGAATATGTAAGCATGCTCCAAATGGTTCTGTTCATAAAAGCCATAACCCAAACATCTGAATGCTTATCAGAGAAAAGAGAGACAAAAAGGAGATTCACAGTATAGTTTAAATAATATTTAAAATAAATTTAAAAGAATTTTTGCATTTTATATTGAAGAAAATAGGCCAGAATTTTATAAAAGCTATATTGTCTATGTTTCTATTTATATAAAGTTTCATAGCAGACAAAACTTAGTTGTGGAAATATATATATAAATAATTTTTATTTTAGGAAAGATTATGAAGGAATTTTTTACAGAAAGAGGCAGGGTAATGTGGTGTGGCCATTCATGCCTTTAACGCCAGTGCTCAGAGGCAGAGGCAGGAGGATCTCTGTGAGTTTGATGCCAGCCTGCTCTATATAGTGAGTTCCAGAACAGTCAGGCAAACACATTGAGAGCCTACCTTAAACAAACAAACAAAAGAAGAAAAAAAGATAAAAGAAAAAAAGGAAGTACCTTGAGTTATGTCTAAATAAGTGCATTTATCTGTAAAATTTCATCAAGCAGAGCCTAAATTTTATTACTGTTATTTTTAGGGGGGGATTTGCCATGGCATGCAGGGGGGAGGTCAGAGGACAGCTTTCAGAAGTCAGTTCTCTCCTCCTACCTTAACAGGGATTGGACCTAAGGCTGCAGACTGCTGTGGCAAGGGCCCTAACTTGATGATCCATCTGGATGGGCTCCGAACGTTATTTTAAAAGTTTGTGTATTTTATATGGGGAGGCACTAACAGAGTGAAAAGAAAGGAACAGTGCAGCTCTGTGGGGTGGGGGAGCAGAAATGAGAAGAGAGACAGACAGACAGACTTGCATCCAGAAACAAAAACAACTGTCAAGAATGTGGAAGACTGAAGTCTCGCCCAGTGCTGGAGTGTGGGTTATTCTCTTTGGGATTACTTCAGAAACCCTCGGCAGTGTCTACTAAAGCTAAACCGCAAATACCCTCCAGGCATGGTGGGTACACACCGATAATCCAACATTCAGGGGACTAAGGCAGGAGGATTGCTGGGAGGTCATGGCAGGTCTGGGCTATATACTAAGTCCTAGATCAGCCTAGGCTGTGATGTGCCTTTCTCGGTGTCCATAGGTCTTGAAATCACATTATAAAAAGTAATTATTAAAAGATTAAGCTATCTTTCAGTACTCTTTCCATACTGCAGCAACAACATTTTAAGGATGAATTATACTAAGTGTGTACTAACCCTTTCAGGTGTGGTATGAGGCTAAAAATCTCAATATTCATTTGTCACATCTTAATAAATAAGTTGAGGCCAGAAACGTGAAATTAGTAATATTTTATAGTTTTCCAGAGTTACCAGCAGACCTCAGTGCTGAGCCCTGCCAGAGTAAGCTAGAGAAAAGCTTGGCCAAGGGCCAACAGCTTCACCTTTTTGCTGAGATTCATGGTCTCCATCTTAGCCTTCAGCAGCTTCATCTTATTCATAGTTATTGAGTTTTCAATGATCTGTTGCCCAGAAGGAGAAGGCTCAGCTTCTTCATCCTCATCTGTGTACAAAGTATACACAGAACCACCACTGCAAGGGAAACGATAAGCACTTAAGACACGCTTGACGCCTGCTGCCGAGCACTAAAAGTCCCATCTACAGCAGCAGCTAAAACACGCTTGACGCCTGCTGCCGAGCACTAAAAGTCCCATCTACAGCAGCAGCTACCGGTGCTACCAGGTGTGAAACACTAACTTTATTTTGTCATTGTAAATGAAAAAAATAAATTTTGAAACATTTCTTTGCCCAAACTGGTCTCAAATGTGGTACCTAGCTGAGGATGGCCTTGCTCTCTCTCTCCTGATCCTCCTGCCTCCACTTTCTGATTGCTGGGATTACAGGTGCATGC
The DNA here is from genome assembly GCA_019843965.1 of Rhynchomys soricoides. Classification (NCBI taxonomy): domain Eukaryota; kingdom Metazoa; phylum Chordata; class Mammalia; order Rodentia; family Muridae; genus Rhynchomys; species Rhynchomys soricoides. The sequence continues at coordinate 154,570 of JADRCH010000761.1, read as the reverse complement.
CACCCATACCAAGATTTTTTTGTTTTTTATTTTTTTGGTTTTTCGAGACAGGGTTTCTCTGTGTAGCCCTGACTGTCCTGGAACTCACTCTGTAGACCAGGCTAGCCTTGAACTCAGAAATCTGCCTGCCTCTGCCTCCCAAGTGCTGGGATTAAAGGCGTGCGCCACCACTGCCCAGCCCACATCAAGTTTTGTATAGTTCTAAGGATTGAATTTCGGTTCTGTGCATGCTAGGCAAGCCTGCTACGTATTGAGTTACTTATGCAGCACATTCAAAACACATTTGGGGTTAGGGACACAGGCCAATGTGGAAACTGCTTGCCTTGCAAACACAAGTCCTCAAGTTCAGTTCCCAAAACCAAAGGTAACTAACTGGGGAAGGCAGGGAGAGGCACATACCTGAGGCTCACTGGTCCTCCAGCCTACCCTGACCATAGAGCTTTAAGCCAATGAAACACTATCTCAACAAAGAGGGTGTGAGCCTAGCCTTTAAAAAACAACGACTTCATGAAATTTGCAGGCAAATGGATGGAACTTGAAAATATCATCCTGAGCGAGGTAACGCAGTCACAAAAGAATGAACACCGTATGTACTCACTGATAAGTGGTTATTAGCCCAAAAGTTCAGAATACCCAAGATTCACTGCACAGCAACCATCGGGCTAAGTGTGAGGTCCCAGATAGAGGAGTTGGAGAAGGGACTAAAGAGCTGAGGGAGTTTGCAGCCCCATGGAGGAAGCAACAGTGTCCACTGGCCTGACCTCCCGATGCTCCTGGACACTGGATCACCAACCAAAGAATACACATGGAGGGACCCATGGTGCTGGCCACATATGTGGCAGAGGAGGGTCTTGTTAGCTATCAGGGGGAGGAGAGGCCCTTGGGCCTGAGGGTGTTAGATGCCCCAGTATAAGGGAATGCCAAGGAGAGATGACGAGAGCGGGTGGGTGGGTGGGTGGGGGAATACCCTCATAGAGGCAGGGGAGGGGCAAGGGAATGGGGGGTTGCAAAGCAGAGATCTGGAAAGGGGGAAACATTTGAAATGTAAATAATAAAAAAAAAGAAAGTCACATAACAATGTAGTATACTAGTATTTATTAAGAAGCAAAGAGAGCTTTATATTTTGACTAAAGTTCTTAGCAGTTTAAAAGTAGCTTCCAATAAAAATATTTTTCCATTAGGAAAAAAAAAAAGAGGGTGGACTTCCCCCTTCTCTTTCCCTCCCAGATCCCTCCCTCCCTCTACTTCCCAGAGATTATTCTCTCCCCTACTGAGTAGTACTGTAGCATCCACACTGGTGTGATCTTCTTTGAAGGAGGGGGCAATTCAGATATGGGAGGAGATGGGGGAGAAGTACAGAGGGTCAGGAATTTGAAAGTAGGTGTGTAGCAGTGGGGGAGGGGGAATGGGAGTAGCCACTAGAAAGTCCCAGATGCCAGGGACCCAAAAGGTTTCCAGGACCCAACAGGGAGGACTTTAGCTGAAATACCCAACAAAGGGGAGACAGAACCTGTAGAGATCATATCCAGTGGATAGACATGGCTCCCAGCTGAGGGGTGGGGCCACCCACCTCAAAAATATTAATCCAGAATTCCTCCTGTTGAAAGGAAATGCAGGGACAAAGAGTGCAGCAGAAACTGAAGGAAAGGCCATCCAGAGACCACCCCACCTAGGGATCCATCCCATCTGCTGACACCAAACCCAGACACTATTGCTGATGCCAAGAAGTGCAAGCCGGGCAGTGGTAGTGCATGCCTTTAATCCCAGCACTCGGGAGGCAGAGGCAGGTGGATTTCTGAGTTCGAGGCCAGCCTGGTCTACAGAGTGAGTTCCAGGGCAGCCAGGGCTACACAGAGAAACCCTGTCTCGAAAAACCAAAAAAAAAAAAGTGCTTACTGCAGGAGCCAGGGATAGCTGTCCTCTGAGAAGCTCTACCAGATCTTGACCAATACAGATGTGGATGTACACAGCCAAACATTGGACTGAGAGCAGGGACCCCAATGGGGAAGTTTGGGCAAGGACTGTAGGAGCTGAAGAGGTTTGCAACCCCATAGGAAGAACAATATCAACCAACCAGACCCTCCAAAGCTCCCAGGGACTAAACCACTAACCAAAGAGTACACAGGGGGCACCCATAGCTCCAGCTGGATATGAAGCAGAGGATAGCCTTATCTGGCATCACTGGGAGGGGAGCTCTTTGGTCATGTGGAAACTTGATGACCCAGGATAGGGGAATGCTAGACTGCTGAGGCAGGAGTGGGTGGGTGGGTGGGAGAGCACCCTCATAGAGGCAAGGAGAGGGAGGAGGGGATAGAAGGCTTGTGGAGGGGAAACTGAGAAGGGTAATATCATTGAAAATGTAAATAAATAAATTGAATAACCAATAAAAAAAAAAAGAAGGTGGACAGCTCCTGAAGAACAAACCTGAGGTCTACTGTGGTCTCTGCATGCAAGGGCACACATAAACCTGCACTAACACACAAGTACACACATGCACAGACACACACACTCACACTTCTTAGGAGAAAACAACTGGGAAGGCACTGCATCACTATTTAACACTGCTGAGCTGCTCCAAGGTCAGTCACTGCAGTGCAAGGACAGCACTGCTGGCTCTGCTCTGGGTGCTTGCTCTACCAGGCACTCCTCACAGACTGCTTCTTTACAAAAATATACAACGTAGATATTATATCCCCTTCTATAAATGGAAAACTGCAAGAAAGAAGTTAAGTGATGGGCCAATAACATGGTGTGGGGTGGGGGGGAGAAGCTTGCCACTAATCCTGATCACCTGAGGTCCATCCAAGCACTCGTGGGGTGGAAAGAGAAAGTTGTCTTTTGTGTCCAGAAGTGTGCAGTGGTATGCACATTTCCACCCCCAGCACTAATGAATGAAATGTAAATAGTTAAAGCCCAGTGTGGTGATGCAACCTTTAATCCCAGCACTGAGGAGGTGGAAGCAGGTGGATCTCTGTAACTTTGAGGCCAGGCTAGTCTATATAGTGAGCTCTCTATATATATATGAGAGAGAGAGAGAGAGAGAGAGAGAGAGAGAGAGAGAGAGAGAGAGCTCTATTTATTCTTTGTATTTCATTGTATTTTGACTCTTTTCATTACTCTCCCCCAACTCCTCCCAGATCATCACTCATACATCCAACTCATGTTCTCCCGCTCTCAAGAGACAACACAAACCATGGAGTCCAGTTTGTCTTAGCCTACCCAGGAGTGTGGTTAATACATGTGTTTGTGTTAGCCTACCCAAGAGTGTGGTTAATACATGTGTTTGTGTTAGCCTACCCAGGAGTGTGGTTAATACATGTCACTCCATTGAAGAAATCGGATTTTCCCTCTCCCAGAAGCTATTTGTAGTGAATAACTCCTTGGCTAGGGGAAGGTCTTCTCAATGAAATGTACACATTTAAAGCTTAAAAGCTAACACTCACATATGAGGGAGACCGTACAGTGTTTGTCCTTCTGGGTCCAGGTTATCTGGCTCAGAATGTTTCCAGTTTCATCCATTCATCTGAAAATTTCTTAACTACATTTTTGCTAATGGATGAATAATATTTCATTCTATAAGTGTACCACATTGTCATTGTCCATTAATCAACTGGTGGGCATCTAGACTGTTTCTAATTGCAAGCTATCTTACAAAAATCAGTGACTTATAGATGAGCACGTTTCTCTGTAGTAAGATGTATATGCTCAAGAGCTGTACAGCTGGATTTTGTGGAAAATCTATTTTCAGCTTTTGATTAACCTCCACACTGACTTATTTTATAGTGGCTGTACTAATTTGCATGCCTACAAGATGTGAAGATGTGTTCCCTTTTCCCTGCTTCTGCTGTTATTTGTTTTGTTAATCTTGACCGTTCTGACTGGGATAAGATGAAATCTTAACGTAGGTTTGTGTTTCCCTGATGGCTAAGGATGTTGAACACTTTTCAAAGTGTTTTTCAACCATCTGTGCACCATCTTTTGAGAACTCTCTTTAGATCCATATCCCTCCCATTTAACTGGGGTTTTCTACACATTTCGGGTTGTTGGTTTTTAATCCTACAACTTTCAGATGTGTATTTGATAAAGAATTTTCCCCTCTCATGCGCTGCCCCTTCACACACAGTGTCCTCTGCTGTCGTGGGCTGCCGCTTCACACACGGTGTCCTCTGCTGTCGTGCACTGCCCCTTCACACACGGTGTCCTCTGCTGTCGTGCGCTGCCCCTTCACACACGGTGTCCTCTGCTGTCGTGCGCTGCCCCTTCACACACGGTGTCCTCTGCTGTCGTGGGCTGCCCCTTCACACACGGTGTCCTCTGCTGTCGTGCGCTGCCCCTTCACACACGGTGTCCTCTGCTGTCGTGCGCTGCCCCTTCACACACGGTGTCCTCTGCTGTCGTGGGCTGCCCCTT
>JADRCH010000761.1:138029-150150 GCA_019843965.1 Rhynchomys soricoides | reverse complement strand
CTGTCGTGGGCTGCCCCTTCACACACGGTGTCCTCTGCTGTCGTGGGTTGCCCCTTCACACACGGTGTCCTCTGCTGTCGTGGGCTGCCCCTTCACACACGGTGTCCTCTGCTGTCGTGGGCTGCCCCTTCACACACGGTGTCCTCTGCTGTACACAAGTTTTTGTTTATGAGGTTCCATTTATTCACATTTCATCTTAACGCCTGTGCTATCAGGGTCTGGTTCATTAAGCTCTTTCCTGTGCCTTCATGTTCAACCTTGTTCCCTTTTTCTTCTCTCAGGTTCAGGATATCAGGTTTTATCCTTAGGTCCTTGGTCCATTAGAAACCCAGCTTTGTACAGGCTGAGAGAGAAAGACGTAGTTTCGTTCTCTGACATACAGCTACTATGCAGTAAGATCAGCACTATTTGTTGAAGATGCTCTTTTCACCAATGTATATTTTTGGCTTCATTGTAAAGTATCAACTGTCCTTGGATGTCTGGAGGTCTTAAATTCTCTTGTATTGATCAATGCTTCTTTTTTACTAAAATTATTTTGTAGGAATATGAGTGTTCTAGCTGAATGTCTGTACCACATGCATGCAGTGCCCTTGGAGGCCTAAAGAAAATGATGGATCGCCTGGAAACAGATGGTTGTAAGCTACTATATTGGTGCTGGGAATCAAATCTAGATCCCTTGGAAGATCTGGCAATACTCTTAACCACTGAACCATCTCTCCAGCCCCAATTTGCTGCTTCTCACTCCCCTCTCTCTTTTCTCCCTCTCCCTCCTCCCTCCCCAACCCCATCAATACCATTCTGGTTTTATTACTGTAGCTTTGTAGTACAACTTAAAATCAGGAATGGTGATATTTTTGTCAGTTCTTTTATTGTTCAGGATTGTCTTAGCTATCATGGGGCTTTTATCTATTTAATATTATGTGAAATTTATTTTTCAATTTCTGTGAAGAACTCTTGTTGGAATTGTGAAGGGCATTGCAATGAATCTCTAGATTGTTTTCATTTTCACACTATTAATACTACCAATCAACTACCTGTGAGGTCTTTCTGGTGTTCAATTTCTTTCTTCAATGTCTTAAAGTTTTTTATTAAACAAGCCTTCCATTTCCTTAGTTATTACATGATGTTTGTGCATGCTATTGTTAAAGCTGGTTTCATTCTAAGCATCTTTGTCACTTGTACATAAGACAGCTATTGATCTTTGTGTGTTGTGTGTTCTGCTATATTGCTCAATGTATTAACATCTGTAGACATTCTCTGGTGAGTCTTTGGGGTCTTTTACTTATGAAGTCATACCTTCTGTAAACTAGGATACTCTGACTCCCTCCTTTCCTATCTGTATCATCTCCTTCAGTTGTCTTATTCTAGTTAACTTCAAGCAATAGTCAACAATGATTTAGTGGAGATGTTTTGTTTAGAATGTTGGCTGTGGACTGTTGTAAACTGTTTATTGATTTACATATGTTGAACCGACCCTGAATATCTGGGATGAAGTTAACTTGATCATGGTAGATACTCTCTTTTGAAGTGTTCTTGAATTCTGTTTCTACCTATATACTGTTCTGTAACTCTTTATTAATCTTTTAAGTATTTGGCCTTTGTATCAGGGTATTAATGACTTCATAAAAGAAATTTGGAAGTATTCCTTCAATTTCTATTTTGCAGAATAATTTGAGAAATATTGGTGTTAATCCTTTGAAAAGGTCCTATAGAAAACTACTGAATCTACCGTGCCTGCCTAGTTTTTGTTGGGAGATTTTAAGCTAAAGCTCTATCTCACATTATGGCTGTTTATATTATTTAGTTCATCTTGACTTAATACTGGCAGGTTATATATATCTAAAAATGCATCCATTTCTTTTAGGTTACCAGTTTGGTGGAATAAAGATTATTAAACTATGGCCTTACAGTTCTCTAAATTTCCTAACTGAATGTTGCAACATCTTCCTTTTCATCTATGATTTTATGAATTTAGATCTTCTCTTCTTTTGTTAATTTGGCTGAAGAACCATTGGTATTCTTTATTTATATTTGTTTGCTTTCATGACAGGGTTTCTCTGTTAACAGTCCTGCCTGTCTACCTGCATCTGCCTCTTGAGTGCTTGGATCGAAGGTGTGTGCCACTATGCCCAACCCTCTATTTTTTTTTTTCAAAGAACCAACTCATTTATTTATTTTTGTAATTAAAAAATCTATATTGATTTCAGCCCAAGTTTGAGAATGTCTTCCCATCTAATTTTTGATGGTGTTAATTCTTCCTGTTTTCTAAAGCTTTCAAGTGTTTAAGTTGTTAACAAGATCACTCCAATTTAAAAAAATTAATTTATGAGTGTTTTGTCTGCACATATGTGTGTGTGCCACATGAATGTCTGCTACTGGGTGTTGGATCCCCTGAAAATAGTCATTCGAGAATTGAACCTGGATCCTCTGCAAGAACATTAAGTGTCCTTAACCTCTGAGCTATCTCTCTATCTCTCTGCAACAAAAACAGGCACTTGTACTAAGAATTTTACTGTTATGGCTGCCTTCATGGTGTCCCATAGATTTTGATACGTGGTATTTTCATTTTCACTCAGTTTAGGAAGTTCCTTCTTGATTTCTCCCATTGCCCAACTTGTATTCAGTATGTTGTTTGGCTTCTGTGAGCTTGTGAACATTCTCTTGTTTCTATTGCTGATATCCATAGTGGTAAGACAAGATGTTACTTCAGTTTTCCCAATTTTGTTGAGACTTGCTTTGTGTCCTAATATGTGGTCAATTTTGGAGAATGTTCCATGTGTTACTAAGAAGAAAACTCATTCTTTAGTGTTTGAGTGAAATTTTTCTAGACCCATTTGCTTTATGATATTTAACTGCAGTTTATCTGTTTTTGTCTGGATAACCTGTCTACTGGTGATGGTTGGTTATTGAAGTCACCGACTCTGACCGTATTTGGGATAAATGTGTGGTTTTATATCTAAAGGAGTTTCTTTTATTAAATTAGATACTCCTGTGCTTGGTACATAAATGTTTATAGTATCTCTTGGTGAATCTGTATTAGAAGAGTCTCCTTTGTCAGGCGTACAATGGCTGCTCCTGCTTGAGAGAGCTTTCTCCATCCTTCTACCCTACAATGCTATCTTTTATGTGAGGGAAACAGAAAGAGGGGTCCTGTTTTACAATTCTCCTAGTTTGTAGGAGTTTTGGGGGGACCATATTACTAGGCAGTGTTTGCAGTGTTTGTGTAGATATCTGGTCTCACCTTCGTTATTACCCCAACTGCTCAGGTTGTGGGCCAGCTGAGTGATGGTTTAGTGTCCTGTTTAGTATTTTTGTCAACTTGAGGCAGGCTAGAGTTACCTGTAAAGAGGGAACCTCAACTGAGACAATGCCTCCACCAGATTGACCTGTGGACAAGCCTGTAAGGCATTTTCTTGATTCACAATTTATGTGGGAGGGCCCAGCTCACTGTGGGCTGTGCCACCACTGGGCATTGGTCTTGGGAACTATAAGAAAGCACACTGAAAAGACCGTCAGGGAGAAGCCAGTAAGCAGAGTGCCTCCAGGGTTTCTGCTTCAGTTCTTGCCTCCAAGGTTGTGCCTTGAGTTTCTGCCCCATCTTTCCGCAGTGATGGAGTGTGAAAACTGTAGGCTAAAATAAACCCTTTCCTCCCCAAGTCCTTTTTTAGTCATGGTGTTTGATCACAACAATAGAAACCCTAACTAAGACACTGAGTTTTCAGTCTTGGGCCCCTCTGTGATTCCAGATGTGATTCTGCACGGTCCAACAAGAGCAGTGGGTAGGGAGAGGACTGAGTTGGATTATCTCTAACTGTACTTCTGGGTTGGGATCCAGAACAGTAGGTTGGAGGCTAGGAATTGAGGCTCTAGGAGTTCCTTCCTTGAATTTCCAGTTCAGATTCCACATTTGGATTTCAAATTGTCTCAGGTCTGTGCAGTGGGTGGGGTGGCTGACAATATGGCGGTTGGGGAAGATGAGTGGCTCTGAAGGCCCTAGTTGAAATGAAGTTTTGGTTCGAACTCCAGCTCAGACTCCAAGCAGTCTCAGACCTAAAGGGTGTATTAGAGCAGCTGATTAGGAGAACGGGGGGGGGGGGGGGGGGAGGAAGGATGACACATGAAGACACTGACTCTGACTCAATGTGTCTAAGTAGGACTTGGGTCTGCTTCAACAGGGCTCAGTGGTAGAGGCTGGCCCACAGGAGGGGCAGGTGAATTGATTCTGAGTACCTAGCTAAAGATCTGATTCCAATTTGGGTTCAGTCCCCAAGGAGTTCCAGAGTGGCAGCAGTGGGTTAAGAAGCTGAGGCAGAAGGAATTCTATGAGTTCAAGGCCAGCCTGGTCTACAAAAGAGTACTAAAACAGCCAGGGCTACAAAGTGACCCTTCTCTAACTAAAAAAAAAAAAAAAAATTAAACTGGCTTTAAAAAAATAAGAGGTTAAGTCATTTGGCTCAAGACCAGAAAGACAGTAGGTATTGGGCCTCAGATCCAAACAGTCAACATGTCTAGTTCCAAAGCTAAGTTTCCCTGTTACTTCCTGTCACAGCATCATGCATGACAATGCATAACAAAATTAATGCATGTGACAACTTTTGTCTCTATGTCAACAAACCTGAAAATGAAGGAACATGAAGATTTCTGTCAGTTTACCTTGTGGAGTCAGAAGGAATACATGCTCTAGACTTGATTATCATGAAATATTTTAACTCTAAATATTTTTTCTGCATTATGTTTTCTTAATTTTACCCTTTATGGAATATTCTAAGCTGTTTCTAATGCAATTTTATGGTCACCAAAAACACACTCTCCTGTGGAATGTATATACTAAGAGAAATATTTTATCAGATACATTTTAGAGTATAAGACTATTTTTAAATTTACCTCAGTTTTCAAATTATCTTTTTGGAGGGAAAGGATTGGACCACAGTCTCCCTCTGATGCTGCCTTGACTTGTCTGTAGTTCATTATGTAGACCATTTTGGCCTTGAGCCTTTAGCAATCCTTCTGCCTCTTTTTCCCCAATGCTGGAATTGCAGATGGGAAGCAGAAAAGGGATTTCTCCATGTTCGAGGTCAGCATGGCCTAAGTAGGGAGTTCTAAGCCAACACCAGGGCTACACAGTAATTAATGCTGGGATTACCATGTCTATTAAAGAATTATGTTATTACTCTCTCAACAGTCATAGGTTCATGAGATCAGCTAGAAGTCAATCATTTATGCCCAATGGGAAAAATACAACTAGACTAAGATAATATATAATGGGAAGTAATTTGTAAGTCCCAAAAAATCTATGTATTTAATATTCATTGTTTAAAGATCTAGCCTCTAGTTTTACTCATGTGCATGTGTTTTGGGGAGAGGGTAGGGTAAATAACACGTTGGAGGGTAAGTCCAGGGGCTAGAGGAGGGCACTGGTCTCCTGGGTCAGAGTCACAGGGGCTCTGAGCCACCTGATGTGAACGCTGGGAGCTAAATCATGGCCTTTTCTCTTAGAAGAGTGGTAAGTACTCCTAACCATGATGGAATCTGTCCAGTCCCTACGGTTAAATACGCTAATAGTCTCTTGAATGTTAATATATAAGCATTCTCTAGACTTAATGACTAAATAACAACAGATGGACAGATGTGACATTTATTTCAACATGAATACTGTTCATCCCAAAACCAAGCTCTAATTTAAATTTTGCTTTTTAAAGGCAATATCTGACTCTGTATTTCAGGTTTACCTGGAACTCACTCTGTAGGCCAGCCTGTTCTCAGCTTCCCAGTGCTGGAATTACAGACCTGAGCCACTACGCTTAACTTCCTCACTGGGATTTTACAAGGCAAGTTATCATTTAACCCTTACAGTGTCTGCTTAGATCTCTCTCTCTTTTAAAACAAGGAAGCATTATTCACTAAAATGATTTAAGATAAAAAATTAACATTTTGTATGTGAATGAATCCAATAATTCAGCAAAATATGGCAACAGGCCAAAGTTGGCCTACAACCTATTGTGTGGCCTATGAACTAAGTAGTTTTTCAGTTTTAAATAGCTGAAAGAAGGTAAAAATAATTGCAATTTTTAGCACATAAATTTATACAGAATCCAGGTTTCCTGTAGTAGAGATAGAATGGCTAGCCTGTGCATTACAGATCATTCTTCTGCACAACGCTGGAACTAACAACTGTGCTAGGCACCACTCAGCATTGCACACTAAAGCCTGGTGAACTCCAATTACAGTGACACAGTCACAGTTATCACATGTGGATGCCATGCAGTGCTGTCTTCGGTCACAGTTATCACGTGTGGATGCAGTGCACTGCTATTTGGTACAGTCTTTTTTTTTTTTAAACAAAGTCTCACTGTGTAGCTCTGGTGGTGGCCTAGAACTCCCTACCTAGACCAGGTTGACCTTAAACATGGAGAAATCCTTCTTTTCCTGCTTCCCAACTGCTGGTGAGCATCATCACCATGCTCAGCGTAATTTTGTAACTTAAAAAAAAAATCAGTGTACACCAAACATGGACTTAGAAGCATACATATTACATCAGATAGAACTGAAATTATTAGACGCTATTTTAAAAACTAGATCCCTACTATCTTTGTAGGTCTTATAACAAGAGGCATCCCTCTGGCACTTCAGGCTGTTTTATTGGAGTCGATCGACTATGCCCCAACTCTTCTCAGCAGTGTGCAGTCTGAAGAAATATGGAAGTAGTGTTGTTCTTGGACACATGAGGCCACTGCTTCTCTCTGCTGGTGCATAGGAGTGACTGTCCCGGAAGAGACCACTGGGTACCCTAACCGTACTTACTTGAGGCCCAGGTGCAGCTATGGGTGTTTATGGCCTCTTTTTCTAATTAACAATATTATCATTAGTGGGGGGGGGGGTCTGTGTGTGGAGCAAATACCATGGTACACAGGTTGAGGTAAGAAGACAACTCTGTAAAGTCTCTCTAATCCTCTACCGTTACGTGGGCTCTCAGTAGCCGACTCAGATTGTCAGGCATGCATCCTCAGGTGACAAATACCTTAACCTGTGAAGCCATCATGCTGGCTCTAATGTCCTCTATTTTTAAGGCAGAGATATTCTCTAAAGTCCCAGCAGAGATGAATTGCAGTAAATAGGATGTAACTTCTCTTACTTAAGATGGAGAGTGGCTCAGCAGTAGATCATCTACACAAAGCACTCCAAGTGTTAGGCTCAGTTCCCTATCTGGAAAGAGGAACACACTATAACAAGCAAACTAGACACAGAAATAGTGAAAAGAGAAGGAAAACTACAGTGTACAAAATGTCACCACCAACTGGTATGACAGGCCAATAATACAAAGTAAAAGCAGGGCTGTAGAGGTGGCCAGTATGCAAGGCACTTGCTGCAAAGTCTGAAAACCTGAGTTCAGTATCCAAACCCACACAGCAGAATTTGCTCTAGCTGTCCTCTGCCCGCCATGTATATGCAAGTGCACACCCAAATAAAAATGAAATAAATTCTTTAAAATTTTTAAATAGTAAAATTGCCTAAGAGTGAAAGAAAGAGAAAAGCTCACAAAAAGTCAGAAAATCTAAAGAGAGAACTGAGGATATTATTAGCTCGTTGTGAGAGTAGCTGCCTAGCACATGCAGAGCCCTGGATTCTACCCCAGACAGGGGGGAAAGGGAATAAAAAGGAAACAAGAGATGGGTAGAAACAAAGTCAATAACATAAATTTAAAAATAACAAAAATGACAAAGAAAAATGTGAAACAAAATACATGCACTGTTAAACAACTGAAAAAATAGTCTTAATAAGAAAGGAAAGCATTGTTTCTACTGAAATGATCCACTGCACGTGGAAGAGTAGACACCAATCAGCTTTTAGTATGTCTTGTTTAGTTCTGAGGGAGCAACGGCCAAGACCAGACACTTCAGGGCCCTTCTGATGCTTACAGAGAGGTGAAAGCAACCATCTGCACTGAGGAGCCGGGTACAGCAGGCCAGCAATTCATCTGCTTGGTTCTTCAAGTTCCCAAGCTAGCAACAGTAGTAAGGGGAATGTGAGTTCTTCAGTCTTTTCCTGTTACCTACCAAGCACCACTGGCACAGAATTGCAGGGTGACAGTCTCCTCTGGCAAACTGGCTTTCAAAGCTATTCACTGAGAGCATATTCATGTTTGTATAAGTTTTCCAATGCAGAAAGGGACAGTAAAATTATGGGGCTTTTGTTTCCCAAAGATGCAAGCTCCAGCACACCGGTCTCCATTCTCAAGAGCACCACCTTCCTCACAACAGCATTGTCAACGTGTGTTGGGAAATGCAGAACGGTTCTCCACCTGCAGTCTGTTCTGCAGAGTTCAGCTGTGCTCCCTAGGTTTCTGCCTAGGTACCCTGCTGGTGCCTCTTCTATCTGCTGTGCTGCCACAGCCACACTGCACAGAGGCTCTCTCTCCCTTTGCTCCAGTCGTCAGAGTCATGGTCACTTCATGTCTATCTGTCCATCGAACTCCTTCTGTGTTCTCAGTCACATCTCCTTAAGAAGCTACTCCCATGGGGCAATGGTGGAGCACGCCTTTAATCCCAGCACTCGGGAGGCAGAGACAGGCAGATTTCTGAGTTTGAGGCCAGCCTGGTCTACAGAGTGAGTTCCAGGACAGCCAGGGTTACACAGAGAAACCCTATCTAGAAAAAAAAAAAAAAAAGGAAGAAGCAGCTACTCCCTAGTTGGTTTAATTCCAATTTATGAAGACGCAGGTGAGTGTGGGGCCTCTAGCTGTAATTTTGACCCCCACCACAGTATACATATGATAAATACGTGGACCCACCATGTATCACCACAGCAGCAGAATCAGTAGTAAGCTTTACTTATCCCATGGGTTTAATGGGCATCATTTGGATGGCTTTTATCTCTGTGTTAATTAGTTCTCCTTTGCTGTGACAAATGACTAGAGTGATTTAAAAGGAGGAGAGATTTATTTGCTCGTGATTTTAGAGGTTTTAATCCATGGCCACTTGGCTCTGTTGTCCCTGGAGCATACATAGTATGACAAAACATTAGGGTGGGAAGCACATGGCAGGGCAGAGCTACTCACTTCATGGTAGCCACGAGGCAGAGAGAGAAAGAAGAAAGCTGTCAGAGGGAAAGGTTCTTTCCGCCAAACCTGACAACCTAAGTTCAGTCCCCAGGACCCACAAAACCCCAGAGAGAGCCAACTCCTACAAGTAATCTGACCTCCACAATAAATATTTTTAAGAGAAAGAAGACACAGCCAGTGTTAAATCTTTCCAAAGCATACCACTCACACCTCACTTCTTCAAGTAGGCCCCACCTCGAAATATGCTATCGTGTTATGGATCATCAAGGGGAAATCATCAATTATGTCTGAGCTTGAGAGTCATTGTTTCCCAGAGACCAATCAACTGACAACCAAACCCTCAACAGCAGACATTGGGAACGTCTCAAATTCAAACCATAACAATCCTGGGTTTTCTCAGTATTTTTATACAATGTTAACTTCATGACAATATTTGGGCGAAGTGGTAAACACAAACTGAAATTACAGGCCAGCAAGATGGCTCAGTAGATAAAGATACTTTCTGTACTAACAACCCGAGTTCCATCCCTGTGACCTATGTGATAGACAGTTAGAATGATCTACAAAATTCCTTCTGACATATATATTCATGTGCATATGTGTGCAAAAAAAGCACACACACACACACACAGTGTAAATAACAAAACCAGAAATTAGCCAGGGGAGCCAGGCCTGGTGGCACACACCTATAGTCTGAGCACTTGGGAGGTAAAGGAATGTAGGGCTAGATTCTGCTACATGATGAGGTCAAAGCCATCCTTAGCTTCAAAGATGACAAGAAATTAGCTGGAGGAAGATGGAAGCGAGATGTGTAAATGACATTACAAGCAAATGGGAGGAAGTGTGTAAGACATATGAAAAGCCATGGAGATTTGATGACATATTATCATGTGGAGAAACTGTTATGAAAGAATTCTGCTGATGATCCAAGGCAGTAAGCAATCTTCACTAATCTTCATTGCTAACCCCTCTCTACTTCTAGTCCAAGGCAGACATCAAACTTCTAGTGCTAACCAGATCCTGACCTATTATGAAAACAGCCCCTTGCATGCCTTTAATCCCAGCACTTGGGAGGCAGAGATAGTCTGATCTCTGAGTTCAAGGTAAGCCTGGTCTAAAGAGTGAGTTCAGCCAAGACAAGACAGCCAAGACAGCCAAGGCCTCACAGAGAAATGAAAACAAAGCAAAATAAACAACAACAAAAAAAAAAAAGAAAAAAAGAAAAAGAAAAGCAAGCAAGCAAGCAGCCACTGGTTGTTAGTCAGCCCTCCAAAAGAGTCCAGCCTTTCTTTCCCATACACCCTGAACAGAAGCTTAGGGGAAACTGTAAGGCTCTCTCCTGTCATCTATAACTAGTACACTCTATTCTTGAGTGTGGGTATGGTCTAGTCAACTAAATGTGGTAAAAATAAAGTGATTCTGAAGATGTAATTTAGGCCTCAAATTAGTTTCTTCTTAGTTAATCTAAGGGGAGCTGAGAGACGCCTCTAGCCTACCAGCAGCCAGGAAACCCAGAGCCTTCAATAATCGAAGTGAAAGGAGATGAATTATATCACACTGAATATGAATGTGAAAGCAGATACGTCTCATAACAAAACTACAGAACACACACTGCTGTCACCTTTAGTATAAGGTGTGGGCCACTAACAAAGCACTAGCTACTCTGTTCGTAGACATCTGACCCCAAGACTGTTCTCCAGATCACAAGCTGGGTACTCTTTTGAAAAAATTTAGCAATAGATTTTTATCTTTTTGTGAGCCTCACTTCAGTTACCTGTAGTAATTTTCCTTCCTTCGTCTGCTTGGCAAAATGTTCCTCTTCATTTAAAGTCATTTCACACAGGCCGTCCTTAATTCTATTTTTCACATGAAATGAAGGCCAACTCATCCTACCCGAGATCATAACCTTCTGCAACAATCACCATTAGTATAGCACCGGGGCCACAGCTAGCACACGAGTGCCTCCAAATTAGCTAGTCACTACAAATGTGCAGTGTGTATTCAATGACTTAAAGGTTAAGAGAGCTGGACAGATGGCTTGACCAGTCAAGGCACTTGCGACCAAAGCCCTATTACACAAGTTCAATCCCCAGGACCCACATGATGAAAATCAAGAACTGACCCCCAAGACGTCCTCTGACTTCCTCCTGCAGCATGGTACAATCATGCCGATATACACGCAAATAAATAATGTAACTAAAAATAAAGCTAGGCGTGAGAGGCGGGGCTCACAGTAAAGTCGGGATGTCCAGGGACTTAAAGAGTCTCTCGCCGCAGCTCCTTCATTTCCCACCCTCCCTGAGCAATCAGTAGTGTCTTCCTTCTGGTTTTAGAAGTAATATACAATTTATTTCCTCTTAATAGTAACAAAATAAAAAAGGAAGTAAAGAGATTTACCTGTTTTTAAGTAGCAGAGTTAAAAATGATACCAACCTTCGGATTAATCCTTTTTGCTGTCATGGTCATGTAATAATTTACTATTGTCACAAAACTATAACCTAGCAGTTATTTTACAAATAAACGGAAACAAACTATTTTATAAAAAAAAAAAATCTGTGTAAAGAAAATTCAGATTTATAAATTATGTTTTAAGTATCAGTCATATGAAGGATAAATTCATGATTACTTATCAGGAAAGGGAGTATGTGACACTTACTCGGTCTTGTTAAGACACTACAGCTACTTCAGCAACCCAAGGAACAAACAAAGGCTTCTGAAGTGTGTGGTATATTCTCCTTCTCTATGTGAAACACGCAAACGAAGCCTATTTACCTTAGCGATTCAGATAACGGTGTTAAAGTGCCATCTCCCCTATCTACTACACGAAAGAAGTTCAGTTGATCTCCTTCCTGGTATACCAAAAATGTAACTTGTTTGTTGCAAGAGGTCTTTTCCCAGACCTCGTCCCGACTGGAATCCATGTACTCAGCAAGCTCCCGGAGTGGGTCTTCCACAGGAACTACAAATGGAAAGATTGACAGACAGCCTTTCAATTCACAGCACATTTTTGCATCTTGCTACAGCAACAGGATATATATGCTGAATGTATACAGCCCCACTGTG
>JADRCH010000761.1:104844-126792 GCA_019843965.1 Rhynchomys soricoides | reverse complement strand
TCACACCCAATAGATCACCATAGCTGTGCAGTTCCTGTGAGCAATATTAAACCCTGAGCCCTCTTCATTTCCAGCAACTTCATCTTGATTTAAAGGCTACGGTTAACAGGATTCTAATTCTCTTTTGATTTTCTTAAGCCCTCACATGTTTTATTAAGCAGCATTTATTTACTTTCCAACAAGGGTCCCATTATTTTGTCCCAGCTGTGCTGCGTGAGACGCCAACCTGCAGGGTATCCTATATGAAGCGCTTGCTTTCTTCTTCTGCCAGAGTGTATCACTAGTAACACAGCCATCTTCATTTGTCCTCATCCACTGCCCTTGAACTTCCATGACTATGAATAAAGTCTCCTGGTAAGTCCAGGTCTTGGCCTATGACACATGCGCTAATTAAAAGCAGAAAACATTGCTGCTTGGAAAATGAGTTGTACCGGTCAATTTTTGTCAACTTGACACAAACTAGAGTCATCTGTCAAGAGAGAACCTCAACTAAGAAACTCACTCTTATCAGAAGAGCAGTGAGAGGCTGGGAGAGGCCACTGGCAAAGGTGCAGCCTCAGCAACAATGCAAGCCCCAAGATTGAGGGAGTCATGGAGAGAAGTTGAGGCTTAGTACCCCAAGAAGCCAAGAATAGTTATTAGTGAGGATCCAGCTTCAGTAGCTGTGGAGACCACAACATATGCGCCTCTTAGAGCACTACCAAGCACAGGGGAAGGTATGGAGAGGAGCCAACCTGAGCCTAAGAGAGAGATGTATGCAGTGTGGGGAACAGAGCCAATAGGAGGGACTGCCCAAGTGTGAGTGAAGATTATGGGACTTTCAAAGCTGTACTGTATATTAAAGTTATATTGTATATTATATTGTGATAGTAACATGAGATCTGGGGACAAAGGGGGGGAAAGATTATGAATTAACAATAATGTGTTTGTGTGTCAGATCGACAAGAGGTGGACCTGGTTAGTTTTTGCCAACTTAACACAAACCTAGACGTATCTGTGATAAGGGAATCTCAATTGAGGAACTGCCTCCATCAGATTGGCCTGTAAGGCATTTATTTGTTAATTGATGCAGGAGGACCAGGCCCAATTTGGATCCTGCCACTGCTACTCAAGTGGGTCTTGCCACACAGGAATGGAAGCTACATTAGAAGATTCAAGGCCAAGCTAGGATACACAAGACTTTGTCTCAAAAAAGAAAGAAGTCAAAAGAGGAGGGGAGGGGAGGGGAGGGGAGGAAAGGGGAGGGGAGGGGAGGAGAGGGGAGATACATTTATTTAGGAAGCAGCGACCCCAAAGCTAAGAGCACAAGGGACCCCACTGCTCTGGATAGCCCCTTACGCTTCTTGGCACACACTTCTTTCTCAACTCTAGTGCAGTGTTTTGCACACCTCCTGGAAGGGATGTCTACACCTTTGAAAACCACTGCTCTGGTTAGTAAGCTCCAGGAAGTGAGTTAGAAAGCCAAGGTATATCCTTCCTCAAGTGTCCAGCACATACCACATCAGTTTCTCAGAAACATATGACACTACCTCCAGACTAAGCATTTTCCCTTGATAAGGAAAATGGGCGTTTTACATTTGGCAATTCATGTAATCCTGAGATCATTTGCAACCATTGTAACTATCATTATTCCTATTTTTGAGATTAAGAAATATTAATTTGAAAGCCAGCAAGGTGTGGTTAGCATGCAGTGATAGATCAGCAGGTAAAGGTGCTTGCAGCTTGCTGCTAAAGGCTGATGGAATTTGATCCCTAAGACCTACACAGTAGAAAGGAGTCAAGTTCCACGATTGTTCTCTGACCTCCACAGGTGTGCTGTGACAAGTATACACACACGATAACTGTGACTTTAGAAATTAATGTTAATTTGCTTATGGATTTGGTGCTTCTGGCCCTTCCAGACCCATTTACAGTTCCTGTCACCTACTGCCTCCCTCTGTGCTTCAGGGCAGTCCCTCCCAGGTCTCCATGTTCTCCTCAGCCTATCCTCCACAGAGCTCTTCTATCTCCCCTTCTATCACCAGGCACTAGTTCTGAACTCATCAGAAGTTACCCAAAGGAAAAGCCTTCTGGAGGAACAACCATTTCCTCTGCAGGCCTAACTCAAGCACTGTCCCCTCTGTCCTCTCCAGCCAACTCTTGCTAACTGGAGTCTTGAGAGTCTTCCCATGTTAGCTCCAATTGACGTCCAGTGAGGAAGAACAAAGACCATCCAGAAAAGGATTAAAATTGATTTTTCCTGAAGGCTGTTCTTTTGAAGTCTCCTGCAGAACACAATGATTGTCACTGCCTTTGTCGCTTAAAAACACAGGGGTTCATGTGCCATTATTTGATGTGGTTCTAGACTCAGCTACCCCCTAAAACTACCTTAAGGGAGAGGGACAAAGGAAAAGCAAATATTCAAAAACTCAAATACCCACAATCTTCAATATCACAGAGACCAGATAACTCCACCCACTCTCGTCCTTCTGTAATTTGAGTTGGTTGGAAAGCAGCTCTAATTAGAATCCACAGTACAAACAAGTTCCAGTTGACTGTCCCAGCAAAGAGCTGTTGAGTGTTATATGGAATAGTTTAATTTTCTAGCCCAAACTGGACAACTATAAATGGTAATCTGAAATCTGGAAGACTAATTTTAACATAAAGTTGCCTATGACATCACAAGCATGTATACCACAGAGAGACATTACATGTCATCCAAAACCCATGCTATGTTAAAGGAACTTTGAATACATGTAAATGTAACCCGAAACTGTCACAAAATCTCCTCACAGTACAGAAGGATTTACAAAGTGGTGTAAAAAAGAGCAAGTTCCCTAAAAGGAACTAAATTATATTTCCCATTAAAAGCAACTGCAAAATGGTTACAGTACAATCTGTGTATCATCCTACCTTGCTAAAAAAAAATATTTTGAAATATTTCTTTTATGCCATTAACACGATGCTAGAGATCTGCATTGAGACAAGCTTCTGGAGAGGGTAAGGCAGGAAAACTTGCCTACAAAGGGGCGTTTTCTAAGCTGGAAGCTGATGAAAACAGGGTGGGGGTTTTATTAGGCTATCATTCTAATGTCATATGCTTAACTTTTACATTTCAATTTTATCCACCAAAAAAAACTTATGTTTAATCTTCATATTATAGAAACAAAGACTGGAAATCTTATAAGATGCTTAATCCTCATATTGTACAAAGACTAGTACCTTCCAATCTTTGAATTTTTCCTTTCACAGAGATAACAGCTTCAAAGGGTGAAACTCTTAGTTCAAAACACGTTCCAGTCAACGTCTCGATGAACAGTTCCATGGAGTCATAGAAAGGAAGTTTGAAATAGAACGGTCCCACGTTGTCTTCATTGAAGAATGGAGGCTCTTTTCTGTTATCCATTACTTTGACTTTTCTAATTCCTCTGGAATATGTTGTATGCAACTGTATTCCAATTCTACCCAAATCGGCTTTGAACATTGGTAATATGTATCGTTGTTCATGTTTGAGTTTTGTACTTGAAAAACAAGAAAAACCAAAAATTAGCTTCTTAAAGCAAATCTGTTTGAAAGTCCCTCCTTCACTCAGATGTCCTGAATAACTCTGGCTCACACTCATCTTCCAAACTATCTAAAAACGTATTTTATTACCATTACAAACTGTGCCAAGCAGTGAACTTTCTGTGCCTGCTCTGAAACCACTCCTGAAGTAGACTGACCATGAAGAATAGATAAGCTTTTGATTCTTTACACTACCTTACTAGAGCTTTGCATTGTTGCTAATATACAACATATGGTCAACAAACATTTTTGCTATTATTCAAATTCAATGTATCAATGTGGTTCTGTAAGATTTTCCAAGTGTATGTACATCCTTTTTAAAAACATGTTTCTCTTTTAAGCCATATAAAATTTTAGAGTATTTGTACATAATTACACTGGATATGAAAAATGGTATACCAGTAGGTTCCTTTAAAATTTGATCCACTAAATAAATAACCAACAATATTTGGGTTTCCAAAGATGATCATCCATTCTAGCATTAAAAAGAGGTAATGCTATAGACACTAGGTGATCTCTACTCACAAGCATACCAAAGATAAACGCATCAGAAATCATGTAAATTAGAATCAGAAGCATCAGTAAATTAAGAGTGTAGAACTAGCAGCAATGGTGATCACACTGAAAAACTGCTGTTATTTGGTGAAAACTTTGTCAGCTTAAACTACATAAATATGTATCCTTCTGAAGAGATGAGGCAATCTCTTTTCAAAGTAGTTTTGTTGGCATATAATTCATATACCACAAATTGACTCACTTGACATCTAAACTTTACTCACTTTTAACACTAAAGATGTCCAGCCACCACTACCATTATGTTCCCAGTGAGGGGGACTGAGCAAGGGCTTTGAGAATGCCAACCAAGTGTTCTAGTAGTGAGTGCGACCAAAAGCATCTTGTACAACATTTACAGCATTTTCACCACCCCGAAAACCTTACACCCAACAGCCATCATTCCTAATTCCCCCTTCTGCCTCTCAGTCCAAAACAACAACTACTATAATTTCTTTAGCACTGCTTACTCTTGACACTTACATACATAAATGATATCGGATATGGTATTTTGCAACTGGCCTCTATGGCTTTGCAAAATGTTTTCAAAGTTCATCCATGTATCAATACAATTCATCTGGTGGGTGAATAATAGTCCCCTGTGTGGACCTGGTACACACTATCTAGACAATCAGTGGTTTATGGTGCTTGGGTGGGTTTTAATTTGGAGCTAATAACAATACTGCTATAATGAACAATCAGCTATCATGTGGGCAAGTTTTCCTTTCTTGGTGATACATATCCAGAAGGAAATAGGTGTGCTGGTCATATGGCAACTGTATCAAGCAATTTGTGGAGTTATTAATGTGTTTTCAAAGTAGTTCAAACCATTTCAAAATAAACAACAAATTAGGGAACAGATCTCTTCACATATTTATCAATATTTTTATTGTCTTTTGATTAAAGCTATCCTAGTGAGTGCATGGTAGTACATCATAGTTATGACCTGCACTCTCAAATGATTCTGAGCATCTTTTATGTGATGATGGGCCTTCTGCACCTCACCTCGGAGAATATCTGAAGCCTTTGCCTAGTCTTTATCACTGGTTTGAAAGTATTATGAGGGTGATCTAAGTGAAATCACCAAATAATGAGGAGACAGAGTCCCCGCCAGCCAGCTCTTGTCACCAAACAAAGCTTCCAGTACCAGGATTGAGTTACAACCAAATAATTGGGAAGACAGATTCCCCGCTGGCCAGCTCTTGTCACCAAACAAAGCTTCCAGTACCAGGACTGAGTTACATCTAATTGAGCTGTTGGCCAAAGGGCTCACAGGAGTCCCCAAACACAAATTGACAGCAAGGCCCCATTGCTGAAAACTACGCCTACACAGTCATCAGACATAGAGATAGCAAGCTCTTGCCTACAGAGAAACTTCACCTCTATGTTCTAGTGTCTTTGACACAGGAAGGTACTCTTCATACTATTAAGAGAAATATAAACACCAAGCTAACCACAAACCCTTTATCTATAATGGTATATTATCTATTAGATAGGCTACGGCAATGATGGTGCAAAGTTTGTGAGAATGACCAACAAACAACTGATTTGACTTAAGGCCACTCCACAAGATGGAATCCATACCTGACACTGCTTGGGTAACCAAAAACCTAGCCCAAGGACCTAGGGTAGAGCCAAATACCAGTTTTAAAAAGAAAAAAGCCAACATAATAATAAAATAATTCCTAATGACATTCTGCTATACTCATAGATTAGTGCCTTGTTCATCCATCATCAGAGAAGTTATCTTCTGCAGCAGATGGGAACAAATACAGACCCACAGCCAGACAGAATGCAGAGAGAGACCTTAGAACACTCAGTACTAACTGGGATGTCTCATTAAATCCTTCCCCTCAACCTCAGAGAACCTGTGGAAAGGAGGGGGGGAAAGGGTGTGAGAGGCGGGGGGGGGGGATTGAGAACACCACGAAAACAAGACCCTCTAATTCATCAGGAGCAAAGCTCATGTGAACACAGAGACTGAAGCAGCATGCACACAGCCTGCATGGCTCTGTACCAGGTTCTCTGTGCTTATGGCTTCCAGTTTAGTGCTTTTGTGAGATTTCTGAGTGTGCAAATGAATGGGTCTCTGATTCCTGTGCCTTCTCTTGGGCTCTTTTCCCTCTTTTGGTTTGCCTTGCCCAACTTCAATGTGATAGTTCTTATTTTATCTCATTATATCTTATTTTGTTATATTTTTAAAAATAAATGGATGAAAACCTAGCTACTAGGGTAAAAGTTAACCACTGAACTGTCACTGGAGTAACACTGGGTACATCAACCACTCCAGGGCCAGCCTCATTTTCAGGAGTAGTTGACCAAACATATAACGTACTCCATAATTCTTTTGAATGCCCTTGTTTGGTTACAGTTTGGTGTGTGCAGGCGTCGGGCTCTTTCTTCTTTTGAGGTGATATTTTGATTCCTTGGTTTTGCTGCGTAAGGTTTTTGTTTTTTGAAAAAACTTAAAGTGGGTGGGTAGGGAGGGGAAAGGAGAAGGACTTGGGGGAGTAGGATCAAATTATATAAATTTAAAAACTGTTTTAAATAATAATAATAGTCTACATATAAGTCATATGTAGGATACAGGACTGGCAAATACTTTCTCCCATTCTGTAAGCTGGCCTTTGACTTCTTGGTAATGTCTCTTCAAATTCAATTCTCAACTGAAGAAGCTCAGTCTGGCCATTTGTTGTCGCAGTTAGATACATTGACCTAACCCAGTACAATTACACACATTTTCCCCAAGAATTTCACAGTTTTAACTTATTTTCAGGTTTAGTGTTCATTATGAATAGAGATCCAACTTTATTTTTTTTGGCACAGAGAAAATAAATTATTTTTTATTTGTTGCAAAGACTATGCTAACCCCAATGAATTCATAGAATTCTTATAGACTATAGACTATAGACGTGAGGGGCCTTTCTCCTGACTCATTTCATTATGCTGGCCTGTTAGTGCATCGTCTACAGCTCTGATTACTATAACTTGACTAAGTTTGGTGATTAGGAAATAGCCCTCTGTGTTTTTCTTCATACACTGTGAATTATGATACAAACTATTTCAATATATTGATCTTGTATACTGCCACAGCATCTACTGTGTTCAAACTGCTTTTAATGGATTCCTTGTGATTGTCTGTATGTAACTATATGTACATAATAGATACAAATAGTTTGTCCTTCCTCTCCAGTATGTATGCTCTTTATTTTTCATATTTAATTGCCCTTAGAACCTGAGTACAAGGTTGATTAGAAGTGAGAGAACTGGAAATCTTTGTCTTTTTCTTGATTATAGGAGGAAGGAATTGAGCCTTTTAGCATTAGATATGTCAGCTGTCAGGTTTCATACATAACTTTATCCAGGTTGAAACATTCCTGATTATTCCCTCATTGCTTAGGAACTTATTTTACTTTTAACCACAAAAGGTACAGATTTTCTAAGATATTTTTCAGTGTCTATTTAAATGATCATATGGTTTTCATTTGTTTATAACTAATATGGAATATTATATTGATTTATTTTTTCTGTATTAATTCATCCTGCATTCCTGGAACAAAATCCTACTTGTGTACATAGTACTCTTTAGATAGGCAGGCAGGCAGGCAGACAGACAGACAGACAGTCAGACAGTCAGACAGACAGAGCTGGACTTGGTCAGGAACTCTCTCTAGAAGATCCTGTATCCAATATATTATTAAGAGATTTCAAAGCATTTCTTCCCCCTCTTTTCCCCTCGTCTCCTCCTCCCACCTTCCTTCCAACCACCCCTTGCAGTTTTATGTCACTCTCTGCTTCTTTATGTCTAGATATATATTATCTAGATATATATATATATATATTAGCCTTCTAGAATAAGTTGGGAAGTGTTCCTTAAAGATAGGCTTTTTTTTTTTTTTTTTTTTTTGGATGCCAGGGATCAAACTAGGGACTCATGCATGCTAAGCATGCACTCAACCACTGAGCTACTTCTTCAGCTACAGTAAAAATTTGAGTTTATTTCAGTAAGGGTAAAGCCTGAGAGCATGGGAGGGATATCAACAAGCAACCCTACCTAAAAGGAAGTTAATACTATTGTCAAAGTCAAAGTCAAAATACAGATCATACAAGAATTTCAAATGTTTCCACCAAAAGAATGTGTGGTACCACTGAGATCACTCTAACTGTCATAAACATTTATTAATTTTCAAGTCAGAGTCTCGTTATATAGTCCAGACTGGCATCATGGCCTCACACTTATGATCCTCCTGTCTCACGTTTCCCCAGTGCTGGGATTGCAGGTATATACTACAATGGCTGGCCCAGAAATGTATTTAAAGGTGCACTTGTTTTACAAAGATTGTGTTTGGCTAATAAATATCACTGTAAAGGCACGGCCTAGGCATCTGTAATGCAGATGCTCCAAAGACATGTGCAATTCAATGTATACAAAACTAGCCCCTCTCTCAAAAGGCTTCCTTGTCTTGCAGTCCTCATCTGGTGCATCCATTCATTCAAGCCAGAATTTAGGATCTTTCACAAACACCACGACAGCTCCAAGTGACAATCCTGATAATGGACCTTACATCTTCTATCCTGTCAACCTCTCCATTCACTAATTAGGACTTAACTCGCAATTTCTTTAGCTTTCAACTGAGCAACTCTCAAGGGCTGACCAACTATGATCTCTGATTCTTATGCTTCAGTAGACTAGCCAGCCACTGGATTTGTTGTTGTTTAACTTTTAGAAAGAAAGTACTAAAAACTGGCTAAGGGTATTATTTTGACACATTATTTAGTAGTTACTTTCCATTGCCAATGTTTAAGCATGAGGGAAGCTACACTTGGAATTTATTATAATGAGATCTCACTAGCAAGGGAAATAAATCTAAACTAAAGACATGAATTCCCTTATAAATAGGAGACTTTACTTTTTAGGGCAATTTTTAATCTACAACAAAACAGCAGAAATTATGAGTCTCCACATATATCTGTTCCTTTCCTGCCTCCGGCTGGCCTAGACTCTGCACTACCACAGCACATTATTAACAAGTGAGGAACAGATACATCACTGTCACCCAAGCCCAAAGTTTCAGGGTTCACTCTCGGTGGTGGACATCTGACAGATGTGGGCAAATATATAAAAGCATGTGTTTACCACTACAGTATCAGAGTCGCCTCAGGAGTCTACATATTCTGTGCTGGAGCTATTGATCCCACCACACCCCTCAAATTCTAGGCAACTTTTGATCTTTTTAGTGTTTCCATGGTTTCACCCTTTCCAGAATGTCATGCAATTGGAATCACACAATATGCGACCTTTTCAGAGTGGGCTCTCTAAGGAACACACTTTTAAGGCTCTTTTGTGCCACTTCATGGCTTGATGGATTTCCTTTAAGAGCTAAATGATATTCTATTGTGGGTATGCATTGGCTTCATTTATCCATTCTCCTGAGAAATATCTTACATTCTCCACTTTCTGACAATTAGGAAACAAAACTGTACACAGGTTATACTGATGGGTTTTTAACTTATTTGGGCTAGATTTTAATATAAGAGTATTTCAGCCTTTTGTGCACACGTGTATACATTGTGTGCATGTATATATTTGCATGTGGAGACCAGCAGACATCAGATGGCCTCCTCTATCACTTTGCACTTTGAATTTTTTTTTTTTTAGATTTACTTATTTTATGTATATGGGTACACTGTAGCTGTCTTCAGACACACCAGAAGGCTTTGGATCCCATTATGATGGCTGTGAGCCACCATGTGGGTGCTGGGAATTGAACTCAGGACCTTTGGAAGAGCAGTCAGTGCTCTTAACCGCTGAGCCATCTCTCCAGCCCCATTTTATACTCTTTTTTTTCCCCCTTGTTATTTTTTATTTATTTATTTATGGTTTTACACTCCAGATTTTATTCCCCCCATCCACCCTCCAACTGTTCCACATCCTCCTCCACACCCTCCTGTCTCCATGAGGATACCCCACCCTCTAGCCCCCACCCCACGTGACCTCCCCACTCCCTGGGGCCTCCAGTCTCTTGAGGGTTAGGTGCATCATCTCTGATTGAACACAGACCCGGCAGTCCCCTGTTGTATATGTGTTGGGGGCCTCATATCAGCTTGACTGGATGGCTGGCAGGGTGAGGGTCCTCATCCCAGCCCTTAGAATTAGAACACAGGGGCATACTGCTGTGCCTAGCTTTGCACACAAGTTCTGGGGATCGAAGCTAGGATCCTCCTGCTTGGACAGCTAGCTCTTTATCTTCAACAGCTGAGCCAAACAGCCAGTCCCACTGTGCTGGGTTCTCTTTTAAAGAAACCGCCACACAATAAGCAAAAGTAGCAAAATCGTTCTGGTTTCTTGCACCAATGAATGAAGAGTTCCTATCACTCCAGGCCATCACATTCTGCACTGTAGGTGTTCTGGGTTTTAGCTTCAACTGGCAGTTTCCTTAAGGCCTAGGATGTAAGCACAGCTAGCCTTTGAAAGTGTAAACTAATCCTATCATTTCTAGCTCAAGGCCCTATCATGGCTTCCACCATCTGTGCAACAATGTTCAAACTCTTTGGAAAGACTTCCAACCTACATGGTTCATCTCCCGGCGTATGTTCACTTGCCTATACTCCCTACCGACTCTATAGGCACAGCCCATCTTATTGCTCCTGTTTTGTTCTACTCAGGCCAACTCCACACGTGGCTACCTAAGAAAAACCTAATCTTTCAAAACTCAGCTTCACGGATAGGGGCACACTTCAAGGAGACTGCCTGCTTCCAATGCACAGCCTGGGTACTAACCAGCACAGCACCTCTCCCCAAAGCCTCGGCTCCAACTATCCCACAAAATCTTTTATACTTACTTTATTTTACACCCACGTCAAGAACAATACCCATCACACTGGAGTGCTTCCGTGTCTGCCACGCACGCTGCTGAACTACGAGCATTGTAAGGAAAGGGCAATGTCTCTACCACTCACTACAGCCATCAGCACAGAACAGCAAGCATTAAAGGCTGTTCAATGAAATTCAATTCAAAATAACTCCTTTTCTCCACTAAGCCTTAGATTAGACAAAATTAATAGTCAAGTCTATAAGGGTATTAATTATCCTGTCACAGAAATAAAACAGTGGTTATACTCCAAAACTTTTTGGAAGGTATTGCTTTCCTCTGGGAATCACATTCTGATTCACTACAAATCATGATAAACACATACACCCAGATGCTTCTGCTGTAGAGGGGAGTGTTCGTAGCTCTAATATTAAACATGCTCCTTTAAAAATGGCATCACAGGAAGAAACGTGGTTGCTGAGAGCACAGTTGTTCTGAGTGGAGTTACACAACATATGAAATCATGAGTGACACACAGCAGCAGTACAAGGACTGTGCCACCAGCACTGTGGGTCAGTGTTGCAGGAGTGCCCGGGAAACAGTGGTACTGTTTAGATTTCACCACTTCCTCTAACATCACTCATAGAGAATGTGAAGCTAGGTGAGAGAGTACTTTTCTAGCACATAATAATTAGGCCCTGGGCTCAACCTGCAATTTCACACTCACACACGTGTTATAAAAAAAGAAAAAGAAAAAACATCAACAAAAAAAACAGCGTTGTAGTGAAATACCCATAGGCAACATGCAGAAGTTTTCAATGCACAGATCTGACATAAGACTAGATAAAGTGACTATAAGCAGAAGAAAATCACCGCTGCAGTAGTTACATCATCAGGGATGCAGGAACTTCCAAATTAACTTAGGTCCCAGTCAGTGGGATAATTTTCAATATACAAAAAAGGCCCAGGGGTGGTAACCATAACTGAAAACAATTGTGTGTTATCTTTCTCAGCAAAGGAAATCAATGTAACCAGGCAACAGAAGGCTGTGCGGGCCGGCTAAACCACGCAGAACCAAGTGGGCCAATGGCTTAGTTATACTAAAACTTGGTCCAACAACTGCAAGCATCCTCAAACTGGCCCGTGGCCTGCATGAATGAGCACTGGAAAACCAATGGACAATGAAAACGTAGAGTGATGTGAAATAATATAAGTAAATAAAACGATGCTTAAATTGATACGTTATCTTAAAAACTAGGAGAGAAAACTAAAAGTGAATTTCCAACATTTCTTTCATCTTTTGAAATTTCTAGAACCAACCAACTACAAAAGCGGCAATAACTGCACTCAGAGTACCTTTTTCAGTCCCTTGGACTTTGCTTCCTTCTGGTCCACAGGATCTTAGTCACACGACGAGTTAAGTTTTTAAATTTTCCCCCAAAATAAATATACCCACAGTATGTTGCAGCCTTTTAAAAAGGTGATTCTTGTACTTTTACAGATGTGTGAAAATCAAGCTACAGATTGGAATCACACTCTAGCCTGGGACCGATGCACACGTGCCGGTGTGATGCCCTGGGGCCAGGGGCCGCGACCGGCAGGGACCACACTCAGACCCAAAGTCAGGTCAGCAGCACCCGGAACCATAGGCGCGACCGGTTTGTCCGTGAGCCCGTAGGCAGAGAACTGCGGAGGGTGTGATCAGGCTGCAGCTGAGGCGGGCGCACCTCTCCCGCCTGCCCGGGCAGCGAAGGCGCAGCAGGCCCTACAGCCACCCGCCCTCCCGGCCGCGCCCCGCCCCGCCCCGCCCCGCCGCGCCCCGCCGCGCCCCTCACCCGCTCGCTCTCCGGTGGTCGCGTCCGCCCGCTGGCTCGCTCGCCTGCCCGCAGGCCGATAGGAGTGCGCGCGCCCGAGACGCTGGCCGACGCTAGCCCGCAAAGCTTCGGCCCCGCCCTTTGTGACACCGCTCACCAATCGCTGATCAGCGCTGCCGACATCCTCCAATCATCCCGCGAGGGGCGGGACCTAGCCTTCCGAGGCTGGCCGTTGCTCGGACGCCGGGGTCGCATGGGCATTCAGGAAGGGTTGTCAGTTAGAAGAGGCCCGGATGTTGACTATTTATTACTGATAGCAGGACCCGTCTGGGGCAAGGCAGGAGACTGGAGACCGGCCATAGTTTCTGGGAAGAGCCGGCGCCAGAGTGGAGGGCCTTGGCTGGGGCACTTCTAAGGTTCTTTGGGGATATGAGGGTCTTTGGCGTTTGTGATCTACTCATGGCCTTTCCAGAACCTAGGACACTTAGAAGGACGGCCAGGCTAGTCACCCTTTTTTATGCTCCACGTTCTCCTAACATTTCTGACTCAATTGTGTCATCTGTAAAATGGGAACATTCTTATGACTTGCTTATAAGGGTTTGTGACTTTCTATATGCCTCTTGCATTTGAGCAACTACTGAAGATTATAGGTCAAACAGGTTACACCCTGGGCTCAAATCCCAGCATCCTTTTGCTGTGCACGGAGCTGAAGTGGGATATAAACTTACTGGCTTTCTGACTACATGTATCTTCCATCTAGGTTGGGCACCTACTGCTTCATTCTCTTCACAGGCGGTTCAACTCAACTTGTCTTACTGCAAGGTGGACTGCAGAAGAGGACCATGAAACCTCTCCCTCAGAGTCAACTTGTGAAAGAACCCTGGCCATGATCAGTCTTCTATCCTCTGAGACTTGAGCCACTAGTCTAGTCTCCAGTTTCAACTACTCAGTACCGAGGTGGAAGGTACAGTGAGGCCCTCCAGGGCTTCTGTCAGCCTCTTGCTCTTAAACTCTGCCCATGATTGAGCTTCTAACTTCAAACTCTATTGAGGACAGAGAATAGGAGAATAGTGCCCATCTTGGAAATCGTGACTGACTAGCTCACAGCATGGGTTCTAGCATCCAGGGATAAGCTTAGATTTTTTTTTTTTTAGCTTCTTAACATTTCATTCCCTCACCAGGCCATATCATCACTGGCATAGCCTACCATTTTAAGGGGCAGACAAAAGGGACTATTTTTAACAACTATCTTGCAAGTTTAGTACAGAAACCATTTACAATGGAGGAAACAAAAGCTAAGAAAGGCAAAAGTTTGCCTACAATTAAACCATCCCATTGGGTAGCCTGAATCCAGCCAGATAATGTGGCCATGATGCGATAGCTGTGTTCCAGTAAAACTGTCTTTACACTGTCAGGACAGCAGAGACCACAGTTCCCCTGAGAAGATCGCAGACCCACTTTTGTAATTCAATAGAAAGCTCTTGTCATAGATAGGCTTAGAACTGTAAATGCATAACCTTTCACCTCCTTCCTCTTCCACCTGCCTAGACTGTCACGGCACTCAGACCCACTAACAGAGCAAAAACTGCAGCTCTGCAGTCTGACAGCTGCTCGATCTGCAGTCCTTGCCCACGTGGGAAGCCACAATGCGATTTCTTCTGTTAACATGTGCTTCTATGCACTCTTATTAAGTAAAAACAAACCACTGAGAAGCATTTATTTTTTTATTTGTAATTTTAGGCATATTTAAAATCAATGCAGAAAAATATTAGCTCCATTGGATAAAAGTAGAAGTGATTGTTTCAGTATTTGCCTGTAATCCAGTAAGACAGAGTGTAGGAGACGGCATCACTCAATGAAAGAACGGGAGGGTGAGCTATGAAGGCCTCGCATGCTCTACTGGCTTCCAAAGGCATTCAGGGGGTCATCAAAAATGTTGGACACTTTGTGCTCAGATCTTAGTTCAGATGCTGCCTCAGAAGATTGGCTTTTGGGTTTGGATGCTTTAGCCTGGAGGCCAGAGGAGAAAATATCATCTTTAAAAAGAAAAAAAAGAAAGTTGTTAAGACAGGTAAGAAAGAAAATGGGAATTTGAGACACATGCACACAAACTGCCAAAGCCCAATGCTAATAACACACTATAGAGCACCAATACGGAAGTCAAACCTCTTAGATTTTGGACCTGGCTCAGTTGGTGGCACCCAACTTCTATAATGACAATGAACATCAGGTTCTTTCTGAACATAAGTTTCTAGCTACAAAAATGTGTGTGCACTTGAAGTCAGGAACAGGAGGGGTACCGGCTCTCCACCTCAGCCAGGGCCTTACCACCTGGAACTGCTGTCTCCCTTCTTTTCACTCAGGATTTTAAGAAGAGTGAGAATGTTCAAAGAGAAATCCAATATAGGACGCACTCAGTCAATTGGAGCACATCTCACTTGTAGGAAGGAAGTCTGACTCCATTCATGCTAGTGCCTCAAACGCTAAAGCTTATCCTAACTATGCTGCGGACCAAGTACTTATATTGGTAGGACTCTACTGCATAAGACCCATCCTGTGTACATAATGATAAAGACCATGGCAGTGTCTATAACAAACTAGAAACAATCTAGACTGTCAGTGTGCTAATGGCTAATCCAAAGCAGTATTGCTCAAAACACTGAAATCAAAGGAGATTCCCACGTACAGACATGGAAAAATATTTAAAATGTGACTAGAAGTAGAACACGTATACTTCTTTACTATTACTATGTAAAAATACAGTCTTAAAGGACGTACAAGCTATGAATACTGGTTAGCTTTAAAGCTTTAATCCCTCCACTTAACATTTTCTAAGTTCTATGACTGCTATCATAAGCATGTATTACAATTTAATAATGAAAGAAAATCATGCCTGTAACCCTAGCTTAAGATCAGTAGTATACAGTCAGCCAGGGCTACAGCAAGATCATGTGTCAAAAAATAAAAGAAATAAGCAACCCAAGTCTCTTCTACACTCTACATTGTAAGACAGACACAGGAGGACAGAGCACAAGGTCTGCCAGGGAGACAGACTCAGCATGGCTCTGCAACTCAAGGCCCGGCCTGAAGGGACACAGGACGATCAGGATTCCAAGATTTACATCTATCGGCAGTTGGCTGGCTTGTTAGCGAAGGGACTCGGGGAGCTGCTGAGTCCCACTTGTGACGTTACTGCGCAGGCCTCTCTCTCGTGCTGACCCTCCAGTCTCTCAGCTGTTATCCCTCATCCTCCAGCTAGGATCCTGACTCAGCCAGCTTCATAGCCCACTGACAGCATGTGAAAGAAGTTTCTGATGGACTCTCAAAGTCATCAGTGTTGTCAGATGACAGTAGGCAACTAAGAAGTTAATTTCTACTCCAAGTCAAATGCTGAACACCATCCTAAACCTTGGTACTCAGCACAGCATATGGCTGCCACATAAAAATGACCAAGTCCACCTATATATCATGTTCTTAGACTAACAAAAAGCAAAGAGAACCTACTGGGGAACAACGTGCAGGAAAGGACCAACATGAGTGACAGGAAACAGTCAGCCCATGAGCAGCTCTCAACAACACTCACCTGTATCATCATCAAACATGGACTTGGCTGCAACTTTCTTTTTGGGCTTTTCTTTGGGTTTTATAGTTAAGTCAGCAAAGATATCAATATTATCATCAAATAAGTTGGGCTCCAAAGTTCTCTCCTTCTCTCTCTTTTTTGGAATAGGTTTAATTGCTTCCGTAGCAAATATATCATCCTAGTTAAGTCCAAAAACATTTTTTGTAAATAAAAGCATTTCTAAAACAAAAATAGTTCAGTAATTTAGAGAAAAGCACTGTGAAGCTCAGTGTTCCATGAGAACTGGAGGACACTGCCCCGAGTCTCTGCATAACTCACCCTCATCATGTGCAAATGCCAGCTCTGCAGTGAGGTCCTGAGGGCAGCCTAGAGAACAACGTCCCACCGCACCCCGACACTCTGCCCCACATAGTTTTTGTCATGACATTTTGGGCCATCTGAGATCACCTTACTATCTTCTGCTCAGTTTGGATCTCAGTCCTTGAGATCTTGGGACAGAACATATGCCCTAGCTATCCTGCTAGCACTGGGACCACCGTGTTCAATAACCATCTGCTGAACAACTGCTAAGAAAACTTAACTGTCAAAACTGCTAACAGAGTCCCAACCAGAACCAGAGCCTAAACGCAAGCTGTGCAGACAGAGGTCATACATGACACAGAATGACATGCCAACAAAGCTGATCGCAGCACCATTCTAAAAACTGTTTAAAACAGTAAACAAAAATAACTAAAATCATGTACACACTATACCTGTACTATACTATACTAAATAAAAATCAAGACCCAGGGCTTTTGCCGTGGTTCTGTACAGCATTTGCCTAACATGTACTGGGTTTTGAGCTCTATCCCCAGTACTACAATAACATTTTTAAAATAATAATTCAACACTTAACAGATTAAAGGTAGCAAGAACTACCCCTAGGTGAAGCAAACCACTTCAAGTAAATTTTAGGGTTATTAACAAAGAGATCTAATTACGGTTAATAAGTAGATAGCAGACATACACAAAACACACATGATAATCTATAGTTCAAGAAGCCAATCAGCCCAAACATGAAATATTTGTTACCTCAAAGATGTCTTGAGTTTTTGACACAATGTCCTGATGGCTGCCAGATCTCCACTCATCCTTTTTGCCTTTGTGATCTGCAGAGAGATCCTCATCTTCAAGGAGTGGGGACGGGTTCCTTTTCTTTGTTGGTCTTGGCTTGAGAGACTGGAAAAGATCATCTGCACTGCTGGCGTAACTGAGATCAGGAAATACCAGGCTCTTCTCCTTGCGCCCTCCTGACAAGTGGGCAGGGGTCTCCCCTGCCTTGACACTTGCTCCCTCCATGGACTGTGATCCTATGCTCTTGGGAAAGATGTCCCCAGAATCAAACAGGTCAGCCTCATTTCCAGTCAGAGGAAGAGACTTTACAAAGAAGCTTCTGTCCACTGCAGATAAAACAGGACCACCTTCCCAAGGTGGGGCCATGGCTTTCTCAGAGCTGGTCTCTCCACTGGCCATCCTGGGCTGCAGAAGAGGTTGATGGGCGTTTGGGAAGATAGGACTACTGCTCAACTGTGTGACAGGTCCTCTATTGACGGTCACGTCCTCAGCCTCATTGGACTCCTGGGCAGCCAGCCGTCGAGCAGCACGGGTCTGTGGTCTCCGCTTTCCTCTCACTTTAACACGACTCTGCAATGGCAGACACACACACATACCATGATTTGATGGGAATGGGTTCAAGGCTAACAGCAAAGACTCTAATTCAAAATACTAATGCTATTTGGTTTACTTCAGTTAGGGTATCACCCAGAGCAGTGGTTCTCAGCCTTCCTAATGCTACAATCCTTTAATACAGTTCCTTATGTCATGGTGACCCCAAAGTATAAAATGATTTCGTTGCTACTTCATAACTATAGTTTTGATAATTTTATCTCAATGTAAATATCTAATATTCAGGATATCTGATATGTGACCCTGAAGGGGGTTGCAACCCACAGGTTGAGAACTACTGACCTAAAGGAAAGAAAAGGTTGTTTAATGTTCCTAAAGGAGCTAACAAGTCCCTATTACCACAGGACTCAATCCTTGTTCACACTTTAGTATTCCGTTCTCTAAGCTTTTTTTAAAAAAAAATATTTTAGTTCATGTGTATTGGTATTCTGCCTGTACCATGTGCACCCAATGCCTGAGGAGGTCAAAAAGGTATCAGACGCCCTGGAACTGAAGTGAAGTTGTGAGCAGCCCTTTGGGCGCTGGAAAATGAACCTCAGTCCTCTGAAGCAGACAGTGCTCTCTCTTAACCCATTTGCACCACCTCCTACTCCTGCTTTATAATCTTTTGAGAACAGTTTCCTGTAAAAAGGCTCAATGTTACTGGAACCTCAGCAAGCAGGTGTTCTGGTGTTCTGTGACTCAAAACACATGTCACAAACCTGGCACCTCCTCAGCCCTTAATTCAAAGTCAGCTGAGAGGGAGGGATTCTAGCACCAACTTTATCAGGATCTAGGAGCAAGGAGAAATGAAGCAATAGAGAGGCAACTGATGGTGCTCTTCTCTTCCAAGTCAACAAACAGCAATTCAACTATTAGACATTGTATGGAAACTGCGGGTGGGGTGTGGGAACACTCCTCAAAGGAGGAGTCTCTTAATGACTAGGATTTAATCTCTGATATTTCCAAAATATAAAAGTCATGTTTTTGGACCTCGTACTTAGTTATGTTTGCTTACTTCAAAGAAATATGATTTTAGAGGCTTGGAGTGGTAAGGGTGGGAACCTGGGTTGGGGGTAGAAATAACCAAAATACATTATAGGCAACACATGAACTTGTCAAAGAATAAATAAAAAGATAATCTTTTGTTAAAAAAAAAAACAAAAAACACAAGTTCAAGTAGTAGCTAATTTAAGCTTGAAAGCTAACAAAACTAATAGTTTTTTTAATATAGAGAAAATGGATCTGAAAACACTAAAAACTAATTTATCATCCAGGGACAGGTCACTATGGGTCCTGCTGCCTCCCTGAACACCTGTTAAGACTTCAGAGAGAAGGGAGATTGGATAGAAAAAAGAAAACTCACTAACATAGAAAGAAAACCTCCACGAGCCCATCCGGAGTCCACGGAGGACACCCTTCGTAACAGCTTTCCTTTTCCTAAGTGGGCAGGAACTACTTGGGATCCCAGAGAAGGGTGCCTGAGCTACAGTAAGCAGGGAAAACCAGGGAAGTGAGGTCTGTGTGACGCTCTAGAGCATTCTGGGAGAAGCACCAGGCCAGTGGACAGCAATGGGATATAACAAGGGAACAGGGACGGGAGGCCCGGTGACTGAAGTATTTAACGATTGGTGGGAAAATTAGAACAGAAGTAGGCAATGGGAACTCAGGAGCACAGTCAAGAGACTAGAGAGAGGAAGATGAGATGCATCCTTCGGGGGGGTAAGAAAAGCTGAGCCACATCCGATGTGCAGACTGGTCTAGAAAGAAGCAGCCAGGTAGGTCTGGTTAAAAGAAAAACAAACAAAAGACAGTTGATCACCTTGTTTGCACTGTGTAAGGTGTCTGCCTGGGCTGGAAGATCAAAACTCACACCAGCCTCCTCACTCCCAGGAAGAGTGGGCACACTTTCCAGGATATGGCTCCTTCCAGGTTCAGATGAAGGAAAAGTTAATTCAGATGAAACAGGCTTTGTCCCTGGGATCTGCAGAGCCACTGTAGGCAGCAAAGCTGCTGGGTTAATTGCTAAATTTGCCTAAAGGAGAAAAATGGAACTCAGTATTTGCTCTGACACACAGGAGCAGATTACCATTTCTGAGACACAGGACGTCTGTGTCGCACACAGTGTAGAATACAAGAGAATATGAATGCAGAAAAATCACCTGATCCAGGCTCAGTGGGGCACATACTTGTGCCCATCACTGGGATCAAAAGACATTAAAGAGCAGTGCCTAAGAAGCAACAACTAGGCAAGGGTGGAGGGTATGGTGCTGGCAGGGGAAGGGATAAGAGAATGCTTGGTAGCAGCTGAACAAACTGAAAATCCACAAGCATCATAGACACCACAGGCAGGCAATGAAGACTCCAGATCCAACATAATTACTTGTATTTTCCCGACGCGACTGGATGGCTCTCTGCTTTTAAACGGCGTGAGACCTGAAGAATCCTGTGTGAAATTAAATTGTTAAAAATCCATTGAGGAAACAGGCAACAAACTGTCTCTTGGGTTACACTCACACCTGTAAGGGAATCTGACAAGGCAAAGCTGTCCCTATCTGCAGCTCCTTAGCTCTGCCCTGGAACCTCACAGCAGTCTGCTAGCTAGCAGTTTTTCACTGACACCTCCTCCAGCATGGAGGACAGAAGGCTGCCATTTAACAGAAACATGGAGCAAAGGGAGACACTGAGGACTCACTTTGTCAGAACAGAACTTGATGAGTTACCCAACACGGCAAAGACCAAAAAGCACATGTGCTCCCCCACGACCTGATGCCCAAGTTCTAAACACAAAAGCATCTGGATTCCAGATGAATTAAGAGATTAACCAAGGGCCTCATCTTCCAAGCTAAAGCATGGAGCCTCAGTGAAATTCCCAGAGACAACTGGAAGGGGTCTGGATTCCTTTGTGGAGAAGGTCCACATCATACAGAGAGGACTCCTAGAAGAGAGGTCATATACCAACTATCTTGGGGCACTTAGAAGGAACCAAGAAATAAGATGTCATTTGTATTAACTACAATATAATTCTACTCCAAGGAAGTCTGGAAGGAGAAATGGAGATGCTAGTGAAAAGCAATTCTTTATCCCATCTTACATCAAATTGGAAATTGAATTTGGAATTCGGTCTGAACACAGTGATGATTAAATACACAACAGGTTTCTCAAGTGGAGAAAAGTGGGAACGGAAGAATACAGTGAAAGAGAGGGGTGTTGGTTACTGTCTCCTCCTAACTAGGAACTCTCAGTACCTCTGGCCTAGGCAATGGAATTGTCTATACAGGCATGCAGGTTGAGAGCTGGACCCCCCACGGGGACTAGCTCTAACCTGGGCTGCTTCTGCCTTCCATGCGCTTTTCTCCTTACTACCTTGAGTAGATTCGGGTTGTTTCTGGTTCTTTAAAGAAACAGGGTGGTCTTTTTTCAGTGTTCCTTTTTTTTCTGGTACCTTCAAAAGAAAAAATATGAAAATCAATCATGCATCTTCAAATTGTAAATAATAATGGACAAAGGAGCCTGGCCTCTGGGCTCCATTGTAAAATGATGGCTAACCAACTCATAGGTAGCATTTCAGAAATAACATCCTAAGCACTGTGGTGTTTCTAGGGCTGGGAAGCAGCTCAGCAGCAGAAGGATGACCTGGCACGTACAAGGTTTTGAGGGAAACTGAATGTAACTTACACAGGAGTCCTTCCTGCAGTTAAAAGGGTAAGGTCATACAATGCCTAGCACGGCAGGGTGAATACACTCACACTTAAAGGTTTGCCTCTGAAAGGCATAAAAATACAGGTCCTTCAGTAAACTCTTCAAAATCCAGACTGTCCCACAATCAGAGGATCTGGGTAAGTTAGTGTCATGAACTGGAGCCACATCCCACACACATCCCACGCATACCCCACACACATCCCACGCACATCCCACGCACATCCCACACACACCCCAC
>JADRCH010000761.1:73004-104744 GCA_019843965.1 Rhynchomys soricoides | reverse complement strand
CCCACACACACCCCACACACACCCCACACACACCCCACACACATCCCACACACACACCCCACGCACACCCCACGCACACCCCACGCACACCCCACGCACATCCCACACACATCCCACACACACTGCTCTGGTCTGTTACTTATTCACTGGTAAGCCTTCCAATTCTCTGGCAATTTTCTCTCCTAAAGTTGGACTCCCTGTACTCCCTGAACCTGAGAATAAAAAGCTGGTACCACAGGCTGAGTCTTGGCAGAGCTGAAGAGATCATCATCTTCATCATCACCGAAGAGGCTCCCACCACTTGGCACTGACAACTGAAAGATTACACATCGAAAAGTCAATCAATTCACATACAGCTAGGTAAGCTGCACAATCTAACAGTGGGAATCAGTGGGAACAAACCCTGATTTTTTTGGTGCCAGCGAAAAGATCAACATCTGGGTCATTGTCCTTTTGCAGCTTGTGGCTGAAAAGCAGCTCCTCATCCTGGAAGACTCCTGTGCTCTTAGGGCGGCTATCAGTTTTGAGACCCTGGGCAAAAGACAAGATCAAAAAGGGATACAACAAAAATGTCCCCTGGTAATAGTCTGACCACAGCCTGTGTGACAAACAGCAGGAAAAAGACACCGGCACAACAGAGTACTATATAGCTTCCCAAAATAGTGATGGTAAATGAATTATCAAAAGTAGTGGTGAATAAATTTGTAAATTCGGATAATATATGCATACTCTTTCAACCTGTGTGCAGTATCTGAGTGTTTTATTACCTTCACCCCACTCACACCTACCAAAAATGAAACCTGATCCTTACCCATTAGCTTCCTAAGGACTGAAGAAGAAACTGGGGAGGAAGGGGATGAGGCCAAACCACACAGGTCTTCA
Organism: Rhynchomys soricoides; assembly: GCA_019843965.1. Classification (NCBI taxonomy): domain Eukaryota; kingdom Metazoa; phylum Chordata; class Mammalia; order Rodentia; family Muridae; genus Rhynchomys; species Rhynchomys soricoides. The sequence continues at coordinate 103,862 of JADRCH010000761.1, read as the reverse complement.
CTTCATTCAGGAAGAACAATGTAAAAATCACCATGAACAATTTCTTTGGCTTGATATAAAAAGGAGGAGGGCTAGGGAGATGGCTCAGTGGGCAGTGTTTGCTGCACAAGTGTAAGGACCTAAGTCCCACCATCCTGTCACCCACGTAACAAGCCTGGGCATGGCAGCACACAGAACTTGGCAAACTACAGGGCTTACAACCTAGGCTTTTTTAAAAATTAGTTACAATAAAATTCATTGATTTTTCTTTTTAGCATACTCAGAGCTATGAAACCATAAGAATCTAAAAATCTACCCTTGTATCTCACTCACCCCTCAAAAAAAGCCAATCAATGGTCATGAACTCTTGTCTGCCCTCTCTTCTCAGCCCCAAGCAACTATTAATCAACTTTCTCTCTGAGTATGTGCAAACAAGTGCACATGTGGGGAGAAACCAAGGCCAAGAGCAGTTGTCTTTAGTCACTCTCTACCTTCAAGACAGGGTCTCTCACTGAACCTCAAGCCCCAATTTGGCAAGAAGGACAGACTGGCCAGCCTGTGAAGGAACAGGCGGTTAGTTCTCTCCTTCCATCTTTATAGGTCCTGAGGACAGAACTCAGGTCCTCAGACCTGTGCTGCAAGCATTTGCTCTCAGTCCTCTCACTGGTCCATGGTCTATACATTGCATGTATAAGTCTTGCAATGCTTTCAATAAGCATTCCTACATATTTTAATTTTGTTGATGCTGTAAATGAAATGCCTTACTTTTATTTTCAGATAAGACTATATAAAGCTATATTAATATATTGATTTTTATATCCTGCAGTGTTGCTTAGATACTCTGTAGTTAAATTTCCTTATTCCCTGACAGAACTAGCTTCTAACATGGACACGCCACCTGGAGCCTCCCGTACAAGGCTAGTGAGACTGGCAAGAGGGAACGGTCCTGTCTCACACATGATCTCAAGAACAAAGCTTTTTGTTCAGCCTTAAGCTGTGGGTTTCACAGATCCTCTGACCAAACTGAGGATCCTTCTTTCTACACTTAATGTGATGACTGATTTCCATTGTTTTTAAATAATGAAGTGACGGGGACTTTTCCAAATATCCTTTGTGTATTTATCAAGATGACAATGTGCTTTCCGTCCTGCATTTTATTAATACATTACACTGGCTGATTTTCAAGGTCAGCTACCCTTGTACTGTCCTCTGCTGTATTATACTCTCACTTTCCTAAGCTAGGTTAACTAGGACTGTTTAAGCATTCTATCATCTACTTTCAGAAAATACTAGTCTGTGGTTTCAATACGTATCTGGTCTTCAGGCTAGAGTGGTTAAGAGCACTGGCGGCTCTTTCAGGATACAGGTTTGATTCCCAGCACCGACATGGTCACTTACAACCATCTGTACCTCCAGTCCCAGATGATCTAATGCCCTCTTCTGGCTTCTGTGGGCACTGGGCACCCATGTGATGCACAGACATACATGTAGGCAAAATACTCACACACATAAAATAAAAAATTTAAAACGATGTATCTATCTAGTTTGGGTTCAAAACACTATCAGCCTCACAAAGCAAGGCTACCAATTGCCTCAGTGACATCTATTGGAGTGTGCAGTGTTTGCCTTTCTAGATCAGGGTTACCTCACTTAGTATGCTACTGTCCAGTTCCAGCCTTGTCGTTCGAACTTTATGATTTTATTTTTTGGTTAGAACTGAATGGTATTCCGTTGTACATACATTCCACCTTTTCATGATTCAGTAATGAGCTCAAGGACATTTAGGTTGTTTCCATTTTTTGGCTATTGGGAACAGAGCAGCAATGACTACAGCTGATCAGTATCAGTGGATAAAGTCAAATCCTTGGATATATACACACCAGGGAATGCTGTAGCTAGACCCTATGAAAGACCTGCTTTAGAAATTCTCCACACTCACTTCCAGAGTAGCTGTACCAATGTGCAGTCCCACCAACAGCAATGAGGGTTCTACTTCCCCATTCTGCTCTAGCATTTGATGTCAGTTGTTTGCTTGATCTTAACCATTCTGACTTGGGTAAGATGAAATCTCAAAAATAGTGAGGAAAACACAGAGGGAGCATAAAGAATGAGGAAAAAGAGTGAACAACACTAACAATGTTTGAAAAGCCATAGGCAAGTACAGAATTTTGCAAGGTTACTAAAAAAATACATATTTATACATATATATAAGTATATATAATTTAAATGGAGTTATATGCATGGGGTGAAAAATGTTCTCTGCAAGAGCCAAAAACTTATCTAACGAAAGCCTAGGTTCCAAGCATAGGAAACAACCCGTCACATTGTTGGCCAGAGAAGGGGAATTCCAAGAGCCATCCCAAACAATACAGGTTACTGCCATTGTCCTTGATTGTCTCCAAGAACATGACGGTAAAAAGGATCCCACTGCTAGAGTCACCATATACCGTACCACATGCTACTTTATGCATCTGAGCTAGAACTGACCTGGAAGGCTCCTTCCTTAATGACTACCTCTCACATTACTGCAAGCAGCCAAGGGAGAAAATCGATAGTCCTACCTAGCTGGAAAGCCTACAATCACAACGATGGCCCAGCAAGACCTCCCAACTGGTGTAATAGTGGCACTTTTACTCTGGTTGTAACCAAAAGCTGTCTAATGAGGAAATGCATGCCTACCTAGTACTGTAACTCAAGCCCAATACCTGTGGCTAGAGAAACATAGATCCTAGGAAAAACCTACTACTGACATTTTCCTAAACTAATACAATTTCTAACTATACTCTAAATATCATCCTTGTGCCTAGAGAATGGGTGTAGCTCTAATCAAGGAAGCTTCTTTATGCAGCAGAGACCATCACAGAGCTCTAAGACCGATGGCAGATGAGCAGCTACAAGAAAACCCATATGGCCTGCAAATCTAACACAGTTTTCACACAGCCCTTCAGAGAAGGCTTGCTGATTCCTGGTAAACCTAAGAGGCCCTTCTACCACTAGTCTTTCTAACCTGAATGCTAGCATGACAGAAGTATACACCTTTGCCAACTCCCCTTTCCTACTGAGCACTGTCATAAACAGCTAAGTTTCTCAGGAGCAACACGGTCTGTACATCTCAGAAGAAGCAAGTGAGACTGCGAGGCAAGCTACTGATTATTCCCAAACATCTGGCTGGAGAGAATTATTTATACTTACACTGAAAGCCAAGATTTTCTCACCACCACCACGGGCCAGCACCAGCACCCCTGCTGGAAAGGGAATCCCTTCATGTCACCTCCCTGCTTGCACATTTACTGCTCTTTGCTCACCTTTTCCAGTCCATCCTGTGGTGCACAGGAGTTGCTTTCATCCTCTACTTTGTCCTCATCCTCATCAAACAAACTAAGGACAGTTTTTGTTCTACCCTTGGCTCCTTTGTCCAATGGAGATGAAGAAGAAAATATATCAGAAGGCCCACCTGCTTCCTGATCAGATGTGGTAAAAAGTCCTTCCTACAAACAGAAGGAAAAAGTTAGTAACTAGAAATTAAAATCCTACCATAGGCCTTCACAAGCTTGACAATAAATCAGTAACAGCCTTGTTAACATGATGCAGTGCAGTGTATCACAACACAGACTACCATGTGACAAAACACTACAGTCATCAAGAAGCTTGTGCAGACAATCCACAGTTAAAGATAATTTTCCCAATCATGTTAAGCCAGAGGCCCCTCTTCCTTCTACAAAGTGATAGGGCAGTTATAACCCTGATATACACAGGGTTATTTGCTTACTTACTAGAAAGAAATTCTAAATTATAACATCAATAAGTGTCAATCATTAGAAATGGATCATCTAATTCCTAGTTTTAATATGTAAGTCCCAGAGGGAAATTTAACCAGCAAACTCACACTCAAAACCGAAGCCTTCCATTGTTCATGCTCATACAATTTCTAACATAACGCTAAAAATGCAAGATTAATCCATTCAATAGTATTACAATTCTGGCAAGATACTATTGGTCAAAACAAATACTATTATATGCATCACTGAGAAAGAAAACTGATTTCCAATCACACCATTAACTGCAGAGTGCATCCCAAGCTTCCAAATGGAAAAGGATGTTTCATTAGAAACACAATAGTAAGTGAGTCCTGCTTACTATGTAAAAGGCAATATGCCAGTGCTTACGACTAAAAAAAAGAAGCAAATAAACCTAGTCTTCAGGAGGTCACCCCTGACTGAGGGACAAGGTAGTGTGGCTGTGAGAGTAACTCAGGTGCACACACAGCCACCAGGAGGGAAGATCAGAGTGACTCAGGAGTCTAGTCTCACTGTAGCTTTAAGGAGCCGCTGTGAGAAACATACATGAAATGTTCTTCACACAGGCCCTGGGAGAAACTAAACCTGAACAGCTGGACCTACGGAGTACGGAGAGCTAGGACACTGCATAGACAGAAAGCAACTGTCTGTCAACACGAGTCCCCTGCTACACAGCATTAGCTGGAAGCCTCCAGAGACAACAAACCCTCAGAGCAGAAAGTTAATGCTCAGAAGAAAACCCATTTTATTTTGCTCTGATTTAGTCAGCATCAACCAGAGAAGTAAAAGAATGGCAACGTAACTTCCTAAATGTGACATCTAACTCAGAAGTAAGGACTACAGAACAAGGAAAACAAGCAATTGAAAACATACAGAGCCCAGCACTCAGGAGGCAGAGGCAGGCAGATTTCTGAGTTCCAGGCCAGCCTGGTCTACAGAGTGAGTTCCAGGACAGCCAGGGATACAGAGAAACCCTGTCTCAAAAAACCAAAAAAAAAAAAGGAAAAGAAAAGAAAGAAAGAAAACATACAGAGCAAATCACCATGGAAATGAGTGGAGGAAAAGCACTCTGCAGACAGGCAAAAAACATCAGACAGCACTGCGACCCAGCACTGTGACCCAGCATGCACTGCGACCCAGATGGCACTGAGATCCAGAATGCCAGTAAACAGGAGATTTTCATCTCACTGCATACAAGAATTCTGCTATAAAATGAATCTAAAGGAGGGTTCTGGAACAGCATGAACACGGGCTATTTTTCTTACCATACTCAGTATTTTCTAGCCTTTCTACAAAAGCATTTATTTATGTAAAAGCATTCTCAGTGTGGGAAAATGTAGGAAGGTGTATGTGTTACGAACAGATTGGAAAACCAAAGAAGCAGCTTACCTTCTGTGCCACGCTGGCCACATCAGCACTCCCTACTTCTGGGGACACTCTGGCATTATCAACCTTCAGATTCACAGGTTTCACACTAGATGGTCCCTCACTGTCCTCCTCATCACTAAACAACAATGGTACCTTGGGGATGCTCTCTTTTTTCTACCAAAAGAAGAAAAGACGGCATCCACAATGATTAAAAATGTTACACCTGAACAGCATAGTAATCTATAAAGTCAGCCGAAACCAGTCCTTTCAGGAATGAGCGGAGTAAGCAGAAGGGCAGACAGGACGGTGACAGTGACCTCAGTATGGAAGGCACAGCAGATAGAATTCCTCCAGACTAGTGATCATAGCACCTTGCCGCTTGTTACTGCCACCAGAACAATAACTAGCTTGTCTCCTCCTACACTTCACCTGTAAGGCAACACTCAGCAGTTGCTACTCCAAATCTGTGCTCTTTGCACTAAGGCACAGCAATGAGTCAACCCACTGCGCCCTTCTTGTCTGCAGCACCTCTTCGCTTGCCGTTCCTTAATGTTATGCCAGCTCTCACATTCCCACACCCTGTGTTGAAGACTATCTTCATGCTTACAGCCAAGGCCCAGATGCAAATGCCACCCAAGGTTTTCTGCTCTGTTCAGTATCATTGCTTCTCTGAATAAACACAGTATTTCCTCTTTACCTGGTCCTTCCTTTATTCCTTATGTACTTGTTAATTTATCTAAAAACACCAAATACTGTATGGCCAGGCACAGTATTTCACCCAAAGTAGTTTTGCTCCAGTCTGTAAGAACTTCAGCTCTGCTCGTCAATGCCTTCTTTAGAAGGCAGGCAGTTTAGAGGGCAGGGAACAGGTTATATAACCGACTTGGAGCTCCCCCGCCCATAAGCTACATGGCAGCAATGCCTGAACCAGTCAGGAAGGCGGATGTGGGGAACTTTGAAAGGATGATGCTAACTGCAATTGAAAATGGTACACATGAAAACTGGAGTAAGAAGACTTAGTTATCAGGAAGAGAGCCTTAAAATGCAAAAATTATTCAACTTGAAATCAAAGAAAATGGAAGTTCACTAAGAATGCAGATGACAACAGGCAACACTTAAATGATTAAAGAAAAACAAATGTAGAGTGCATTAGACTTAGAATTTAAAGATGCAGTGTCCCCAGAAGCTCAGATACGTAGAGTGTGGTACCAGATAGCAGTGCTGTTTGAGGAGGTTCTGGCAACTTTAGGACCTAGGGCACTGCTGGAGGAATATCACTGAGGATGTGTCCTCGGGAGCTATGTCTCACCTTCCCATACCCTGTCCCTATAGCTGCCTCCTGTCCACCATGAATTGAGCAGCCACCATTTCTATGATGTTCTGTCTTGACACAGGTACAGAACCGACAGAACAAAGGACTAAGGACTGACCCTCTAAAATCATGAGCCAAAAATGAGGCTTTCCTCATTTGTGTTAAATGTGCTATCATAGCAACTCCCAACAGGGGTTTTCAGATCTGACAGAGTAGCATCTCTATGCACATAGCTCAATCTTGCAGGTATTTTCTGCGTCTAGAAAAATGAATACCGTCGTTTCAGAAGGAACAGATGTAGGGGGAAGGCCAAACAGAGAGCTTCCACTATCAGCATCATCTTCAAAGAGAAGAGAGGTTCTCTGAGTCTTCTTTTGGCTATAAACAAATAGAAGATCAAATTCAGGAAAAATACAATTTAAAAACAAAAACACTCTTCTTTTTGACCACATCCACAGTGACTACTCCCACCATTCGTTGACTTGTATAGCATAAAGTTGGTTATTTAAAAAACCTTTGGATAGACAGAATCTGATCATACAGGCTGCAGCCTCTGCCTATCACCCTAATGCAGAGGAGCCCAGAGACCTGCTCATGAAGCCCTGTCAATCACTTTCCACATGCTGCAGCTGCACTAGCTCGTAGATCTGTAAGGCATACTGCACTCCTGGCAGTCACAAACAGGATTCTCCATCATCGTCTTCAACAGAGAACGAACTAAGAGCAGCTATACCTACTTTCCACAAGCCCATGGAGGCAGCTGCGAAACCACAGGGCCGGAGTCAGCTTTTGCACTGTAACCCTCTTCTCCACTCCTACTTCCCTGATTCACAGTAGCTTTATTGGGGTGTAATTTACATAAAAAAATTGCCACCTTTAAAATTCACATTTCAAGAATCTTTAGCATTGTGAGAGCTAACCACTATCACCACAGTCTAACAAGGAACCCATGCCCATTTGGAGTCAACTCCCCACTCCCTTCTCTCCTGGACCACCAACCTACTTCCTCTCTCTGGATTGATCCGTTCTGGACATTTCCTATAAACAGAACCATTCAATCTATGGTCATATGTGACTGACTTCTTCAGTTAATATATTTTCTACTAGGGATACATCATGCCCTACCAGATATCAGCACTTTATCCCATACTGTTGCTGAATTATAGCCCACTGTACAGTCTGATTGTTTACCTACTCATCATCTGATGGGCACTTGGGTTGCTTTCTGGGTATTATGGATTAATACAACAGTAGACATTCTTACACAAGTTTTACCTGAGCATGTTTTCATTTGTCTTAGTTGTATATTAGTATACCAAAGAGTTAAATTCCTGGATCACATGGTAACTCAAGGCTAACATTCCGAAAAAAAAATACCAAAACCATTTCCAATGTGACTGCACCACTTTGTATTCATCTACATCTCTACAAAGACCTTTTTGAGATCTGTTCAAATCTATGACTCACTTCTGTGAGTTCTATACACAACATTTTATAGTAATGCAGAAAGCATTACTGAAAGCCAGGAACTGTGTGGCTGGCACCAAGCCCTACAAATGGGACGTGTTTCAGGTCATCAGGTTCATGGCAATGTGTGTGGTAGGGCACACATTACAGAGGATGCTCAACTCCAGAAGAGCTAGTGGTGGGGGAAGGCAGAGACATGCCTGTGCTCTAAGCTCCAAGTTCTTCTCTTTCTCATGTCTGAATTATAGTAGGCTCTCAAAAGAGAGGATTTACACTGACTCTTGACAGAAGCTGGTCAGGAAAGGCAAGAAGAGTATCCCCAGAAAGAACAATACAAATAAGAGTGACTTACTTCCCTGAACTATGATGAATGCTGCCCATGACCAGCTACCACACGAAGCATTTCACATTACAAGTACATGATTATCTCAACAAGCCTATAGGAGATGAAAATCTGAGGCCTAGGGAAGTTAGGGAACTTGCCCAAAGTTATTCAGATAGGAACTGTAGAGGCAGAATTTAAAACTGTGGCAGGATTTCAGACATTCTCTATTCTGGACCAGAGGCCACAGACACACCAGGTGTTAAGTCTTGGGAGCCTAAAAGCAGCAACATTAAAATCTGAGGAGATATAACTCTTTAAAGCAATCTAAGGCACTTTAAATTTGAATCCCTTCGTGAAGACCACCAGCTACTGCACAGAACTTCATCTTCAGTGGATTGCCTATTTATTCTACAATCATTCAGCTGAGCGTCGATGTAATCATTTACAATTGACAATTCTCCAGAGGAAAAGATTAAAGTGGAGGCTATTCTGAACACACAGCTATCCAGCAGCACACACAGCATGGCCTATGTCACTCTCCACAAGCCACCAGCTCGAGCTCAGTCACCTAGACCAGAAGGCAGCGTCGGTACCTGCTGCGAGTTTACTCCTAATATCATGTTTTTAAACATTTTCAGGATTTCTACCGTAACACACTTTTAAGTAACTTTTTAATGGTATACCTAACCGGGAGGGGAGACATAAAAGTACCATTCTTAAACCCCTTAGAGAAAAAAACTGTTTCAAGGTTAAGAAAATGTCAGAAATAAAAATCAAGGCAAACGTTCCCAAGGCCTTTACACAGATAAGCAAGAGCACCCCCACCTGTGTGTGTGACAATATCAACCACTGCAACCAAGAAATTCTGTCTCACACACGAAACCTTTCCCTGCAGTTGTAAACATCTCACCTGTCCTTCGCAATAGCAAAGAGATCAACTTCATCATCATCATCCTCAAATAGATTGGTCTTTTTCACAGCCTTCGCTTCTTGGCCTTGGGTGGCCCCCGAGTCCCACAGCTCCCCTTTGGACTTATTGTCAGAGGCTAACTTGGTATGTGAATCAGCAACACTCCACTGGTCCTTAAGACACAAATCATGCATTAAAACTCCACACAGCTGTGGTGACAAAATGGCTAGGTGGGGGAAAAAAGACTTGCTACATAAACATGAGGACCTGAGTTCAAATCCCCAGATCTCATGTTTAAAAGATCCAGATACAGCCATACATGCCAGTATCCCCATAGGTGGATCCCAGGAGCACCCATCAGCCTAGCCAAACTACACACAAACATGAGCAAGGCCCCCTCCACTCAACACACATACACTCCCCACCCCGCTCTCTCACACACACCACATCATCATCACCATCACCATCATCATCATCATCCTCTTCCTCCTCAAATAAGTTGATCTTTTTCACAGCTTTGCTTCTTGGCCTTGGGTAGTCCCCAAGTCCAGGGGTTTGCCAGCCACCAGCCCAGCTCTGGTGTGTTGAAGGAACAGGAGCATAGTTTGTGGCAGAGACATACTTTAGCTAGTGGCTAATTTAAATATGGAACATGACAAATAAAATTAGTTTACTATCTGTTAAATTACAATCAAACTAAAAATCAAGCATACTCAAAGAAAAGTCATGTCTTAAAATTCTTTCTTTCTTTTAAGAAGGGGTCCCAAGTAGCCCAGACTGGCCTTAAATCACTATGTGGCTGGGAATAATCTTACACTTCAGATCTTCCTGCTTCTGCCTCTCAAGTGCCAGGAAGACCGACAGTACCTGGGGATTAAGCCCAGGCTTTCTAGATGTTAGGGTTGTTGGCTTGCTTTGTGTCAACTTAATACAAGCAAGAGTCATTTTTGAAAAAGGAACTTCAATTGAGAAAATGTCCCCACAAGGTTGGCCTAAGGGAAAGCCAGTGGAGCATTTTCTTGATTAATAACTGGCATGGGAGGGCCTAGCCCACTGCAGGTAGTGCCCTCTCAGCTGATGAACCTGGGTGCTATAAGAAAGCAGGCTAAGTAGGCCACAAGGAGCAAGCCAGTATGCTGCACCCTCCCTAGCATCTGCATCAGTTCCTTACCTCCAGGTTCCTACTTTGAGTTCCTGCCCTGACTTCCCTTAGTGACAGACTGTGGCATATAACTGTGAGCTGAAATACACCTTTTCTTTCCAAGTTGCTTTTGGTCATGGTGTTTGACCATACCAACAGAAGCTCTAAGTTCAGACACTACGCGTGTCTTTACCAACTGGGCTGCAACCCCACTCTTTGAAAAGGTTTGGATTTTATTTTGTATGATTTTCCTATGTTGGACACAGAGCCAGGGTCTTGCTCATGCTGGATATGCACTGCACACTAAGTTACATTCCTAGTGCCGGGAAGACCTTTAAAAGTCAGAGCACTAAATTGTATTATGTTGATTGTTTCTTGGCCTTCTAAGATAAAATGTAACTCTAAATCTTATTTGGATTTATGGTTTTCTGCTCAGCTAAATCTGAGTAATAATTATGCTATTATTGATTTTGCTGATCTCTATCCAAATCACGCGTTCACTGCCTTATAGAAAAGGAGTTGAATTTGCATAGGCCACTGCTAGTGTGTCTACTGCATTGTAGCTTAATGACACAAAGCAGTCCTTAAGAAGATAATACAAAGTGGATAGGGCCCTGGACACATGGCCCTCAAAGTATGGCCCCTTGGCAATGAAGAAAGCAGAGGCATCAAGTCTCTCTGACCTTCTTGCCTTTTCCCTAACAGTAAACAAAAGAGGATGCCACGATCCGCTACTGTGAAGCAAGGCCAATGGTGTTCTCCCTGTACCTCCAGGAAAGGTGGCCCCACTGCTGAAGACACAGAGCAAACCCTGCATGAGCAGAGCTTGCTAAGCCCCTTCAGTTCCCACTGCAGATCACTCTCTAGTCCAACCATGCTTCTCCCAAACTCTTTGTTCTCTGTCATGCTTAGCAAGGCATATCCACAGGTTCCTTACCACCCCAAATGAACCTTACATGTGAATACTTCTTCCTTGCTATCTTTTGATACAGAGCCTCAGCCATGAACCTATGTGGAAGCCATATTAACTCCATTTTGAACTTACTACTGTTTAACACATTACTCAAACACATTTCTTTAAGAGACACAGTGTTGCAAGCAGCATCTTTCCATGACTGCGACCCAGTGAGTACAGAACAGTAAGCAAGCACGTTTAGAGCAGCTCTAATTCTGCCTCTGTGCCCATCAGACCTCTCATGTGGGCAAACTTTAACCTACCTCCTCATCACTGCTGAACAACAGGGCAGATGTTTTCTTTGGGGGCTGCTCTGAAGGTTTTGCTTTCTCTTGGCTCTGAGGTTGTAGAGGTGAAGTCTGCTTCTTAGCTGCCACACTCCCAAAAAGACTGTCCTAAAAGGACAGATGTTAGGAAAATAGAGAATGCATCAACAACTCATATACTTGAAACCCAAACAAGACATTCTCCAATAAGAAGTCAGAACAACAGTCACAAACACCTGCACATCTCTGTCTATCCACAAAAGAAAAACAAGATTACCATGGAATTCTTTTAATTAAAAAAAAAAATAGGGTTGGAGAGATGACTCAGAGGATAAGAGCCCTGGCTGCTCTTCCCAAGATCCTGAGTTCAACTACATAGTGACTCACAACCATCTGTAATAAGATCTAGTGACCTCTTCTGGTGTGCAGGAATACATGTAAGCAAAACATTATATACACAGTAAATAATAAATCTTGTTTTAAAAGTTTAATTATTATTCTGTATGTGCATGTATACACAAGGGTGTGTGAGTGGTGGAAAGTACATGTAGATCAGTTAGAAGACAACTTTCAGGAGTTACCACAGAACCTGAGCCAGAGCTCAACAGAGAACAGCCAAGATGGTGGCAACACCAGGAGGCGCCTTCCCAGCGCACCTGTGCCATGAACGCCTTGGCAGCAGCCAATAATCATACATCTCTCTCAAAGAATTAGAAATTGCATTAATGACTAAAAGGAGTTTTTACAGCTTAGAAAGTTAGAGAAAGAAGGTACTCCTTATAATTAATTTATAATAAAACATACAAAGGTATAAACCCCTGGCATCCTAAGGAAATTCAGTGACATTTATAAATCCTCTAAAAGTATCTGATATGTAGTGTATGTGGCTTTATGTGCCTTTGATCATAGAATTCATGAAGCCAAGGCAGGAAGATTATAAATTTGAAGCCAGCTTGGGCTGTGCTACACAGTCAGTTACAAAATATCTGGACTATCCATGAGATCCTGCTTCCATTCCCAACCCCACCAAAATCTCTATCATTTACCCACTTTCATTAAGGTAATTGAACAAAACCATCAGAAGGCCCAAATTTCAGTATATGCTGTAGCAGTCCTAAGCCAAAGACAGTACTGGAGGTCTTTAAGTAAAGCCTGGTAAGGTAGAAAAGACCACAAGAATGACAAGCTGCAGTCCAGCGGGATGTTAGTGACCACCGCTTTCCTTCACCATACACTTAAACCCTTTACCAACCACTGGGCAAAGACGTTATTTGTTTCAGTGGCTACAATGAACCTAGTGACTTTTAATGCACAGAAGATGGAGGTGCACAGGTATCTGAAGAAATTCAGGATTTGCAACGGTGGAGCTAAGTGTGGAACCAACAGCCACATGGATCAACCACGGCCAGGGCTACATAAAGGTTCAAATCTGGATCCCTTTACCTCTTACTTTTCTTTACCACCCCACCCACTCTCTATACCCAGAGCGAGAAGTGTAAACCTAAAACATGGCTGCCTCCTCTTTCCTACTGCCACTTTATCCACGATATTCTCATAGGTTATTGGGTATAAGAGATCCACCCTCTCTAAAGTTACTTATCCAGAGAGTGTATGTGTATAAAAACTATTTGGGTTTCCCAATAACTGAGTCAAGATTTTAAGATTTTACTGTCTTCCTAACTGTACTACTGTACTACTGGAAACACTTGGAAGTCACCAAGGTGAGCAGACGTCAGTAACCTAGAACCTCTTAGTTGCTCGTTTCTACTGTATGCCACTCTGGCTATAAAGCCATCTAAAACAGATTTCTAGGTTAATTATCTGGTGTTGCAATAACATTTACCTCTTCATCTTCATCACCAAAAAGGGAGACTGATGTTGGGGGTTGGCTGGACAGAAGTGATGCATTTTTTGACTTACTTGAACTTTGAGAAGAAAACAAATCCTGAAGAAATTTGAAGAAAATCAAAGCTACTGGTTAGCCAGATCTATCAGCTTTTATGTCTAATAAGTACAAAACACTAGAAGAACATGGTGGCTTTGTGCCTCTAGATCTGAGACCTCAGCATGTACCCTTGGTGTGTGAGGTACAAGAAGAAAAGGAGAGCCACAGGTATTCCAGGCAGTCTCTCTGTAGGCTGCCAGGCAACCATATTCCCATCCAAAGGACGTGAGGCAGGAAGACATTTCCCAGTCAGTCCTATCATATAAACAAGAGGCTTCCATTGTCTGAATTACCCATGAGAAGCATACAATTTCTACCACAAAATGGGCTAGATTTGCAGAGGGCTAGGCCAACGATAGCCCTATAGTTAAGATCTCTCTCCCCAGAGAATACATTACAACTTTTAAATAAATACAAATTAAATTCCTATTTTAAAAGGCCTGTGCTTGGAAGTTACCTCAGTGGTAGCATATGTGCTGACAGTGTCTACTATTCTACTTGAACTGTATCTATGAAACACTGCAAAAGATCTGTCAAGTCCTGAAGGTGTCCTCCACCCGGGATGGCCTGTCAGCTCAGAGCACAGTGAGCTGCATGAACTAGGAACAGAAAATAGGACAACTTGTCCCCTGGGCAGAGGGGCCTCACTACAAGAGCCAGAGAAGTAGGAAGACACGAACGTCCCCATGACCGCTTTGGACGCTATCTTTTTCTTATACTCATTATTATGTGAGTGCCTACCACTCATCAGATACAAACCTAATGAGTTCACTGATCTATACAGAATTCTTAGCACACTGGTTTACACCTGGCTTCAGGAGTCCCAATGGTTTGTTTACAAGGTGCCTCCAGTGTCCCATGCCCCTCTGCATTTTACACAATGACAAACAGGTTGGATGTTTTAAGAATATCAAAGTAATTCTACCAAAGAACAAAAAAAACAGATTTCTTTATTATAATCTTAGACCTTCCTTGGCAGTAGAGGACACACACACACACACACACACACACACACACACACACACTTACTCCAATTAATTATCTCAATATGCTCCCCAATTTAGCAAAACAAGTTTCCTGCCCACATTTGAGACACAGATAAGCACAAAGAACCATTCCTTCCAGTTCAATCTTTTATGTCCTAGACTGCCTTGTGTTACTTGTCTCAATGATGGTGCCCACAGGTCAAAGCAGTGAGGGGTGGTTTTAAAACAAGCCTCCAGTTTATTAAACTCTGCCATCAAGAACAGAACTTGAGGGACTGGAAATATAGCTCAGTGGCAGAGTGCTTGCCTAGAGTATACAAGGCTCTGGGTTCAACCCTCACTATCTTCCCAATCTCCAGTATCCCCACACACCCCACATGCAATGAAATCTGTTTCCTGCCCCTGTCCCATCAACAAATGCAGAAGGAACAGCATGGACTTCTGTGATGTATAATCTTGGTTGTCATTTGACACATTCTACTGGCTGGTTTTATCTGTCAACTTGACACAAACTGGGGTTATCACAAAGAAAGGAGCCTTCATTGAGGAAATGCCTCCATGAGATCCAGCTGTAAGGCATTTTCTCAATCATTGATCAATGGGGGGAGGGTCCATTGGGAGTGGTGTCATCCCTGGGCTGGTGGGCCTGGGTTCCATAAGAAGACAAGCTGAGCAAGCCAGGGGAAGCAAGCAAGTTAGTAAGCACCCCTCCCATGACCTCTGCATCAGCTTCTGCATCCAAGTTCCTGCCCTGTGTGATTTCCTGTCCTGACTTCCTTTGGTGGTGAACAGAAATGAGGAAGTGTAAGCTGAATAAACCCTTTCCTCCCCAGCTTGCTCCTCGGTCATGTTTCATTATAGCAGTGGAAACCCTGCCGAAGACACGCATTCTCAATTGAGTAACCGCCTTCATCAGACTAGACTGTGGGCATATCTGTGGGGCATGATCTTGATTGCTAATTGATATGGGAAGGCCCATCCCACTGTGGGCAATGCCATCCCTGAGCAGGTGGTCCTGAGTTGTAAAAGAAAGCAGGCTCAGTACACACAAGAGAGTAAGCCAGTGAACAACATTCCTCCTTGATCTCTGCTCCAGGTGCCTGCTAAGTTTGTGCCTTGGCTTTCTTCAATGACGGACATCCTGTACTATGAAATAAACCCTTTCCTCCCCGAGTTGCTTTTGACTGTTTTATCACAGCCTCAGAAAAACTATCTAGGACAACTTCCAAGACTAGGATAAAAAAGGCAACATAGCCTTTATCTAACTCACTCTCAAGGCTGAACCAGCAGAAACAGTTCCCGCTTCCTGAAGCTACCATGCTTAGAGACCTGCCACACAGGGACAGAAGCCCAAGCTGCTTGAGGCTTCCTACCCACAGCCTGTCATCTGTTACCAGCAATGAAAGGTAAAAGCTGTACTGAATATGTATCACAATGGGAACAAACTCTCTAGTAAGTCACATTACCATTAAAGGAAGCAGTGTGTGTGTGTGTGTGTGTGTGTGTGGTTTTCTGAAGATCACATACTTCTTTCAAGAAAACACAGAGTCTTGTATATGCTAGACAGGCATTTTATACCACTAAATTATATCCCCAGGCCAAGATATTATTTTCAAAATAAGAATTGAACTACTTAATAAATAAAAAGTATTAAACCTCTGCTGACAGGTTCATCAGAAAGTTACTGATATTATATCTACAGATGAACATCCAGAACTAAGGAAAGAATTCCATACCTCAGAGTCATCTTCATCTGAAAACAAACCTTTCTGAGTCTTTGTTTCTGACACAAGCTTCAGATTTTTGCTAGAAGGTATGGTGATCTAGTTGGATACCCACCAAAAAAAAAAAAAAGGAAAATATACTATTAGCAAGTAAGAGACATGGAAACAAGCTCATTTCAGAAAATGTTCCCAGCCTCTACTATGAGAAGGCACCAAGCCAAGTTCCAAGGAACTAAACATGCCCTGGACCTTCATCTGTATAAAGTTTACACCAAGATTTTGTACTCAATTACCATGACAAAGAATTTAAACACTGGTGTAAATTAATGAACAGAGAAGAAACAGTGTCACTAGAAAATAAGTTTCTCAGATTTCCCAGAATAGTGAGATGGAACAAACAAGATAAAGCACAGGGCACATCTGTGTACATGGAGCATGCACTGGCACGTGGGACACAGCTTGTGTACATGAAGCATGCACTGTCACAAACAGCACATCTGTGTGCATGGAGCATTTACTGTCACACGGGACATAGCATGTGTACATGGAACATGTACTGTCACACAACAGCTGTGTACATGGAACATGTGAGCACAGCTGTGTACATGGAGCATGTACTGTCACACAGAGCACAGCTGTGTACATGGAGCATGTACTGTCACACAGAGCACATGCTGTCACTTTGGTAGTTGTGAGGGTTTAATGAGGATGTGACCCAGTGGCATGTGTGATGGTTACTCTCGTTGTCAACTTGACTACATCTGGAATTAACTAAAACCCAAGTGGCAGGGCACACCTGTAAGGAATCTTTTTTCTAGTTAAATCTTTTAAAATGGAAAGACCTATTTTTAACCTGGATCTTTTAGAGAAAGAAAATACACCTTTAATCTAGACCTTTTGAAATAGGAAAATCCAATTTTAATCTGGTCTACACCTTCTGCTGGCAGCCTAGATAAAGGATATGGAAGGAAGCTTGCTCTTGCTCTCTACCAAGTCCATTCCTTCATTAGCACTAGAGCCTACTTCTTTGGGATTCCAGTGTATATTGCAGACCAGCTGAGATGTACAGCCTGGTAGACTGAACAACTACTAGACTCTTGGACCTTCCATTGGTAGAGAGCCATTGTTGAACTAGCTGGACTAGCTGTAAGTCGTTCTAAGAAATTCCCTTTATAAATAAGTTCCCTAATAAATTCCCTTATATGTATACATAAGTATATACATATAGATATACATATACATACACACATATACACATACACTAAAGAAAGAAAACCCTATATAGGACATCTGTAGGATAAGATGTCCCACAGAAAGAATACAGACTATGTATAAAAGTATTTTAAACCAGTATTATATTGGGCATGATTTTACAAAAAAAAAATTTATGGCAAACTGGAACCTCCCGAATGCAGACTGCCATGAGATTCTTCTGTAGAGTTACTGCCAACCCCTGGCATCTGGTAATAAAACAGTATTCCAAGAGCTGCCTAATAAAACATGTAGGGTGGTAAAACATCATAGCTACAAATCACTTGCAAATAGCTCTGAAAACAGTATGCTTACATGAAGGTTCAGACATATATTTGGCAAATCCTCACTAATCTCACAAATCTGATTAGAAGTTATTTGGAGTTTCATTGTGTCTTTCAATTTTATGTTCAAAGTTCTTAATACAAATGTAGTTGCTATTCTTGATTGTCAACCTGGCACATTTGGAAAGTGGGAACTTCAATTAAAGAACTGCTTCCATTAGATTGGCTGGTGGGCATGTGGTCAGGCATTTTCTTGGTTGCTATTTGTGCAGCGCCACCTCTAGGCAGGTGGGCCTGGGCTGTGTAAGAAAGGCAGCTGAGCAAACGCGCAAAAAAATTAAGTCAGTCAGCAGTATTCTTCCACTGCCTCCTCCCTGAGGTCTTCTCTTGGCAATCTGTAAAATAAACCTTTCCCTCCCCTAAGTCGCTTGGGTCAGTGTTTATCACAGCAACAGAAAGCAAACTAGGACAGCAAACATGAAAGAGAACTAACTTCCTCCCTCTGAGATGCAGGTAAACGGCCACGAAGTTGCCCAGGTCAGCATCCCTCAATACACCTCTACTCACCGTTTTATCTGCCCGTGTTTTGTTTTCGTCTGTCTGACTCACAGAAGCTGCTGGTAAGGCTGCTGCTTTTTCTTTAAACAGATCTCCTTCCTCTTCATCAAAGATAATGGCAGTAGACTTAACTTTGTCTTAAAAAAGAAACCACAGCATAAAAATTACACCAAAGTCAAAATCCTATTGCAAAATACAAACACAAACACACTTCTTTTCTTCCAAAGATAAATATGGAAGGTGTCTTATTTCTTGCTCATTTACAGAGAAATACAAAGTAAATGGAGCCCTGCCCCCCTTTAGAACTGCTTCCTCTCATTCTCCCTGCAGTTCTGAGGGCTGACCAGGGAGAGCGACACGCCCTGTCACTGAGCTACTCTCCATCCCCAGTCCCATCGCCCTGGTACTCAGAGCAACAGCAGCTCAAATACAGCAAAAGACACAAACCACATGGATGAGCCTTCTCCGAACAGGAGCCTCCTGTGCTAAGTCTATCCAAGACGGGATCAAAAAGTAAAGATCACTTTAAGAAGCCAAAAAAGTCATTAACTGTAGGATGGAGATGTGAAAGGTGACTCCTATTTTCATTAAAAACAAACTACAGAAGTAGATGAAACCAAATGCTGGCATTCCCTCATCCCCACCTGCCCACCCAGACAGACAGACAGAAGAGCTTGGCATCACACTTCTAAATCTTACCTTATGTTTATGTCAGCAATTCATAAGACTATAAATGTTGAATAATCTGAGTAAAATGGCCTACCATTTGTGTTTTCCATTTAATGTACAGTGGAAATATTCCAGGGTAAAAAAGTAAATACCTCATTCTTTTTACAAGATATGTATGTATGTATGTATGTATGTATGTATGTATGTATGTATGTATTAATTTGGTTGCATGTGTGTTTGCTCAGGTTTAGAGGTGGGTGTGTGCATTTGTGCATGTACACAGAGGTCAGAGGGTGTCTGGTGTCCTATTACTCTCTACCTATCTTTGAGACAGGGTCTTTCCTTGAACTTGGGGCTTGTGTTTTCTCTACTAGACTTGAAGCCAGCAAACCCCAGTGATCCTGTCTCTGCCCTTTTACAGCTGGAGGTCCGGGCATTGGTTCCCAGGACTTGTAGAAAGTAAAGTACTCATAACATCTGAGCCTTCCCTCCAGCGGCTTATTCTTTTCAAAGTTTACAAAGACCCACTAAACAGAAAGGTACAGCTTTCCTGACTCAGAAAAACTTGAGTGGTTCCCTACTTTTGTTCCCCAAGCACAGCCATGTCAGAGAGTAAAAGCACAGGAAAGACTTCAGTGTGGACTTCAGAGGAGGGAAGATCTCTGAGGGGGAAACATGCCAAAAAAAGCTGGGGTTGGGGGAGGATGTGCCAAGGCAAAGGATGATCAGAGCTCTCTAGCAGAGAAAAGAGAGGCTGGGAATTAAGCAACCAGCATGTAATGTTCTGCTCATGTAATTACCCGGATCTGTGAGGCAGAAGAAGGACTAAATTTCTGTCTGTAATTTGAAAAGCAAAGCAGAAACTTCAAGAAAAAAATACAAGAGAAGAAATTCAGGTCCCTATTAAAGAAGATAACCTCAGTAATTAATTCCCAAAGCAGAAAAGATTGGCCTATGAGGGGCCCCCAAGGATATGGCACAATTTAAGCATAGACAAGACAATGGCACCAATGTTCAGTGAGGCATTCTGAAACTGCAAGAGACACCGAATGTGAAGAACTGTGTCCCCTTAAGTTTAATTTTCTTCTCTTAGTTCCCAGAATTAGCCTGAAAGTGGTACCGGTCTTGGAAGGCTTCCTAGAAAATGGCATAAAAAAGTTGTTATCATCTTCATCATTGTCATTGTCATCATCATCAAAGAGGCCAGCAGGAGTTGGCAAATGTGGGCTTTTCCCTGGAGTGGGCTGCTCATGTTTCTGTACCTCCTTCAGTGATGGGGCAGAGGTGGACCCAGACACATCAGTGAACCCTGAGGATGGAAAGACAATCAGATCTATGATCCAGTGGGAGTCTCCTAACAGCACTTATGAGCTAGATTCATCCACAAAACAGAGAAAATGAAATAACCTGTGCTAGTGTTGCAGAGCTACACCACACTGCAGGGCTGCCTGGCCCTCAGGACTACACTGATCCCCTCAATCCTTCCCCCTTGCTGTCTGTCAGTCTCTCCCCTTCTTTCCTCTTTTCTCCCTCTTTTTCCTGACACCTGCAGCCCTCTGCAGTGTTGGGAGAGGAAACCAGGGCCATTCACACACTAAACAAGTGCTCTGCCACTCTGTCACACCCCGCCCCAAAGCCTCTGAATTCAAACAGAATGTGAGCTCAGAGCATCAGTAACACACTGTAGTTATAAACACTCCAATGCCTCCTAGGGCGCCTGGGTACCCACCCCAATCCCTAGCCAGTGCTTATAAAAGGATGACAAAATGGATTTATACAGTTCTTAAGAGCGAGCCCTGGGGTGATGGCTCAGCAGATAAGTGCTTGTTCTGAAACACGAGGACGTCAGCTCAAATCCTCAGAACTCAAAAACAAAAAAAAGTAGGGTATGGTTGGTACCTGTGCCTGTGGCCCCAGTGCTGGCACAGGCTTGGGAGGCTCTCTGGGGCTTACCATGAGCCTAGCTCCAGGTTCAGTGTAAGACCCTGCCTCAAGAGAATATGGAAGAGGGCTAGTGCTTAGTCATCTTCCCTCTGCACACTCAGGCACACGTGCATACAGTACACACATACAGCTTCCCTTGCATTCACATGTGTATACAATACACACACACAGAGAAACAGAGAGAGAGAGAGAGAGAGACAGAGACAGAGACAGAGACAGAGAGAGAGAATAAAACCTGTTACCTAAAAGTACAGAAACTGCCCCTGCTGGGATTTTCTTTCCAGGTTTAGGGGATGGAGGAGATTCTAGAATAAGAAAGAAAAGTCAATCATTTAACCAGATTTGCTGAGCATGGTAGAACACACCTGCAATCACAAGACTTACACAGCTGAGGCAGGAGGATGGTCATGTATCAATAACAACTCAAGGCTACATGCTGAGCACCAGACCAACCATGAATACATAGCAAAACTGTCAAAAAGAAAAAGAACTCACCCCTTCTCTGGGGCAATTTGTTCCTAAATAAGACTTTTCAAATTATTAATTTTTTTTATTTTCACTGATATCAGCAGCTTTTTCCTTAGGATTAACACAATCTAAACTATTACCCCATAAGGCACACTGAGGTTAAGCAGCAGCAATGAAGATATCTGGGGGAGTCAGGAACAGAGCAAGCAAGGTCTTTTCAAATAGGCCTACTACTACCCTTCCAGCTCAACGAGATCAACTGCTCAAAGGGAACAACAAAAACCTGTGAGATGGGTGTGAAGAAAATAAATGAATGCAATTAGGAAAACAAGAAAACGGAGATGACCAGACAGCAGGGTAAGGGCGGCCCCAACACGGAACACAGCACACGGTAGGACGGCCCCAACACGGAACACAGCACACGGGAGGCCATCATTTAAAACAACTGATTCCCAGTTGTTTTACTGGGAATAGTATTACTAAAACTGCTTTAAATCTAATGGAATAAAAATTGTAAATTTTCAAAAACTACTCTAGGCTTTTAAAAAATTCCTACAGCTGAGTCTGATGAATTACTGATGACCAAGTGATATTGTCAGCACAATGTCCCTGTGAATTAAACATCATCGTAGTAAAGCTGGCCTCAGCATAACTGCCAAATACTTTTTGACTTTTTTTATCACCTTTAAAAGGTAAATGCGTGATATGGGTCTGAAGATGGCACTGTTATCTATTGCTAAGACAAAAATTAGTAAAGATGAACTGTCTTCAACTGTTTCAAACAAAAACAGCTTTTAGCTTAATGGAAATAAACCTCTGGGTGTTCTGTCTCACAAAAGAAAGAGCTTTAGAACATGCTTGCTGGTAGGCTTGGTCAACCTGACACAATCTTATCTGGAAAGATCAACTCTCAGTGAGAAACTACCTCTATCAGATTGGCCTAGAGGTAAGTCTGTGGAGCACTGATTAAAGACTGATATGGCACAGCCCACTTTATACAGTGCCAACCTTTGGCTCGTCTGGGAGAGAGAGAAAAAAAAGCCAAAACAGCTAACTAAGAGCCTGGAAGGAAAGCCAGGATGACGGACTATAAGCTGCACAGATGACATGAACCCTTTCCTCCCCAAGCTGCTTTGGTCATGGTGTTTATCACAGAAACAGAAAGCAAACTGGGAAAGCAGGCAAGGAGAAAGCACCCGTTCCCATGCCTACCTTCACTAATAGAAGCTTGTGCTGGCCGATCCCGGGGGACTTCCTTGAAGAGGCCACTCTGGTGGCGGTAAGGCATGGGACAATTTTAAAATGCAGAGGTAAATAAGGCTGGACTTGAAGATTCCTGAGAAGTACGCTACACTTTGAAGCTACATATCTACTGTCCTGCCAAAGAATCAGTGACAAGGTGCAGACCAGAGAAAATGACCTTAATTTGGGCCTGTGAAGGACTAAATAAAAACATGGGAGAGGACAAAACATCGGTAACTCAAGAAAATTACCCACTACTGATGCTCCACAGCCTCTTCACACCTCAAGGGACAACAGGACGTCAGGATAGATAGTATTTCTCACTCTGTGGTTCTGACTTTAACATGTCCCCAAATATGAAAGGCATAACTAATAGGAGGTTTCTTTTCTCTAACAAAAGCATGGCTTTCTTCCTCGCATGCTCAGTGACACAACAGCTTTACTCAATCGCCCATCTCACCTCATCTTCATCATCAAAGAGGCCCTGCCCATCACTGAACAGACCACCTCTAGAGCCAAATGGTGAGAAGTCTTCATCAGTCAACGTGGGAGGTGGGAACAAGACGTCTTCTTCATCTATCAGAAAGTAACATTGCACAGGGAGTGTTACACTGGTGTAGCCCTTGGTGGTGACACACTGCCTGTATTCCAGCATTCAGGAAGACTAAGATTAAGGACTCAAAGTTCAAGGACAGGCTGGGCATGGTAGGATTAAGGCCAGCTTGGGCTACATACAAATTCCAAATTAGCTTGGGCTATATAGCAATGTTTTCCCTCAAATATGCAAGAATGAGAGAAGAGAAAGATGGGTTTGGGATTTCTCTATATCTGGGATTGCCTCTACAGCATATTGGCAGGACTTTATTAGGACCATACATCACAAGGAGTATTGAGAACAAAACAGTGGATTTCAAACAATTCAGGGAAGTGCCTCAAAGGCTCTCGTCCTCAAATGAGCAATGTCTGGGGACAAAAGTGATTCTTTAGGACCATCTCTTGGCTTACTTTGAAGCAAAAATATACTTTAACTGCCACATGCAAAAGTTTAGAGAAAGGGGCCGGGTAGTGGTGGCACACGCCTTTAATCCCAGCACTCAGGAGGCAGAGACAGGTGGATTTCTGAGTTCGAGGCCAGCCTGGTCTACAGAGTGAGTTCCAGGACAGCCAGGGCTACACAGAGAAACCCTGCCTCAAAAAAAAAAAAAAAAAAGTTTAGAGAAAGGAAATCAAACTAAACAACAATCCTATAGATGGAGACATGGCAAGGGATGTCACTAGTTAATATGGAAGGGTCATATACAATCTTCACTAAATCTAGAAAGACAGAAAAAGCCTACTTTAGACTAGCAATTCAATACTCACAAGCATTACTCTGAACTGGCCTTTCTTTCATCCTAGCACCTAAAATGTGTTTTCAGATGCTTTAAAAAAGTGAATGGAGACACAACCTGCTTGTCAGCACTTGCCAGTGACACCTTTCCATTCCATAAAGGCTCCTAAGAGCAAAGGGCTTACCATCTGGAGGGGTTCTCCTTTCCTTCTTCTCCTTCACTGTCTTATGAGGTTTTCCATCTGTGGAGGATAACTTATGAGAATCTCAGAGGTCCATCAATACTTAGATTGTCATAGATACTGATTCACTACTCAAGACTGCATCCTCCTGACAGAGGCCAAGAACAGGAGGCTCAAGTTCACATCTCAGCTCCATTGGAGCTCTTACTACAGAAGTATCTCCATAAGGAAGAAGGCTGTCAGGTCATGTGCATAACAGGACTGCACTCAAGAAGAAATTACTCTACCATTCTACTCTGTTAAATAACTTGAGTGCACTGGATAGTTCATTCTTATTAGTCAAAATTTAAGAGTAAATATTAAGCCCTGGATTCACAATCTGCTGTCCATAGTTCTCTGGGGTTCCCATATTCCATGCATGTAAGATGTTGCATAGTTATACACATGTACTGGGGAAGGGGAGAAATAGGACATTCATGGTATCTAAGTATCAAGTAGAATCCAAGAGCCATTGACATGGCTTAACGCAGCCTTTCACAGGGGTCACCACTAGAAAACAGATTACAATTCATTTAGAAATGCATTAAAAAAAAAAACAAAATAAAACAAAACAAAAAAACAAAAACAGAAAATGGCTGGAGAAATGGCCCCGCAGTTCAGAGCACTGACTGCTCTTCCAGAGGTCCTGAGTTCAATTCCCAGCAATCACATGGTGGCTCACAACCATCTGCAATGGGATCCGATGCACTCTTCTAGTGTGTCTGAAGACAGCTATAGTGTACTCATATAAATAAAAGATAAATAAATCTTAAAAAAAAAAAAAACAGAAAACTTAGTTATGAAGTAGCAACAAAAATAATTTTCTGGCTGGGCATCACCATACCACAAGACACTGTAATAAAGAAATGCAGCACTAGGAGGCTGAGAAGCACTGGCTTAAAGGGTCAAAGTGCTTAGCACCAAGCCTGACAACCAGAGCCACAAGGCACAAGGAGGGAGGAGAAAACCAGTTCTGCATATACATCAAGGCATACACATGCCACTCCAATCCAAGTAAATGAATGTCAAACAACAACAATAAAGTAGTCTAAGAAAACACAACAAACGATCAAGAACTAGGGCTAGAGAGATAGCTCAGAGGTTAAGAGCACTGACTACTTTTCCAGAGGTCCTGGGTTCAACTCCCAGCAACTGCATAGTGACTCACAACCATCTGTAATGGGATCCAATGCCCTCTTCTGGTGTGTCTGAAGACAGCTATAATGTAGTCACATACATAAAATAAATAAATTAATTAATTTTAAAAAAAAAATCAAGAATTAAATTTTAAGCCCATCCATCGTGCCTTAGTAATTAGTGAACCCCATGTTTGGGTATAGTGGCTATGTTTCTGATCCCCAGCACTCAAAGGAGAAGGAAAGAAGATCAGAAATTCAAAACTACCCTTGCCTACATCACATATTTGAGGTTAGCATGGAATATATGAGATCCTGTCTCAAAAAAAAGAAAGAAAGAGAGATCGACCATGTGTGAAGTGGCACACGGGCAGACAAAACCACCCCATTAACCTGCCTTCAGAACTCACCTATTTGTCCCTCTCTCCGCTGGTTTGAGATATCTCCTTTGATCCGAGCTGCCAGTTCATCAGCAAAAGATGTAGGTCTTTTCTACAGGCAAAAAAAAAAAACAAAAACAAAAACAAAAAAACCAAACCTCTAACAAATGAGTACACTTCTGGACACCTAACAAAATTATATCAACAGTCACAAAGAAATCAAACTACAAATAAAACAGGGATTTTTATAAAGATTTATCTGTGTGTGTGTGTGAGAGAGAGAGAGAGAGAGAGAATGAATATACTCACAAAAACAGGACTTTATTAATGAACTTAAACACATGGAGCCTATAAAGCTCAGGAAAGTAACAGAATTCATAAAATATCTCCTTAAAAGGAAATACTGTTACTTATTTTTTAAAAATACTTTAAAAAGCTCCATAAGAAAAATAACATGAATATATGAGGGGAACAGGAGAGTATCTGATCTCAGAATTCTGGAGCCAACTATATTCCCAACGAGCTGACTGAGAACATTAGCATTAAAGGAAAGGAGCACTAGCACGGCACTGAAGACCCCGAGGCATTTACTGCTGCTTATAAAACTATCAAAGGGCAAGAGAGATGAGCCCATGTCAGGTGGCTTACAACATCCTGTAACTCCAGCTCCAAGAAAACTGATACCCCCACCTCTGATATCCCTAGGAACCCACGTACATGTATGCAAATACAGACACACAGATACACCAAAAGCACATTCACAGACAATCTTTAAAAGAAAAAAAATCAAGTTACAAATATAGGGGCTGTAGAGATGGCTAACTCAGTACAATGCTTGCTACATACGTGTGAGAACCAGAGTTCAGAACCCTAGCACTACATAAAAAGCTAGAAGTGGCTATGTGTACCTGTAACCTCAGAGCTGTGAGGATAGACAGAACCCTGGGGCTCGCTGGCCAACTAGTTTAGCTGAACTGGTAAGCCCTAGGTTCAGTGAGGGAGCCTGACTCAAAAACAAAGGGGGAGAGTAACTGAGGAAGTCCTCTACTGTCTACCTCGGCTCCACACACCATTACAAACATGAGGTAAAATGACAACAAAAATAAAGCATCGATATTAAGGAGCAACATAAAACACTACTTCTATCTACGACCTCACTGACAGGTAATTACACTTACAGACTTAGCATTCTCCTCGGTGTCCTCAATATCATCCCCTTCCTTCTCAGAGTCAGCAAAAAGGTCACCATCATCTTCGTCTTCATCGCTCATCTGTATGGTATGCTGAGAATGCAGAACAGAATTTCTAGATGCAAGTCACCAAACTGAAAAGGGGACACTATCAATTTTTAATCTCGCCCTTTAAAAACGTAACCACACTGGGAACATATATTCCATATAACTTATTAAAGACTAAACAAAGGATTTACTTTTTATTAAGAATGTAAGAGCAAAAATATCGAAGCAAGATATTAAAATTTCCAAATGTTCATTTTTAGAGGAATATAAATTAGTCTTAACAAGAAGTGATGGTTAAAAGGAGCTATTAAAAAGGAGCAAAATTTGGAAAAGGTGATATCCAAAGGAAGTGGCTAACCTAAATACATGACATACTTAAAAGAAAAACAACTGTGAGCATGAAAATCCTCACATATCATTAACAAGCCATTTTAGGAGTCTTGGCATACAAATACCATGTGGAGCTTGCCAAACATGCCTAAGACCATAGGTTCAATCCCTAGTACCAATAGCAGGAAGAAAAGTAATTTTAGTATACACATTATGCTTCAATTGAAGCTTTAAAATGAATTCATTTCAATACATGAGCTTTACCTGGTTTTGATCATTGTCACTATGACTGGCAAAATCTTCATCTGACTCCTGTGGGTGAAAAACACAGAGAAGATGTGTGTCAAGCAGAGGGAAAGCCTGTACTCTCAGCCACCTTAAATAGCAGAAGATGGATTCAGGCAACTGTGCTAGAACTGTCTAGCTACCATAATCCGTGTGTTTCATACAACAGTTCTAATGATTCATTCTTATCATTTGTATTTTCCAATTCTAACCTTCAGACTTAAAAAAAGAGCATCATCGAATTAAATCATAGGAGGTTGGTTTGTGTTGCTTTACATTTTGACTACAATCTCTGTGCTCCCTCTAGTAGGATAACTACTTCATCAAACTCAAAATCTTAAGGTCAGTTTGCTGCCAATGATTACTACACTGACAGCTAAGAACAAAGGACTTAGCAGACAGTTATCTGTAGCAAGTTACAGGTGAAGTTTCTTTGTACTGCTCAGACTTCCATTTGTTCAGCTGGAGGAAGTATTGCAGGAGATGGAGGGCGAGTGTGAGAACAATAAAGAAATGAAAATCAGACACACAGAATGGTCTCCTTTTAGAATCTCATACCCATTGTCTGAAAAGCAATTCAAGGTGCCCGCCCGACTCTGGATCAAGAGTGTTTTCTGTAGACTTTTAGACAGGAGGTAGATGCTTCATGAGAGGACTTAAAAAATTCTTCAAGGAAACTTGAAGGTGGTTCCCAGCACCTACATCAGGCAGCTCACAACTGCCTGTAGCTCCAGTTCTAGGGCATCTGACACCCTCTTCTGCTCACTATAGGCACTGCACACACATGTATGCATTTGCATAATAATAATTAATAATAATAATTTTTAAAAGTTGTTCATTGCAGCTATTTATTTTTTCCTAAGATTACTCAAGACAGACACAGTCCAAGACTAAGTTTTAGGCAAAGACAGTGCTACAATATCTAATCTATCCTGTCCTCAAAATGTAGTGGAAAGTGAAGGAATTTGGTAGAAAGGAAGAGAGGTTGAGTGACTGGTAAAAGGGATCACAGCATTCTCCCTTACTTCTCTCTCTAGAAATTACAGAGAAGAATTTCAACCCTTCAGATTCTGCACCGTAAGTTTATGAAATTAGCTCCCTAATTCGGAAACTTGTTACACATCTAGCCTGCAACATACATCCTAAGCTTCCTGCCCACCATGGCCTGGCCATACCATGTCCTCACCTCCTCTTTCTCGTCTTCACTGTCCACAATGCTCCCACGGTCACTGCCCACAGAGCCTTCTGTAAGGAAGAGGTGTAACAGTCAGCACTAATTTCACCAGAAAATGTCTGTAGCTCCTTCTCCAAGTAGCCAACCACAACAGCATCAAAGAGACTTTAGTGAAACTATTGCCATTTAGTAGAATGAAAGTACCTTTGTAATTAATAGAATCTCAAAGTATCTCCTATGAATTAAAAAAAAAAAGTCATAAATTGGCTTTACTCTACAAGGATGTTAAGGTAACAAAAAAAAAGGAAGGAAGGGAGAGAGAGAGAGAGAGAGAGAGAGAGAGAGAAAGACTGTATCAGATTAGAAGTCACGGTGATGACAGTGCAGGCAAGTAACTGCTTGCAGTCCTGATGATGGTAGCTCAGTCTCTGGAATTCACAGGATACAACAGAGAACTGACCCCCATAGGCTGTCATGTGACTTTCACAGAGCCACACACATACAATAAATAAACATTAAAAAAGAAGCAAAATAAAAAGGTGACCAGAGCAGTTTAACAACTAAATGCTTTAAGTCTTAGCCCAGAGAAGGCGGCGGAGGTAGTAAAGGACTTTGATGGGATAACAGACAAAAGCCAAATTTAACCAAAGATCAGGAAACAATAAAATCTCTTGAAACTGGTCACTTTACAGCATGCTTATATAAGAAAATGTTCTTGTTTTGAGAAAATATACAGAGAACATTAGGACATTAGGTTATGGAGATTCAGACCCGTTATGATATACAGACCGAGAACAAAAGCACAAGGCAAACATTAGCTGGCACACCTGAGTGAGGATCTGTGGGCACTCGCCACTGCTCTTGAACTATTATAAAGCTGAGATTATTTTAACATAAAAGGTTAAGCTATAGGACACATGAGAGAAACACTGGTGAGAAAGCGCACCTTCACTGGACAGCTCTCCAAGCCCTACATCTTCCTGTTCCATGAAGAGCTGTGAGCCGATGAGATAGGGTAAAGGCCGGTCAATGTAGAGATCCTTCACGGAAGGAAAGAGCACAGCCGTTAAACACACGGGTTCAAAATAAAGTCAAGTGTTCTCCTTGACAGCCTGCTGCATCTACCATCACAAACAAATTAAGGTGGTAAATCAAAGTAGAAAATAAGAAAACATGGCAAGGTTAGAGTACATTTTCAAAACGTCAAATCTGACCGGGCAGTGGTGGTGCACACCTTTAACCCAACACTCAGGGGCAGAGGCAAGCGGATCTCTGTGAGTTCAAGGCCAGCCTGGTCTAAGAAGTAACTTCCAGGAAGTCTTCCTT
Organism: Rhynchomys soricoides; assembly: GCA_019843965.1. Lineage (NCBI taxonomy): Eukaryota > Metazoa > Chordata > Mammalia > Rodentia > Muridae > Rhynchomys > Rhynchomys soricoides. The sequence goes on along the minus strand of JADRCH010000761.1, from coordinate 73,851 downwards.
AGCACAAGCCACAGAGGCTCTGCTCCTCAGGAGATTCCCTAATTCATCTACTCCCATCCCAAATCTCCTTTTTGCCCTAAAGACTAGGAACAAGAGGGAGAAAGGTTGGTCAAAGGGCCTAACAGCTTCAGTTAGCCATAACGTGAGCTGAGCAAGGATGACTCCAAGACCAACCAACATGTCAGACTGCAGGAGGCAAAGGCCTCACTGCCTAAACCTTACACACAGAACTACAGGACACTTTGGAAAGCTCGCCAGGGAAAGGAGTCCTCCCAACTGGTTCCAGTACCAAATGGTCAGCCCTGAAAACATACTTGTGAGTGACATTATATGGACTCAACAGGTTATACTTAGGAATGCATATGTTATACAAATACACTTATGACTCCGATAGCAATTAATGGAAAAGGAGGACAAGAGTTTGAAGGAGAGTGGAGAGAGGTGCATGGGAAGGTCAAGGAGGAAAGAGGAAGAAACACTGTAACTAAATTACAACCTCAAGAGAAAACAAAACCCCAGTTGGAGGAAATATGAGCAAGAGCTAACAATACAACAGGATAATTACAGCCAATTAAATGCATTGTATTTTTTAATTATTGAGAGATTTTAAGTGTTTTCACCAAGAATTAAGTATGTGACACACGCACAAGTTAGAATAAGTCATTCTACAATTAGTGGACATTTCAAAACATGAGATATATACACACACACATACATAACATTTTTCTAATAAAAATTAAAACAAATATAACTTCAGTTTTAAAATAAAAATGAGCCACAAAACAGGTTGAGTGGGTAAAGGCCTACGGACTGGAGTTCAATCCCCAGAACCCAAGAAAAGGTAGAC
>JADRCH010000761.1:59968-72994 GCA_019843965.1 Rhynchomys soricoides | reverse complement strand
GGAAGAACCAACTCCTCAGCGATCCTCACTCAGCTATGAGCCCATGGGACACACATGCCTCATACCAATACAGCAATAATAAATTTTAAGTGTTAAAAATCAAATTGAAAAAAACAAACCAAATCCAGTAAAAAAATCTCATCCCTCCCCTTAACTCCTTGGCTATAAGTCAGTTTCCTCAGAGTTCTGAGGATGGTCGCTCATGTAAACGCCTCCTCTCCCACAGACTATATACTAAAAACCTTAGAGGAGGAGGAGGAGGAGGTATGCCCTGCAACTTTTACCTACCGTGTACCCCTGAAATGCTCAGTGTGTCAAGTAAAGCTCTTAGAAGGGGTCCATTTAGAAATGCTAGTAACGTACATAGCCCATGCCTTACACACCCTGTGCCCAGCAACGTAGTCAAGACATCCTGATACTGTAACTGAATGTTTTACCTTTGGTTCAAGGATCAGTTCCACCCGCTCATTGGCATCATCCTCTTCAGAGTCTGAATTCCCTGCTTTTATGTCAAGTTGCTCAAATGCACTATCCAGGACCTGTAACCCATAGTTCACAGCCTCCTGGACTTTAGGAATCAGATCTAGTTCTTTCTGTTCCCGAGTCTTCTCCTACAAACAAAATATCCTTCAGTGTGTGTCTCCAAAATACCAACTCTAAAGTCATGCTCTCCCCCCAAAAAATTTAATTCAAAATGTAAACAGAGTCATGCTCTACTGAATGCCTTGATATATACTTTGGAGTCAATGTACCGGCTTTAAATCTTAGTCTTGTCACTTTCTGGGAATCAATCAAACAACCTAGACTCTAGAATTCTAATCTTTTCATCTGGAAAATCAGATGAACATTCAAATTAGAAACCCAGACTGAGCCAGGTGGTAGCACAGGCCTTTAATCCCAGCACTCAGAAAGCAGTGGCAGGTGATCTTCATCAGGGCAGCCAGGGCTGACACAGAGAAACCCTATCTCAGAAAAAGATGGGGGGGGGGGGTTAGGAGGAGAGGAGAGAGGAGAGGAGAGAAGAGAAACAAAACAAAACAAAACTGAGAAACTGAGTCTGTAAAAACAGACACACAAAAAGGAAGAAACCAAAACCGAGTCTGTAAAACCATGTCTGTGGATGAATGTGCTCAATGACTCAAACCTACCTTTAGCTTTAAGGGACAGAACTAGACTCTGACACCTAGTTGTATGGCATTCAGAAAATGTTTCACTATACCCTAACCAATTCCAAATGTAATGTTGGTTTCATATACTAATAATATGCATTTGGCTGAGAAGCAAATGCATGAGCACTAGTAATAAAAATTCACTTTCCTAAACATGCGGGCGCAGAATGGTACTGATCTCCTAATCAACAGCTTCTCTATCACCTTTTCAAGTGACTTCCACAATAAACGTACGGACAACCTGCTATTCTTTCCCGAATGAGAGGGCAGTACTTGCCAGAGCACACGAATCTCTTGGGTGTGGACTCCAAGGTGAGATGAGCAAGTATGTGTGTGCAGAGGTCACATGCAGAGCCACTGTCCCTCACCCCTTGGCCTACTTTCCAAAGCACACAGCACCCATCAACTCTCTTCCTTTCCTTCTCTTTTCCCACCTCCTCTATCTTCCACAAACCTAGTCCACAGGAATGGGGGTGAAGCTCAGGTGTAGAAAGCTTGCCCAGTGTGCACTGAGGCCCTTTGTGCAATCCCCAGAACACAGAACAAAGCAAGAATGGCTTTGGCTTACTCTTGTTGGCATGGCCTATCCACTGCCTTTTACTCGGCCCTTCATTCTTCATCTGAATAAAATCTCATCGGTGAAGCTTTTCCCAGCTGGTTTAACAGCATGTGTCTCCTTGTGTGAACTTCCAGAACACTTACCAACCATGCAGTTTAGATCAATAGCCAATGGCCTCAACAGACAATGAAGCCTCTGAGAGTAAGGGTCCTAAATCATCAGTTCCCTGCAGGCCATGGCAGAGTCAACACCTGCTCACATTGAGTCCACTCTGTCCAAGCACATCTCGTACTCGTGGGGTCCTCAAATACGCACACTATATTCACCTAACTAATTTGGATGTGACAGAGACAAGAATAAAAACAATCACAAAAACACGGGAAAACTGGGCCATAAGAGACCTCACCTCTGTGACGTTCATTTCCCAAGGGTCAGGATGCGGCCTGTTTCTGTATCAACTGGGGAAGAGTGACTTCTAGATCTTTAAAGGGTAGGTGACTGAGAGAGGAGAGGGACAAGGGAAGGAGGAGGAGAAGACAATGCTTCCTCTGTGACCTGTAAACCTGGGTAGCTTATTCTGCTCCACACTTAGGCCAGAATTCAGCTATTTCATTACATACTAACAGGCTAAATTTCAGGAAAAAAAGGAACCGTTTTCTTGGGCCACTGCCAAGGGCCATATCTCCCATGTTCCCAGTCCTCATTACCCTCTTTATCATTTCTCCAGGTTAGTAATTCAAAGAAAGAAGAATTTAATACAAGTACCTGCTCTGTTTTTTCTGCCTCTGCCTTGAGCACCTGCTCCTCCACTTCTTCATCGTACACCCGCTAAGTATGGAAGCAAATCCATTGAAAATAGTTAAGCAGTGGAATGGAATCACAGGTAAAAGCTCAATACAAAGAACTTGAAAAAAAACAGAAATACCAAAGAGCACACACAAACTGAACCCAGGTCCCTCACATATGTATACCAGATGTGCAGTAGGTTTTCCTATCAGTACCAAACAACTGGAGTGGGGGCTGTCCTTAGAGCTGTCTGTGAAATACATCCCAAACTGGGCCGCCTTGTCTGTCCTCAGTGGGAGAGGATGGACCTAGCCCTGCAGAGACTTGATGTGCTGGGGTTGGGGGCTACCTAGGAGGGCCTCCACCCTCTCAGAAGAGAAGGGGGGTGTAAGGGTAGATTGTGGGTGGGGGTCCTGGGAAGGGGCAGCAACCAGATGTAAAGTGAACAAACAAATGGAAATGGCTTTTTGGAAAACAGGGTCCACCGCCAGTCACGAACAAGTAAGAAAATAGGAATTTACCTCAAATTAAATTATAGAAAAAGACACGAATGACTGAAGAGCACAAGGCACCACCCGGCTGGTCAGAGAGTTCAGAAAACGCCATGACCCCAACGACACTTACTTTCACTTAACTTAATCCCCAACTCTAACGGCAAAACTATAGGCGCCTTCATCTAAGGCCACTGCTAATACCAACTGGTGTAATTACCAACTAGATAAATAACAATTAGAGCAAGAAAAATAATAGAGTCAAAATGTACTTTTATTCTGTTGCTTAAAATGGTTGAAAGATTTATGTACTTCTCTCATATGAATCAAAGGAAAAAGTAGAATGCACCAACAGCTTGCCAGAGGATACATGGCCAAGGAAGAATCTCTTTTACAAGACTTATCTGTCATTCTTGAAACTCACTGCAATTTTTTTGAGCAACTAGAGTAGAACATATTGGTTAAAAAAAGCCAATACAAGTGTAGGTATGATGGCTAATCTTGGTTGTCAACGTGACTGTATCAGACTCTTGTGAAGAATTTTCTTGATCACATCATTTGAAGCAGGGAAACCCACCCAGAATCCGACCACACTTTCTTGTGGAAGCCCAGAGAGAAGGACAAGGAGGAAGGGATATTTGCCCTTTGCCCTCTTGTGCTCAACCTTGCTAACAAGTTCAACTATCCTGTGCTAAGGCATTCCTTTATTGATACTAGAACCAGCTTCTTCAGGACTCTAGTGGAGACTGAAGATCAGCAGCTCTTCAGCAATGCTCCAGGCCTCCAGCACCAGATGGGGACTGCTGGGATAATCAAGCTCCTGGATGAACAACTACTGCACTCTCAAGCCATTGTCTTAAAGCACTGTTGGGTGTGGTACATAGTGATACCGGAAACTTCCTCTCTGCTGGGTAACTTTCCTAGAGCTGAAAAATACTATGCAAGTAACCACTTTAGGAATGAGCAATTTTCTTCCACAGAGGTAGACACTGTGTACCACAATACCAACCTGAGTGGCAGGACTGCTCTGGTCCAACTGCTTTCTAATTGGTTTTGAGGTCTGTGCCATGGGAGGAAATGCACACCATGTTCTGTAAAGCAGGTGAGAAGCCCATGCCTGGGAGATCATAAAGTCTGGACCCAGTACTACCTCTGTCTTTGCTAAAGTGACACATTGTCAAAATATCTTCTAGATGTTTATACTCATAGGTTAGGGCTATACTCAACCGGGGCAGATATGTCAAATTCATAGAGAGAAGTTTAAAAAACAAAGATAAAATGATGACTTTTTCTGAATAAAAAGGAGCTTTGTGAGTTGATCACGATGGTCCCTGCTCACAGGCCGACCTCCTGCACTCTAAAGCAGAAGATGGTCCCTGCTCACAGGCCGACCTCCTGCACTCTAAAGCAGAAGATGGTTAGACAACAAGATCCTGTCTGAAAAAAACAAGCTATTAAAAGCAACTTGCCCTATTGAGTATAGTAGATTACAATATTTAATAACATAAAGAACAAAGAAAATTATTACATGGAAAACTAAGTTTATGTACTCATAAACATACACACGAGTCAGTGAGAAAAAACAGCTGTACAGTGAAGGGGCTCTCTTCATGTGTGCTCACAGATATATACCATAAATATATACTCCAAGGGCATAAAAAATGAAAAAGAAGAGAGACAAGGATACTTCCCCCAAAATATCACAGATAGGAGAAAATGACGGAGGTGGTTTGTTCCTATAAAGCAATTACGGAAAAATATCAAAATCTGGTAATTAACTCTAGGTGCTGCATATTCTTACCATGTGTGGTTAATCTCTATTCTTTCCTTAAAAAAATGAACTATTTAATATAAAGCTGATAGCTGAATATTAAAGTATGTTCAGTATAGTCAAATAATGGAGCAAGAATAAATTCACGTTCAAGAGCCAGGTGGACTCTAATCGCAGCACAGGGAAGACCTCAGAGGCAGGAGGATCAGGAATTTAAGTTCATTCTTGGCAACATAAGAAATTTGAGGCCAGTTTGGGTTACGTGAGACCATGGCTCAAAAAAAAAGTTCATCAAAGTCTCAAAGCTGTGTAAAAAATTATTTTAACACCAAGAAATATGCAGGTTGTAAATGCACATACTTCTGTGCACATACATGCACACACAAACACAGAGGTCATCCAGACTACAGAGAAATACAAAATGATGTTGTCTGGCTAATTAATTTCAGGTAGTAAATTATCTGTAGGTTTTTTAAGCCTAATGTCTGACCTAGAACATCTGTTCCAGCCTCCCTGGGAGTTGATGCTTCAGGTGGCTTCTCTCGTTCTTACTTTTCTTTCTTTTTTCTTTCTTTTTTTTTGCTTAAGGTTTAGTTTTATTTTTACCATTGCCTGTGCATATGTGCAAGTGCATTGTCTGTGCCTTGTGCCTGAGAAGACCAGAAGAGTGTGCTGGATCCCCTGGAACTGGGGTTCTAGACGTTTGTTAGCAGCCATATGGGTGCTGGAAATCAAACCTGGGTCTTTTTTTTTTTTTTTTAATAATTACTTAATTTTATTTTATGTGCAATGGTGTTTTGCCTGCATGTATGTCTATGTGAGGATATCAAATCTTGGAGTTGCAGACAATTGTGAGCTGCCATGTGAGGTCTGAGACTTGAGCCCAAGTCCTCTGGAAGAGCAGTTAGGTGCTCTTAACCACTCAGCCATCTCTCCAGCCCCTCATTCTTAAATTTTCCTCCTAAATATCCTATACCAAACATTTCCAATATGAGAACAACAACAACAACACAAATACATGAGCCTTTAAGTAGAATTTTAAGATAGGACAGCTACTGGAATCATTTCAGATTTGTATGGCAAGGCTGACTCTGGCTAAAGTCTAAAACCATCAATACTGAGCATTTCCCCATCACTAAAAATCTACCCCTCAAGATGTTAGCATCCAGGGGCTGGTAAGTCCAAGGTGACATCTAAAACACCTACCAGTTTAGGAATACCTGAAGGCCGTGAGACCTTTGAGGGTAGAGTGCCCAGTAACCGAAGCTAACCAGAGCTAACTTCCTCACCCTTCCTGGGCTGACCTCACAACTTTATTTCATAAGCATTCAGATAGGTAGATGATAGAACTGGCAAATACCAAAGGGATGAGAAGCTCTCGTCATGTGGAGAAGTGGGATACCCGGCCTGAGGAGCAGGTAAAAAGGGTAAGGGTGGGTTAAGACTGCACACAGCTCTGGTTCTTTTGAGTTATGTTTTTTCATTCAGTTATTTAAGTATCCAGAATGTCTGTGTATCCAGATTGTGCTAAGACCTATGAATATGCTTAGCTAGATGCTAAGGCTTATTCTGAAACTTTAAAATCAGGATTGCTAACGTGTAATGCACACTTATACGAAAATACCATATAACACATCACATACGATGCACATATATGATAAAAACTTTAAAAAAAAATTAAGACTGCTGTGGCTGTAGAGATGGCTCAGTGGTTAAGAACATTTGTGGCTTCTCCTTTAGACGACTGGGGTTCAATTCCTAGTACCCACATGGCCACTCGGAATTGTCTATAACTCCAGTTCTAGGCGATCTATCCCACCAGGCATGCATGTGCTACACATACCTGTGCATGCTGGCAAAATACCCATACATATAAAATGTTATAAACAAATCTTTTTAAAAATTAAGACTGCTAGACTTTTAGCAAATGACATGAGGACTATGAATGAAGCCTATGCACTCAGGGAGGCAAAGACAAGCAGATCTCCATGAATTCAAGGCCAGCCAGGTCTATATATCAAGTCCAGACCAACTAGGCTAAATGGTCAAACCCTGTCTCAAGGGGAACTGCCTAGCATAGAGGCACAGGGTGAATCAGGCAGACAAAGATAATTAAGGGCATACAGAGCAATCTAAAAAACAGGCCTGGTAGCAAAAGAAGGCATTAGGAGGCTACTTTGTCCAAAGCAAAGCACATCTGAAAAAACAGCAGGCTGGTGGAAGGGGACAGCATGTGCAGGGGGTTAGAGGCTGGTAAGCTTCTGAACTTTAATCCCAAATCCTTGATTCTCTATGACAATTTAGTAATGACATCTGTTTCCTTAAAAAAGGGGTGGGGGGCTGAAAAGGAAGAAAATGATGAAAACATAGTTTTCATAATTAATAATTAACAGATCCTGGAAAAACAATTTAAGTTTCTTTTAAAAAAAATTTTTCCACAAAGCTAAAAATTCTTTAACTGGATTTTTAAAAATTCCTTATGGTCTTTTATTATTTTAAATATACAGGCAGGTGTTTTGCCTACATATATATCTGTGCACCATGTGCCAGAAGAAGGCAATATATCCCCTAGAATTGGAATTCCACATGGTTGTGAGGTGTCGTACAGATGCTAAGACTTGAACCCAGGTCCTCTAGAAGAGTAGCTAGTGCTATTTAACCTCTGAGCCATCCATTCCCTCGAGCCTCCTATGTTCTTTTAACAAACTAAAGTCATTAACTAGGACTGCTGAGTCTGAGGTCAGCCTCTGCTGCAGAATGAAACTCTGTCTCAAGAGAAAAACAAAAAAAGGCCAGGGTGGCACCTTAAGAACTGGGTCCCTTTCTGCTTAGAATTTAAAACACAGGCCAACACTAATCAGCTGTTCTCTTTCAGGATTCCCTCTTGAGCCCTTACTAATGATTCTATGTAACTTCTATTGCCCTCCAAAGTCCTGACTGTTCCATTGCCCTAGAAAGCCCAGCTTGCTTCACTAATTCTAAAATGTAGTTTGCAGTTATGGGGCTGCCTCTGAGACTAACAAAACCCAACTGACTTTAAATAATCTCTCAAATGAATTTCCACAAACCTAACTAGCAGCAGCATCTTAGCCTGAATTGTAATTCATGAGAATCAATGTCAGAGTTTGAAGAAAATACACAGGCGAGCAGACAGATGCAAAAGGCATTTTTGTGAGGTTGATTTCTTTTCCCCCAGTTTTCTGAAGCACTAGCTATTCTCTGAACATCATCGGCTGCTCCTCCACAATGGGAAGAAGCTGTATGCATATGCACCATGTGGCATTGTAAAAGGTCTTGGAAGCAGTTATGTTTAGTGTGGCACCAACACACTTTTGAAGGACCCTGCTGGCAGACTGGAAGGGGAGAGGAATAAGACCTTATCATTAAGGGGACAAAGGCATGGCTGGAAATACAGAGTCCACAGAAGGACACATAAAGAACAATTTTAAAAAGTTTTCACAAAACCTAAGCTATGGGAAATTTTAAAGAAACTTTGCCAGAAAAAGCTAGAAGAGGGAGACTATCTAATTAAAGTCTATGATCAGAAAACGAAGTTTCTCATGCCTCCTCTGTCTGAAAACAGTGTGATCTGGTACCAATCTGGTACAAGTTACATAGAGTACAAAAGAAAACTTCCTAGATTTGTTGCTTGTCCAATCTACAGCTACAACATTAACTACAAGAAGAGCTGAGCTTCTGACATAGCAAGAAAGGTGCACAATAAGAACTGCCTATAAGAACAGCACAAAAAAGCATCCCATCCAATCCAGTAAGAGTGGTGGGGGCTGCTGTCATCAACAAAAGAGAGTACAGTCCCCTAACTGACCCTTCCAGGGAGATAAGTGCTCAGGTTGACCAGTCAGGTTCTGTGCATATCAGAAAATGTCTTCAGGCTGAGCATGCCAATCCAAAACTCTGAAATCCAAAACTTTCTGAGCAATGCATGACATTCAAAAAAGTTTGGACATAGGGATGTTTGAACTTAGGGATGCTGAACCTGTTAGGTCTCTGTAGATTCTACATCTTAAAAACCTGAAATATGAACGTCTAGACCCAAGTATCCCAGACATTTGTACATTCACCTGTATTGGGTTTACTTGAATTCATGTTCTGTTTCAAACCCAATAGTTTCCCTTTGCCATTAAAGCAAACATGCAACAGCAGCAGCCGGCAGGGCACTCTGGTACTTTTATAATCCCAAATCATGGGCTTTATGATCTTAACCAGTTATGAAATTCTGTTTAGTACTGAAAATTCTGTTTCATCTAACAATTCCAGGATGCTGCCTACTTGAGTAATTCTCTTCTCACTGCTGGGTGTAGGGCTGTAAGCCTGTAATCTCAGAGGTGAGAATTTCTCCCCAAGTTCAAGGCCAGCTTGGTCTACATAGCAAGTTCTACACTAGTCAGAACTAATGATGAGTTTAAAACAAAACAACCGCCCCCCAAAAAATGCCTTTCCACAAATTAATTCAGAAAGACATTCTTTGATCAAATGAACTAAGGTCCCCCCCTGCTCTCAATACCTTCCCTTCCCTTTGCTAGATGGCTCCAGGTACACCTGCTTCTTTTCTATTGTAGTTTTGCAAAGATAATTTGTCTGTGCATTCCTAGCAGCTCGAAGGAACTCACTATGAAAACAAATTCACATATGCTTTAGCTAAAGGTCACCAACATTTTTACAGCTGACTCTGTGTCATATATTCATCCAAATTGAGAAAACTGGAGCTGGCCAGACAGTGGTGACCCATATCTTAAATCCCAGTACTTGGGAGGCAGAGGCAGGTGAATTTCTGTGAGTTTGAGGCCAGCCTGGTCTACAGAGTGAGTTCCAGGACAGCCAGGGCTACACAGAGAAACTCTGTCTCAAAAAACAGAAGAAGAAAAAGGAAAGGAAGAAAAAGAAAACTGTAGTTGACAAAATGCAAAGCAGACATCTGCATCCTCTTCTACAACTGATGGAAACATAAAGGACCTACATAAAGTCTACAGGGCCTGAAGGCAAAAGTGGGGAACACAAGGTCAAGCCAGGCTGATTATACCAATGAGCACAGTGGCTTTTTTGAGAGGCACACAATTCTGCTCAAATGGTAATTTCCCTTAAAACTAAAAACAGAAAAACCAGATGAGACAAACCTTATTATTAGTTGTTTTTTTTGTTTGTTTGTTTGTTTTAAGGTTTGTAAAACACACAAACTTTACTAATAAAAGACACTGATTCCAGAGAAAGGAGCTTCAGTTACCAAGAACCAATCAATCGACCAAAACTTAGAAGGGAACCTAATTATCATTATAAATTACAATAGCTCTTACTCCCCAGAGGGGATTATTCAAAAGTCAGATGCCATAAACTACTCACATTCTCAATGAACTGGGTATTAGACAGCATGAGGAAGTCGTTGAAGACATTATGCAGACGACAATGTGTGGCTTTGGTCTCCTGAATTAATCCATCCACCTGCTTCTTGATTTCATGAGTCCTGGAGATAGTCTGCTGGGAGAATTCCTGTAGAAACTGCAGTAGCTATTTTGAAAAGAAACATACAGAAGCATCAACACTACATATGGATCAAAACAAAAAGAGAGCCCCTTCCCTTTCGCCCAGGTGTTACGTAAAAGGAACGATACTCTTGATCTAGGGTCAAGTGACCCTGGAAAGCATTAAGAAAGCTCATCAGATAAGTGCATCCAGCGCACAAAATCAGTATTACATTTCTAGAGGGATTTAAAGCCATGTTTGGTTGTCACTCTCCAGAGACCACAGGATAACAAAACACCCCAAATCCTACTTATGAGCTCTTAGGTTCCCGAAGTGAGCAGCTCTACTCAAAAGTATGTGTTGCTCCATTTAGCCCAAGTTCTAATACAGAAGGGCCTCCGTAGAGACAGAGCAATCCTTGAAAGAGGGCAGAAACAATTCTGCACAGCAGGATGGCTTGGAGGGCAAGGTTGAAAAGCGTCTATCCAGCGTCTGCGCGGCAGAGTGCTGGATAGAAGCCCACAGGGCCGCCCTCCCCAGTGTCTGAGATTGCACCTTTGAATACTGGAGGAAGCGTGTCGCCGAGAAGGGGTAACCACAACTCTGTCCCTCCCTTGGCCCCGGGCCCCCCGCTCACACCGGCGTCAGCCGCTAGCGACCAGTTCTGACTGCTGCGGCGGATCTCCTCCACCGACCAGGGCCGTTCCCACACGGGCTCGGACGCCGGAGGCCGCTCCGAGTCTGGGCTCGTCCGGTTCATCTACAGCGGGAAGAACGAAAAGAAGAGCTGAGTCTGGGGCGAAGGATCCAGCCCTGCCCTCCTGGGCCGCCGTCCTCACCACGAAGACGCCGTCACTCCGCAAGCTCCAAAGTGACTACCGGAGGCACTACCACACCGCCCACCCAGCGCAGTGGTAATCACATGGTTGGCGTCACGTGGTGACGTCCTCACGTGACCTGGGCGCAGCCTCTGAGAGGAATTCGTGGGTTTACAGTTCCTGGGTAGTCGGGCTGTGTGCTTGGACAGAAAAAAGGTGCTTAAGCAGCGGTGGTAACCTGTGAGGCCCATGCTGAGGAATCCCGAGGCCTACCGGTGGGAGGCAGAAGGGGAAGGAGAACAGAGGACGACTTCCCGGATGCGCAGCGGCTTTATTGATTATGCATGTGGTGTGTGACTGGCCCAGAGACTCAGTGACCCTCAGATGTTGTACACCTGCTAACAGGCTTGGTTTCAATTCAGTGCGGATCCGCTTGAAATTCTTTACTCTCAGCTGAGATTCAAGGCCAATTTCCACACTGCTGCAGGCAGAAAAAGGGGGGTCTGGGGGTGGGAGAATCCAAAGCTCTTCTGACTATCCGCTAGCACTTCCTTGTGTACAGACCCCTTTCTGAGTTATTCTTGCCCAGACTGACTTTTAAGAATAACCCCGTATCTTTCCTTTTTGTGTGCCCGTGAACAAGTTACTTCGCTTCTATAAGCTTTCTTCTGCATATAAAAGAACAGGTGTAAAACAAATAGTACCTGGTATATGGTGAGTGCTCACCTTAGATCTTATTTCTGCTGTGCAGGTTATTTTTCCAACTTTTAGATTTTGCTTCGTGGCCACCTCTGTTGGCACCTCATTAAAGATTTATCTTTGGTATACAACTAAGACAAATGAAACCCTGCTCAGATAAAAAATCTGTGCAAGATTGTTCACTGTAGTGTTGATCTATACCCAGAAAGCAGAAACAATCTAAATCTCCATCAGGATAAACAAAATGTTGTAGAACTACATAATTCACCAAAAGAAATAAATTGCTGATATATGATAGGGCATGAATTAACCTAGAAATACATTAATTGGAAGAGGTCAGTCATATTCATGAGCAATTATTCTATTTATATGAACTATCCAGAATGGACCAATCCAGAGAGAGAAAGTAGGATGGTGGTTGCCAAGGGCTGAAGAGAGAAGGGAGTGGGGAGTTCACTGCTTATCCGCATGGGTTCCTGCCCACTAGTCAGCAGTGAACTAAGCTAGGGTAAAGGCTAGGGTTACAGTGTTGCTGTTAGGGTCAGCATTAAGATGAGACTTCGGGTTAGGGCTAGTGTTAGGGTGCTGCTTGGGTTAAGGTTAGGTCACAGCAGAACTCCTCACAGTTTCAGGGCTCGGGATTAAGGAGAGTATTGCAGATAGGCATTAGATTTAGGGTTACGGTTAATATTACAGTTATGGTGCTATTTGGGGGGTTGGGGTTAAGACGACTGTTTTAGTTACTTCTCTGTTGTTATAATAAAAATGACCTCCGAAGCGGTTCATAAAAGAAAGGGTTATACTTAGGATTTAGTGTCATGGTTAGTGCTGAGGTAGTTGTGAATTAGGGCTGGGGTATGGTTAGTCTTGGGGAGTGTGTACCAGATGAAGCTTTAATTAGGGTTAGGCTTCGAACACCTTGATATTCATTATACGGCTGGGTATGGCAGCACCTGGAGAGGCGTCTCTAAACAGACACATGTTTGTGTGAAGCCAGCCTGGTCTTAGAGTGGGATTGGGTTAAGAGTAGTTTTAGTAGCGTTTAGAATACAGTTTGGAGTAAGCAAACCCCTTGAGACCTAACACTTGAGTAACAGACGTAGACAGATTATCAGCTTTTCTACATAGAGAGTTCCAGTCCAACCAGAGCTACACAGTGATATGATGTCTCAAAAAAGTTAGGGTTGGAACTAGAATTATAATTAATCTTAGGGTTGAAGGTCAGGATTAGGTTAAGGGTTAGGGATTATGGTTA
>JADRCH010000761.1:0-59958 GCA_019843965.1 Rhynchomys soricoides | reverse complement strand
AAGGGGGGAGGGCCCCTTGTGAGTGGTACCATCTGTGGGCTGGTAGTCTTGGGCTCTATAAGAAAGCAGGCTGAGCAAGCCAGGAAAAGCAAGCCAGTAAGCAGCATTCCTCCTCTGCATCAGCTCCTGCTCCTTGACCTGCCTGAGTTCCAGTCCTGACTTCCTTTGGTGATGAACAGCAGCATGGAAGTGTAAGCTCAATAAACCCTTTCCTCCCCAACTTGCATCTTGGTCATGATGTTTGTGCAGGAATAGAAACCCTGACTAAGACACATGATCAAAAGCAACTTGGGAAGGAAAGAGTTTATTTCACTCATAGTTCCATATAACCGTTCATCAAAAGCAGTGAGGACAGGATCTCAAGCAGGAGAGAAACCTGGAGGCAAGAACTGGTGCAGAGGCCATGAAGGAGTGCTGTTTGTTGGCTTGCTTCTCACAGCTTGCTAGGCATGCTTTCTTATAGAATCTAGAACCATCAGTCCAAGGGTGGCACCGCTTACAATAGGCTGTGCCCTCCTTCATGGATTACTAAGAAAATACTCTACAGGCTGGCCTACCACCCAGTCTTATGGAATTGAAGCTCCCTTCCCTCTGAAGACTCTAGTTTGTGTCAAGTTGACGTAAAACTAGGCAGCACACTTACCCCAACAAAAATCATTACACTAACATGATCCCCAAATCTAACCCTAACATCAGCCTTAGACATAACCCTAAAATGAACCCTACTCAAAACCATGAGCCTAACCCTAAACTTATATGTAACAGCAAAACAATGCTCATGTTATTCATAACTCTAAGAAATCCCTTCCCCTAATGTAAGTGTAACACTAACTCTAGGCATAGCTCCAACCAAACTAAAACCATGGCCAAAACCTGACACTCCTGATAACCCCGACTCCAACACAAACTCGATCCCTGACCCTAACTCTAAATCTCATTTAATGCTAAACCTAATCCTTCATTGTAAAGTAATCAGACCCAGAAAAGTCAGAGTAACCACACTTGTAACTGGAATCTAACCCTAGCCTACTGTCAGAATCCTAATCTTGTAGCCTACCCTAAAATTAACCCTAGCCTCTAACATACAACGACGACCAACCATAACTTCTAACCCCACTTCCTAACCTAGCTCTCTCATAAGGAGGCCTCTATGTGCAACTTTATAAACACATGTATTTCCTAGCTCTGTAATAGATAGGTGTATATGTGTAGGTTCACATGTACCTGTATTTTGCTCTCTTCTAAATACAAATGTGTCCACTGGATCACATACATATATGTATTTTCTAGTATGGTTATAGGTCAGCCTGTATGCACATTCAGATGCATGCAGTTTTTAAGCATGGTCATATGTTGGCATGAATGTGTATGTTCACAGGCATAAATTATCTATGCATGGTCACATGTCAGTGTATACATGTATGTTCCCACACAAGCAATTTCTAAGCCCTGTCATGTGTTGTCATATTTTTGTGTGTTCTGCCTATGTCTGTACTATGTCTAATCATTCTCTTATGGCAGCATGCACACGAATGTTCACACTCATGCAGCTTCTGAACATTGTCATATGATCTACATACTGGGTTTCACAGAAGCTAGGCTACATAGTGAGATTCTGTCTCAAGGGGAAAAAAGGAAAAGATAAGAAAAAGAAAGAAAAAATATTAGGCCTGAAGATGTAGCTAAGTTCATAGAAGGTTTGCATTGCATACATGAGACCCTGGAATTGATCCTTTACACTGCATAAACCAAGTATGGTGTTGGCATATACTTGTAATCTTGGCATTGGAGAAGCACACAGGAGGATCATGAATTCAGTCATCCTTGCTGGCATACTAAGTTTAAGGCCAGCCTGAGCTACATGAGATTCTGTTTCAAATTTTTTCAAGATTTAGGTATTAAAGACACTATCAAAAGAACGAAATGGCAACCACAGTTTGGAAGAAAATGTTTGTGTATTAGATATCTGATAAGAAGCATGCATGGAGCAGGGGTATCAAATGTAAGACCAGATGCAGACTATAGTGAGGATCAGGCCCGCCAAAAGCTAGGTAGCAAGATCAAAAACAAAAATGAAAATTAAAAAACAAAAAACAACAAACCAGGAGCTAGAGATAAGTTTCAGTGGTAAAGAACACAAAGTATCTACAGTATGACATAATCAATAAGCAAACAGTGTTGATTCTGTACAGTACAAAATTAACCTCACTAGTGGGAGGCAGCCATATGTCACTTCTACTACATGTGATCTCCCAAAAGGATCACAGTAACAATTCCAGTGTCCTCAATGCAATGTAAGTTTTCACTTGAACATTAAGAGACATCAGACAAACCCACTTCGAGATGATTTTACTAGATAAATGGTCTGGCTCTTTACCAATTTCAGTGTCATGCAAAATGAAGAAATACCCAGGAGCTGCCAAAGACCAAAGGGGTTTAAAGACATGGTAATTCAGTGCAGCCCAACTCTAAGGAAAAGAAAAATCCAGAGGGACACTGAGACGATGGCAGCACTGCTGCTGGCTTAGGCAGCCAGTAATTACTCAGTTGGTAGAGGAATTACTTAGTTTGCACAGATCTTGAATTGAACCCCAGTACTAAATAAACCAGGTGTCATGGGGCACACTTTCAATCACAGCACTGAGGATTAGAATTTCAAGGTCAGTCAGAGTTACAAAGCAAATTTGAAAAATGGGAGCGATGACTTAGCAGTTAAGAGCACCAGCTGTTCCTTAAGAGAATCCCACACTGGTTCCCAACACCTACGTGAAGGCTCACAATTATTTGTAAGTCTAGCTCCATCTTGTGGCCTTTATGGGCACCCATCCACATGTTATTAAATAAATAAAAATTAATTTTAAAAAGTGAACGTGAGGGCACCTTATGATACTCAAGACTGACTTTTTTTCTTTAAGTATTCTTATCAATGTTAGATTTGTTGAACTTGCTAATCGAGAATGCTTTCTTCGTTGTGATAGAACACTCACCAAAGCCAACTTGGGGAGGAAAGAACTTACTTGGCTTGTAGGTTACAGTCCATCATTGAGGGAAGCTAAGGCAGAAACCTGGAGGCAAGGACTGAAGTAGACACCATGGAGGAGCACTTCTTACTGGCCTACTCCCATGGCTTGCTCATACTGCTATCTTACACAGCCCAGGAATACAAGTCCAGGGGTGTCACTGCACACAGTCAGCTGAGCCCACCCACATCGATCAGTAATCAAGTAAAAGCCCACAATACAATCTGATGGGGCTTTTTTCTCAACTAAGCTTCCCTCTTCCCAGGTGACTCTAGTTATGTGTCAAGCTGACAAAACTAACCAGAGCAGTGGCTACAATGGTAATGGAAGATAGACCCCTTAGGAAACAAAACTGGAAAAAGAATGCATGTAGTGTGACACATGGGCTATACTCTCCGATGCTGAAGGTGAGAGGCGTGAGGGAGAGAATGACTGAAAAGAGATGGCTACCCGCCAGAAATCTCCAAACCTCAGCAAAGGCTGTACCAGAGTTCTCTCGATTATTCCGTCAAATAAGCTGTGAATTTGCAATTGTTTTCTAAATAAGACAATGATCTTCAAGAGCAGGTAGACTCTATGGGTAGAACTGAAACTTAATTCAAGATTCTGTTGTCTAACTAGGTAGCCTGATTGCTTCCTTTTTACAGATGGGGATACTAAAGGCCAGAGAGGAAATGGGGTTTGCAGTGGATCCCAGCTTGTGTTGGCTGGGGTCTGATTTCAGAAACCTAGCCTGTAAGCTCCCACTACTCTCATAGGACTGTCCCTGTAGCACAAGCTGAGTATCCTGTCACAAAACAGGACTCAGGGCTTCTCTGATGTCTCCTCCAACTCCTTGCTGAACTGGCTGAATCTCCATGCTAAGCCTCACTTCTGGGTCACTAGGCAATAAAGGCTGAGAGGTTACATTTCATCAGAGGGCCAGCAGGCTGGATGGCACGGACTTAGTTCATCTCTCATCTACTTCATTATCATAGTATCTGTTACAATATCTGTCCCTACTTAATGCCCATTCTTCTTTGGGAACCAATTCCATTTGTGGGAGATCACAATGACCCACTCTTGTAGCCACAGTAACTTGGGCTAAGGATCGACATGAACTCACAAGGAGACAATTTGTATACAGACTCACAAGGAGACAATATGAGATTCCTTTGGATGGATTTAAAGGAAGATAAGACACAGGCCATGCTGTGACAAGCTCTGATGTGAGGCACGGGAACCAGACAGCCAGTTTCCCAGTCAGGAGGAGGAAGCTAGTTGGACAGAAGAAAGCTAAGAAAAGCAAAGATGAGACCAAATATCCTCAGGTCCAGGTGTTTCTGACACCTCCACTGTGTTCTATAAATATGTCAATCTTCTTCCAGGAATTGCTCTTACTTTGTGTCAGTTCCTCGGCTGTGCATGCCTGTTTCTTGAAAACAAGAGCAACATACCTGGACCCCTAGTAACTAGCTGTGCCATTTGCAGGCCCACCAAACTGGCTCTGCTAGGATGGGAGTGGGGACAAAAGAGGTACTGTAGAGGCTGTCTAGTGCCTCCAGGTGTCATGGAGGGCACTGGTCTTAACAACTGTGGACAAGGCTGTTAGTGTTCTCACCTCCATCTTACCTGATATGATGGTTATTCTTGGTTATCTACTTGACTATATCAAGAGTGGACTACAGTCCAGAAATGGAGGCCACACCTGATCCAGATCTTGAGGTAGGAAGACACAGTCTCCCCCTTGCTGCCTTCAAGATGAACTCCAGCACCAGGTTCGCCTGAACGCTGCCATGATTCCCACCATGACAATGGACAGAACCTCTGAACCTGTAAGCCAGTCCCAATTAAATGTTTGCCTTTATAAGAATTGCCTTAGTGATGGTGTCTCTTCACGGCAATAAAACCCTAAGTACCTGCTAAGCCTTCTGGAACATGGCCACGTCCTCCTCCTTTCAAGTAAGATCAGGCCATCAGACAAAATCTGTGATTTGTTGAGTATCATTAAAAATAAGCAAGGAGGTGAAGCCTCATCCCACCTTTCCTCAGAGGCCCTCAGTGGCAGTCAGAGAAGGACCTGGAGGGAGGTTTGCACTGACAGAAAGGAAGTGGTTGCCATCCTTTTCATCTACCTCCACCTACTTTTTGATGCTGGGGATGGGACATGGAGCCTTAGGTATGCTAAGCAACCACTCAGCCACAGAGCTAGCTAACCCTAAGTGTGCAAACCTAAAGAATGTATTTCTATTTCTGTTTACACCGTCATCTGCATAATCACTACCAAGATCAACAGACTGGAACTTCTCAAGGTCCAACACTCAAGACATCTTTGTACTGGTTCCTAGTCACCTTACTGCTGTCCCAACCTACCTCTGTCATCAGTGGTCAGTGTTGCCCTCTTTGAACTTCAGGTCATCAGATCACATGGCACACGCTGTTTTATGTCTAGTTCCTTCCCTCAAAAAACAAAAACAAAAAGGACAATGTTGATGTTTTACAAAAGATTTATTTTTAAAATTCAGTATGTATGAGTGCTTTTCTGTTTTGTTTCCTGTATGCCTGTCTATGCACGGGCTAGAAGAGGGTGTAGGATCCTCTGGAACTGGAGTTATAGGTGATTGGGAGATATGATGTGGATTCTAGGAACCAAACCTGGGTTCCCTGCAAGAGTAGTCAGTGCCTTTAAACACTGAGTCCTCATGGGGACTCTTTACTGCTGGCCCTGATACTCATGACCCCTTTTTCTTACCACTTATCTGCAGTGCTCACAGAGGCCAGAAGTGGACACCAGGTCCCTTGGAACTGGAGTTACAGATATGAGCCACCATGTGTGTGCATGGAACTGAACCTAGTTAAAGGAAGCAGGAACTTCTGAACACCTGAGGCATCTCTCCGGTGCTAGTTACTCATGCTTTTCCTGGCTCTCTATGACAACAATCCATATTTCTTCATCTCTTCCCCCTTAAGCACTCTGCTCACTGTGCTGCATTTCAAGCGCAACAGTTTATAAAACAGGGTCCACTCCTTTTGGTTTTGCATATATTGTTTTGTACTAGTCACTGCAGGTTGATTGAACAAGTTTTGGTTTTGGTTTGGTTGGTTGGTTTGTTTTTCTTGGCAGGGTTTCGTTGCGTAGTTCTGACTGTTTTGGAATTCTCGGTGTAGACCAAGATAGCTTCAAACTGAGACTACCTGCATCTGTCTTCCGAGTGCTGGAATTAAAGGTGTGCACCATCACCATCTGGGTGTTTGTTTTGGTTTTTTTTGAACAAGCATTCCAACAGATATGATTCAGGATCAACTAATACACTTAGCTTTAAAAAGAAAAAATTCAGGCAGTCCATAGAACAGGATTTGCTTTAAGAGTACTCCATAGTTAGTTGGAAAGCAGCAGTGTGCTGATACCTGCTGGGCCAGCATGTGTTTTCATGTTGTCCCAGCAACCATGCCTATGGAAACCTCTTTGCCTCTAAGAGAAAGGATGAAGTCAGGGTATACCCTGCTGCAGTGGCGTAGCCTAAGTGGCCTGGAAACACTGTCCTGAGCTAGCTCAGGAGACAGTTTAGATGAAAACGGATCTGTCCCTCTGCCACCTTCCAGGGCCTCTACTCTTGTCACCAAGGCATGCCAATTCCCTTAAGGGTTATTCATGTTCAGCTCATAATCAAGATCAGGACCACTGTAGAAGCAGACAGCACTGAGGTTATTAGTCTAAGACACCAGGTAGAGCAGCAGTATTTGTAGAGGAAGGCAGGTCATCCATTTCGATTCCATGCTAGTCTCTAAGAGGCAAGAGGACCTGAAATGTGTTTTCAGGAATGAAAGAAGATAAACAGGTATATTTAAGACTTTGGAGGTGCAAATGAGACAATAGATAAATGTGCTAAAAAGAAAGGGGGGACTGGAGAAATAACTTAGTGGTTTAGAGTCCTATCTGCTCTAGATGATTGAGCAGGCTTACACTGCCTATATCTCCAGTTCTGGGGAATCAGCTGTCCTCTTCTGGTCCCTAAAGGTATCAGCACAGAAACACAATTTTTTTTTTAAAGACTCTGCCAAACATAAGGAATTATTTAAAGTGAATAGAAAAAATCCACATGGTATTGGTACAGAGACAGGCAGGTAGATAGATCAATGGAATAGAATTGAAGACCCACACACCTATGGTCATCTAATCTTTGACAAAAAAAGCCAAGACCATCCAGTGGAAAAAAGACAGCATATTCAACAAATGGTACTGGCTTAAGTGGCAATGGGCATGTAGAAGAATGCAAACTGATCCATTCCTATCTCCCTGTACAAAGCTCAAGCCCAAGTGGATCAAGGACCTCCACATAAAACCAGACACACTGAATCTAATAGAAGAGAAAGTGGGGAAGAGCCTCAAACACATGGGCACAGGGGAAATTTTCCTGACTAGAACACCAATGGCTCAAGCTCTATGATCAACAATAGACAAATGGGACCTCATAAAATTGAAAAACTTCTGCAAGGCAAAAGGACACTGTCATCAGGACAAACAAAATGGCAACCTATAGATTTGGAAAAGATATTTACCAATCCTACATCCAATAGAGGGCTAATATCCAGTATATACGAAGAACTCAAGAAGTTAGACTCTAGAGACCCAAATTACACTATTAAAAAATGGGATACAGAGCTAAACAAAGAATTCTCAGCTGAGGAATCTTGAATGGCCAAGAAGCACCTAAAGGAATGTTCAACATCTTTCATCATCGGGGAAATGCAAATCAAATCGACTCTGAAATTCCACCTCACACCAGTTAGAATGGTTAAAATCAAAAACTCAGGTGACAGCAGATGCTGGTGAGGATGTGGTGAGGATGGAACACTCTTCCATTGCTGGTGGGATTGCAAGCTGGTACAACCACTCTGGAAATCAGTGTGGCGGTTCCTCAGAAAATTGGACATAGTTCTACCTGAGAACCCAGCTATACACTCCTGGGCATATACCCAGAAGATGCTCCAACATATAACAAGGGCATATACTCCACTATGTTCATAGCAGCCTTCTTTATAATAGCCAGAAGCTGGAAACAATCCAGATATTCCTCAACAGAGGAATGGATACAGAAAATGTGGTACATTTACACAATGGAATACTACTCAGCTATTAAAGACAATGAGTTCATGAAATTCAAAGGCAAATATATAGAACTAGAAAATATCAATCTGAGTGAGGTAACCTAGTCACAAAAGAACACACATGATGTGTACTCGTTGATAAGTGGATATTAGGAAAAAGGCTCAGAATACCCACGCTACAACTCACAGACAGTATGAAGCTTAAGAAGTGTGGGTGCTTCAGTCCTACTTAGAAGGGGGAACAAAATAATCACAGGAGGGGGCTGGAAAGATGGTTCAGCACTGGCTGCTCTTCCAGAGGTCCTCAGTTCAAATCCCAGCAACCACATGGTGGCTCACAACCATCTGTAAAGGGATCCGATGCCCTCTTCTGGTGTGTCTGAAGACCACAACAGCGACAGTGTGCTCACATACATAAAATAAAAATAAATCTTTAAAAAAATAATAATCATAGGAGGTAGAGGAAAGGTGGAACTTGGGAGGGAGAGAGGAGGGGAAGGGGAAAAGAGGGGCGCAGGATCAGGTATGGGAGAAGATGGGGGAGATGTACAGAAGGCAGGAAATTGAACAGAGGTGTGTAGCAGTGGGGGTTGGAGAATTGGGGGTAGCCACCAGAAAGTCTCAGATTCCAGGAAAGCAAGAGGCTCCCAGGACCCAAAGGGGATGACATTAGCTGAACTACACAACAAAGGGGAGGGATGGGACCACTCACCCATCTCAAAGATTTTAACCCAGAATTGCTCCTGTCTAAAGGAAATACAGGGACAAAATATGGAGCAGAGACTGAAGGAAAGGCCATCCAGAGACTGCCCCACCTAGGGATCCATCCCATATACAGTCACCAAACCCAGACACTATTGTGGATTCCAAGAAGTGCTTGCTGACAGGAGCCTGGTATAACAGTCCCCTGAGAGGCTCTGCTAGAGCCTGACCAATGCAGAGGTGGATGCTTGCAGCCAACCATGGACTGAGCACAGGGACCCCAATGGAGGAGTTAGGGGAAGGATTGAAGGAGCTGAAGGAGTTTGCAACCCCATAGGAAGAACAACAATATCAACCAACCAGACCCCTCCCCCAGAGCTCCCAAGAACTAAACCACCAACTAAAGAATACACATGGAGAGACCCATGTCTCCAGCTGCATATGTAGCAGAGGATAGCCTTATCTGGCATCAGTGGAAGTGGAGGCCCTTGGTCCTATGAAGGTTCAATGCAATATCACAGGGGAATGCGAGGGCGGTGAGGCAGGAATGGGAGGGTGGGTGGGGGAGCACTGTCATAGAAGCAGGGGAAGGGGGTATGAGATAGGAGTTTGTGGAAGGGAAACCCGGAAGGGGGGGTAACATTTGAAATGTAAATGAATAAAATAACCAATAAAAAATAATCAAAAAATAAAGTGAATAGAATCATCATTCATCTGTTTGATAATTCCCTGCCAAGATCTGCAGAGGGACAGGGGGTTCCACAACAGCTGGACGTTCCCCAGGTTTCTAGAGTTCACCATCCAGAGATGTTTAAGGGGGAAGTTACATATGTGCTGGGCCCAGAAAGGGGAAATTCAGGGATGTTTTGAGAGTACTTCATGGAAGAAGCTGACCTGACTGTGGGGTCAGCAAAAAGTTCCCCGAAGAATCGACATTAAAGTTGAGGTCTCAGGCTCTCTGTTAAAGAGAAATCTGTACTGGGCACATGGGGTGTGCGTTTGTAGGCTCTGAGGTGGGAGAGAAAAACTTGCACAATAGTCACAAATTCAGAGTTATTAGCATATGGTAAATTTTGTGACTCAATGGAAATATATTTTTCACAGGGTTTTTGGGTTTTTTTTGTTTTGTTTTAGTAACTTTTTTCTTTTAAATTTGAGTGGTTTTGCCTGCCTGTATATATTGCAACATATGCATACAGTGCCCTCAGAGATCAGAACGTGCCACATTCCCTGGAACTGAAGTTACAGATGGTTGTAAGGCACCACATGGGGTTGGGAGCTAAACTCAAATCCTCTGCAAGAGCAACAAGTGCTCTTAATCCCTAAGCCATCTCTGCAGCACCACCCCACCCCCAATTTTTATTTTTATTATTATTGTTGTGTATGCATATGTCTCACAGTGCATATGTGGAAGGAGGTCAGATACAACATTTAGAAGTTAGTTCTCTCCTTCCATCTTGTTTGAGGAGAGATCAAACCAATTCTCCTGTCTCCTCCTCCCATCTCACCCCAAGAGCACTAAGATTATAGGCATGTGCCATACACTATGATTTTTACTTGGATTTTTCAGACTAAACTTGGGTCAACTGGTTTCTGCACTTTTACTCCCTGAGTCATCTTGATCCACTCATTCCCCCATTTCGAGACAGATCTAAGTAGACTATGTAGACTATCTAGTAGCCTTGAACATGTAATCATCCTCCTGCTTCTGTCTTCCCAGTGCTGGGATCACAGGTGAGAACTACTTTACCTGGCTTATCCAAATACATTTTTATGGAGAGTTTCAATTCTTCCCTGCTCCTGTGTACCATGGCTACTGGACGGGTCGGTCTTCTTTCGATTTTTCTAGATCTTAAACAGTTTTTACTCAATTTAATTGTGAAGCTACATTTTTACCTGGTTACCCACTGACAAGCAAAGTATATACTGACAAACACAGGAGGTCTGGAAAGACGAAACATCAAGGTGTTCTGGGTGCACTATATCACTACAAAATTTCCTGAATAGAAAAAGCAACTTAGAGGAAAAAGGACTTATTTTAGGTCATAGTTCCAGGTTACAGCTAGACACTGAGGGGATGTCATAGTGGTATGAATTTAACATAGCTGGTCACATTCTCAGTCAGAAGTAGAGGGACAGTGAATGCATGTATGCCACTAGCGCTTTGTTCACCTGTATACAGTTCAGCTCATAAAAAAATGCTATCCATTTTCAGGGTGGGCCTTACCATGTAATTCAGGCAATTAAGAAAACCTCTCACAGTGGTCTATAGACCAACCTGATCTAGAAATTTCCCAATTGGGCTTCTCTTTCCAGGTGATTCTAGATTGTGTCAAGTTAATAATTATACCCAACCAGCACAGAGGCTAGAAAAATGGATGGCTCTGAAGTTAAAAGTGCTGCTTTTCCAGAGGACACAAGTTCAGTTCCCAGCACCCATGTTGGACAGCTCAGTCATACACAAACACACACACACACACACACAAACCACACACACACACGCACACACAAAAACACACACAAATAAATATGGGGCTGGGGAGATGGCTCAGTGATTAAAAGCACTGGCTGACCTTGCAGAGGACCCAGTTTCAATTTCTAGCACTCATATGGCAACTCAAAACCATCTGTGCAGAGGGCCAGGCAGGAGGAATGACAAACGGTTTTAGAACTCATGAAATGCCACCAACTGGTTTGCACAGTCACGATGGGCGTGCCTCATACCCTGGAGAGACCAGGCCCCAAGGACTTCATGCTGTTATGGAGTTTTGCTAAGCTTGTTGCCTTCACATTCCTCTTAATCTAAGAACTGTATGGAAACTCTAGGGGATTCTCTGGCACTCACAATAACAATGTTTGATCTCTTTCAGGCATTGCTGCTGGAGCAGATTAATGGTTCAATCACCACCCTAAGAAAGAACTTAGAGATGCAGATTGTCAGCAATGACCACCACACTTAGAAAGCATTTGGAAAAATAAAATTGTTACTGAAGCTAGATTAAGATATTTTTGCTGCTGGCTCTGATGTAGAAAATCTTAGGGAACAATTTGAAGTTCAGAAAGGCATTCTTAATAGATAAGCCAGAGACTTAAGGTCAGGGAACAAGAACCATGGCATCACTGGCTGACATGACTCTCACTGAGGCTGGCCTGGTGATGACTGATTTCTTATACCCTTTTTTGCCCTCAGCTTCCTGATATGATTTAATAAGAATTGCTGATGAGTAGATGTGCATTCTGAGGATTTAAAGTGGATTTGACTGATTTGTATATAAAAGTTTAGATTTACGATGCTTTTAAGATTCTTGTAAGATTACTTTTAAAGATAAATAATAAAATAATCCTTTCTTTGTAATCACAACTTGCTGCCTGCCAGTAGGAGAAACTGGCTGAGAAAACCATCTTGCTTGCTCACCCTTTGTTAATCTATAACAACTCGCTTCTTTACGAATGTACATGGGTTCTTAGGAATAATGTGTTTTCTTTACCTGCACTACATAATGTTATTTTTTCTAAAGGTATTGGGGAACAGACTGTTTTTTCATAGTCAGTCACTAGAAAGAAAATAGAGGCCGGGCAGTGGTGGCGCACGCCTTTAATCCCAGCACTCGGGAGGCAGAGGCAGGTGGATTTCTGAGTTCGAGGCCAGCCTGGTCTACAGAGGGAGTTCCAGGACAGCCAGGGCTACACAGAGAAACCCTGTCTCAAAAATAAAGAAAGAAAGAAAGAAGAAAAAAAAAGAAAGAAAATAGAATGTAATCACATTGTAATTTTATACTGTTTAAAAATTTTGCAAGAATATATAAGCCATGGAAGAAAGAATAAAGTTGTTGGAATGTTGTTCCATCCATCAAATATGTATGCATGTATATGTGTAAAGCTTATGTTAATGTATGTTGGAGCTTGCTCCACCCATCATGTATGTGTGTATAAGTATAGGAGAAATGTTTGGAGCCTGCTTGCTGGAACTTTGTTCCATCCACCCACCACGGGTGTGTGTGTGTGTGTGTGTGTGTGTGTGTGTGTGTGAATTTTCTCTTTTTCCTTTTCTTTCTCACCAGACCCTAAGAGTTTAAAGAATTCAGAGTTTTTTTCTGGCCACTGGAGTGAATCAACCTTTGTTCCAGAGAAAAGTCTGCTGAGTAGTTTCTCTTAATTGCTGGCTGCCATAGGCAGCAGCCTCCATCAGTCACTGTCTGGACGAACCCATCAGCTCCTTTTAGTGCTAACCTCTGTCAGCTGCTTTCAGCACTGACCCCATCACTGATGCCATACCTTGCTTCATGCCTCAGTTACCGTTAGATGTCAAAGTTAGTCTTTGACACATATGTAACTCCAGTTCCAGGAAATGCAATGCCCTCTTCTGGTCTCTGTAGGCACCAGGCATGCACAGGGTACACATACATATATACAGGCAAACATTCATACATATAGCTAAATCTTCTTATAAAATTGCCCAGAGTAGTGTACAAGGATTTTGCAATGATTTAGTGAAAGTTCTGACAGATATGAGCAACAACGTAAGCTTTTAGTTACTCCATGTTTATTTCCTATAAAAAGTATTATTAAATAACATTTGTTAGTCAACTTTGACTATATATATATATATTTTTTTTTGAGACAAAGTCTCCCTGGTAAACTAGGCTGGCCTCAAATTCCCTGAGATCTGCTTGTCTCTGCCTTCTTAATGCTGAGATTAAAGATATGCCACCAACCCAAGCTAACAGTGGTTTCTGAATTGTACTGCACATGTGGGGTCCTGTTAAGATGAGGACTTCAGCCCCGGGGCATTCAGGTGATACTCTGTTGCAGGTCCAGGGACCACACTGTGAATAGTGAAATTCTAGACAGAAACTGAAAAGTTGTTATTTTTTTCCAGAATTAAAGACATTTGCGGTGAGTTTAAGGGGTCCTAGGGATATGGCTTGTACAAGCATGCTACCATGAAGCTACATTCCAGCTCCTGGATGGTTTATTTGTATATTGACTTTGTAGGCACTAGGGATTTAACTGGTAGTCCCCGTCCTTAGAATGAAGGATGTCCTGGGTTCCATGATTATAACACACACACACACACACACACAGAGAGAGAGAGAGAGAGAGAGAGAGAGAGAGAGAGAGAGAGAGAGAGACTGAGGATTGTAATTAGGATAAGAAATTTTAAGTTTAGGATTTTGTTGTTATTGTTGTTATACACAGGATGAGGAATTACAATTGAAATCTCCTTTTTCTAGTATTTTCCATGTTGGAGAGACTGAAATGAATATTTGGCTTTCCAAGTTATTTTAAAATCAATAATCTATTTTTCTTTTTCTTTTCAGTGTGTGGGATGGAACTCAAGGCCTTATGCCTGTTTAGACAAGCACTCTACTATTGAGTTTCTACTGCCCAAGAAAAAATAGAAAAAAACTTTTAAAAAAATCTGTACTTATTGTTATCATGGCAGAAGGGTTAGCAGTGCCATGATGTACTTGTGGAGGTCAGAGGACATCAGGAGCTGTTTTCCTCCTTCCACTGTGGCATTTGGGGATAGAACTCGGGTTGTCAAGCTTGTGAGGCAAGCATCTTTACCTTCTTTGGCCCAGGAATACTGTTTTGGTTTTAGACCCCCCCCCCCCACACACACAAGGTACTGAGGTGCATATTTCCCAGATCAAAGCAGACCTGGCCTCCAGGTTCTCCCAGCATCCTTCAGTCCCTACCTGGTATACCCTGACACCAACCCTGAACTTTCCAGCCTAGGGGCTGGGCTGCCCTCCCCGCAGAGGCTCCTCCGTATAAAATCCAGACATTTTGGTTTCCTCTCTTCCTCCTCCTCTTCTTCCTCCTCCTCTTCTTCTTCCTCCTCTTCCTCCTCCTTCTTCTTCTATTTCTCTGCCTTCTCTCTTTCTCTTCCACTTCCCCTCTCTCTTTCCCCATGGCCACTCCCCTGGCCTCAGTCCTTGGGGCCACTGAACTCACCAAAAAGCAGCTTCCTAATAAAGCTGCATTTAATATACTCTAATCTGGCTTGAATTGGATCACTTCACTGGTGGAGAAATAACTTATCAAATACAATCTTAAGAGCTTTATAAATTGATGCTGAGGGCTGGATGTGATGGTGCATGGCTTTGACCTCAGCACTTTCAAGAGACAGATCTTTAAGAGCTCTAGAACAGCCAGGGCTACATACTGAGGAGTTGTCTTGGTCATGGCGTCTCTTCACAGCAATAGAATGCTAACTAAGACATTTAGCTTTTTATTTATTTTTACTTTGTTTTTTTAAAATTAAGAATGGCCAAGGAGAGGTGTTTAACAGGTAGGTCACCAGTCTTTAATTTTAGCTACTCAAATGACAGTGTGTTTGTGGTTTGAATCTGCAAATCCCTAGATGAGGAAAATGTTAAGGTTTTGTTGTTTAATGGCAATTTTTACATCTTGTGAAATACCAAAGCTTTTGCCTACTGTCTTATTGGGTTGTTTGTCTTATTATTTAGGGCAGAGGAGGTAACTGTGTAGTTTAGCACTTACTCAGCAGGCTAGTTCAATCCTCAGCACTAAAAGTAAAGGTCTTACATATCCTGGAGACAAGACTTTCATTGGATATATTCTACCTCTGAGTTCATTTCTCATCAATAAGTTGCTTTTTTAACTACTCATGTTTATAAACATACATTTTGATAAAATTTAACTTATCAAATAATGTCATTTATGGTTCATGCCTTTAAAATAAATCTTTGCCTAACTCAGGGATACAAAGACTTTTCTACATTTTCTTCTTTCTTTTCAGTTTTATCTTTAGGTTTGTCACTCATTTTTTAAAATTAGCTTATTCTTTTACAATAACATACATGCTTATCTTTCATTTTCTGATCACTTTCCTTGGTGGCTTTATTTGCAAGCTCATCCTTACCACCCTCAAATCTGAGTCAACCCTGTCACCTCCTTCTCCTTCAACCTTCCTTCAATCCATCAAAATGTATCCATTTTACCCCCATGTTTTTCTCTATGATCACACTCCCTCCTTGCCTTAAACATCTTGCCAGTTGCTTCCTGACTGACCTCCCTCACCCAGGCCACTTTTCACATGCCTGCGTAATAATTTAAAATCAGACATAATAATCAAGTTCCTAGCCCTGCAACCACAGCTGAAGAAAAGCTCAACGACTTCCTGAAACTCTCAGTGGCCCCTTAGCTCCCCTTCTGACCCTTCCTCACCCAGTGCACTCTGTCCAATTTAAGGGTTGTTAAGTTTGACTGTGGCTCCATCAACCTCAACTACATTTCGCCCATTTGGTCTCCACCAGCTTTCAAACCTCACGAGGCCAAGGACTCTGTTTATTCCAGTCTTCCATTCACAGATCCTCCAACGCAGGAAGCTATCCCTGCGTTAAGTAATGGACGACTGAGTTAGAGACTTTAGGGATGGGCTGGGAGCTACTAGGGGTTTCTTCATTGGTGATATCTGACGGAAAGCCAGCCCGCTAGGTGGAAAGCCCTGGGAGTCAAGGTAGGGAGAATATTGTGCGTCTCAAGGAGTGGGCCCCAGAAATTAGCCTTAGCCTGTATCGCAGGGCAACTAGCTGGTCTTAGTTACTGAGGCCCCGAGGCACCCGCAAAGCAGAGAAAGGGGCTGAAGAAACGTGGGGCCCAGAGGCGGAAGAGCCGAGAAGCTGAAGAGCCCACGGTCCGAGGGGTTGAGAGGCTAAGGATAAGAGAAGCTAAGGAACGACAAGTCGCGGGGTGAAGAGCCGAGATGCTGAAGTGCTTCAGCTTCCGAACTGCAGGGAAGGATAGGAAGAACTCACGAGGAGGATGCCGCACCACCTGCAGCGCCTCAGCTTATTTGACCTGCGCCCGCGTGGGTGGGCGGGCCTGAGGCGTGGCTACACCTCTGGGTTCGGTCACTCCCCCACGGCGTGCGCGTTCCCGCTCGGCACCGCCTTGCGCATGCGCTATCAACGGGAGGCGGAGGTTGTAGGCGGCTGTGGCGACGGGGAGCGCGCTCTCGTTCTCGCTGTCGTTCCCTCGCGCTGGTGCTCGCGCGCCGGGGCCGTGGCAGCGGCGGCGGAGGCGGCAGCGGCTGAGGCGGCGCGGGGGGGGGGGCGGGCCGGGGGGGGGGGGTGGTCGGGGTGGGGATGGACCGGGCGCGGCGGCGGCAGCTGCAGGAGCCGGCGCTGGAGACCGAGCCGCGGCGCTGGCGGAGACGCCGGCTGTCCCTCGTCTCTCCACCGGTGAGTGACTGGCCCAGGCCGTGGGTGGGGACGGGCCGTCTCTCTAGCGCGGCCCGTCGCGGCGGCGGGGCTTCCTCGAGGCCTGGCGCGGCTCGGACCTTTGGCCGCTCCGGCGGCGCCGAAGCCCCAGGCCTCCGACTGGACCCCGCGTCTCCAGGCCTTCTGCCTGTCATTGGGACAACCCCCGCCCCCGCCTGGGCACTCTCCCCGTCTCCCCTTTGGGCCGAGCTGAACGAGGGGCGTGTGACGACTCGCGCCCAGGCCCAAGGCCTCCCGGCTAGCCGAGGTCTTAGAGCCCTCGCTTGTCCGACCCTGCGATCCCAGTAAGTTGGCCACCGAAAGTCAGTCCTTGCCACCTGAAACCAGTCTTGCACCTTTTGTTTTGATTTTGAACTCGTGGTTTAACTTGGAGGAGGAAGCCCGCTGTCCTGCCGAGAATAGGTGAGGTGGGAGTCTAGGTGGCCTGGGCTTGGCCCCAGGGTGCCCTTTATTAACCCTTTTTGTGGAGAGCTGGGGGCCACAGTGAGATGCTTTTCGCTACAAAACCTGAAATTTCAGCCTCAGCCAAAGTGTGGATAGTGTTGGTCCAGTGGTTCAGTGTCTGTCCGACTTCATCCCTGGACAGCGTTGATGGAGATTTCCCTATTGGATCTACTGCTGGGGCTTCTGGAGGTATCTCACTTGAGCTGTTGGGAGAATATCTTTATTTGCTTTGGTGTCTCGTTTTACCTTGGTCTTGGTAGATCGTAACCAAGTCCAGGGTTTTATCGGAAAAAAAAAAAAAAGATGACCATGTACCCCATCTAAAATGGTTGTTGTAAGCCTGACATAGTTGTCAAAAGATCCATGTGCACATGCGTCCCTGTGAAAGGCTGAAATTCCTAAATTGGCTTTTCTTTTAAGGAAAAAAAAAAAAAAAAACCAGTAAAAACCCCAAGATTGAAAAAGCAGGTAACAACTTTAAAATATAGCACAAGTTTGATTTGTTCCTGTCTCTGTCCAGTATCTTACATTTTAGAAATTAAACTAAACCTTTGTCTTTGAGTATATAGAATTTGTGTATACAAATTGTGACAAAGCTTGGAGGAAATGGAAATGTTAAGATGTAAAATTCCTCGAGGAGGTGGGGGTCTTATCCCCCCACCTTCATTTACAAGGTTAGAAGACTGAGACTGAAATTGTGAGTGGGTGGTAGTTTTACCAGTGTCATGTAACAGAGGTACTTAAAGGTGGGGTTTTAACTCAACAGTACCTTGGTGTGGTTTTTTTTGTTTTTTTTTTTTTTTTTGAACTCACACACCCACTCTTTGGCTAGTAGGGAAAGATTAAAAAGCTGCTTCTGGCTTGTGGGTGGTAACCTTTTAATTTCTAAAGAATTTTCATCTGTTTACAGACTAGATAGTTGATGAGCCCCATAGGAAAATTCTAGATATTAAAAATTCATTAGCACATGATCTAGATCTCTTGTAATTATGGAGTTTTATTAAAGATTTGACATGATGTTGGTGCTGTGTGCTCTGTATAGGAAATGAGATTTCTCAGAATATTTGCATCTTAAGATAAACAGAAGCACAAGCAGCTGACAGTGTTATGTCACTTCTCAGTTGTTGAGTCTTTCATGAGCATATAAATCCTGGAGTTTTAGTGTCTTGCACTAGTTGGTGAACACCAGTAATGTGAACTGTTTGGTTTATCTCTACTAGAATAGTATCCCTTCTCTATAGGAGAAAGCATAGACTCAGTGACATTTATGGACCATTCACTTATTCACCAGATATTTGCTGAGCCTTTACTTCTGCCCAGAATTCTTTCTAGACTATAATAAAGGAACAAAACAAGGCTTCTGCCTCAGTAAGCTGCATTGTGTGTGTGGAGCTGAGGAATAGACAACAAGTGAGCAGACACACCATTTCAGGGACTGTAAGACAGCAGGCAGTAAGCTTGTTGGGGTTGTTGCTGTGTGTGTTTGTGAAGAAGGAAGTAAATATTTTAGGTTCGGGGCACACAGCCTCTGTTGTAGTCATGCACTTAGTGTTTCCTATGTGCAGCAACAGACAGAAAGTAAACTGCACTTCTATTTTCCAGTTAAACTTGGACACTGAAATTTGAATTTCACCCAGTTTTCACATGTCATGAAATGCTCATTCTTTCCTCCTTCAACATTTAAATGTGTAAAACAAATCTTAGTTTACAAGCCACTTAGAAACCTGGGGCAAGCTGAAACTGGATTTGTATAGAAAAAGTTTGCTGCTCTCTAATGAGGACTATGGTTTTTTTGTTTGTTTGTTTTTTTAAAAAAATATAATATGATGAGTAACTAGGGACTAGGTGGAGGGTTGCTCAGAGAAGTGTTGCTAGGGCGAACTTAAATTGTGGCCTGAAAGATGGAAGAGCTTTCCTGACAGGTGGAAGTGTGAAGAAATGACCACGTTCCTTGCATGGAACTTCCCCACACACCATGCCATTCTTGCTTTTGTGCCTGTATTCATTCATTCATTCATTCATTCATTCTTCCATGTATAGCATGGCGTGTGTGTGGAGGTCAGAGGGTAACTTGTGAGAGTTCTCTTACCAAGCTCAGCAATAAGTACCTTTATCCACCTCGCTGGACCAACCTTTGGGGTTTTTTCATCCTGTTACATTCAACTAGCTTATTGCTGTTCCCCATCAAATTTAAAAATCTTGTTAAAGAATGTTTGGCCGGGCAGTGGTGGCACACGCCTTTAATCCCAGCACTCGGGAGGCAGAGGCAGGTGGATTTCTGAGTTCGAGGTCAGCCTGGTCTACAGAGTGAGTTCCAGGACAGCCAGGGCCAGAGAAACCTTGTCTCAAAAAAACCAAAAAAAAAAAAAGAATGTTTGTTTGTTTGTTTGTTTTGAGTCATCGTTTCTCTGTGTAGCCTTGGCTGTTCTAGAACTATGTAGACCAGGCTGGCCTTGAAGAGTTCAGAGATCTATCTGCCTGTGTACCACCATGTCTAGCTATTATAAAATCTTAAGAGTTGAAAGAAAATTAATTCTTAGTTACTTTCTTTAAATGTTCAGAGTGGTCTTCTAGCCTATATATAAATACAGCTTTAATGACAAATTCATGACTTCCAGGTAGTCTATGCTGTTTATAAATGTAATTATTAGAATGTTCCTTCTGTGAGATTTGATCTTTTTACCTGGAGGGAGCCTGCAAGTGGTTGTACCTCATTCCTGGCTTAGGCTCTAGCATTGGTGTGTGGACAAAAATCACTCGCATAAAGTGTAAACTGTACTTGACAACCCTCTAAATTACTCAGAAAATAGTATGCATTTTTTGTATATGTAATCGTTTAGAGTTCTTATGCACAGACCAGGAGACACTGAGCTTCACTGGAGGAAGGAATAGGAGAAAGGAATTTTTATGCAGATATGCAGGCCTCCAAACCCTTTGCTTTTAAAAATAGTTACCTAATCTCTAGCAGAGTGTGGGAGATGGAGAATTCCGATGGGCTGCTAGCTTCATTCAGACTTTAATTCTATTGTTACGTTAAGTCTACATCACAGTAACACATGCTTATAGCTTACTGTGAATATTAAGGTGACTTGTAGGTAAGGACATGCATGGGACAAAAAGTAGCCAATATATGTACCCTGTCCTCCAGAAAGTTGTTGAGAAAACCTTGGCCACCTGCTTCCTGTCTTTCCCTATTGGTATTTCCTGTTATGGCTCTAGGGAACAGCTGTCACTTTCTTTGCCCTTGAATATTGGTCACATGGTACCAGAAGTCAGCTGGTGTGTTAAATGGGTGCATGATGATTATCTTTGCCACATGGCTCTTAAGGTATTTGAGCATTGCCATTGTGTTGCCATTCAACTTTTTATATTTTAGGGATGCTTTTTGTTTTTTGTTTTTTTAATCAAAGGGAGATTTTTTTTTTTTTTTACATTTTTTTCTTTTTTTCTTTTTTCATTTCTGTTTGCTTTTTTCTAGTTCTTTTACCATATGGATTGTTCTTATATATTTTTCTGTTTATCACTTCTTTACTTTGGTGCCCTGAAGTACATGTTATGATGCAAACTCAAGTTTGATTTCCTTCCTGAAGCCTTCTTACAACTCAAGACCTTTATATTCCTACCACTTCACAGACTTTTGGCTGAGATCAGGTGCAGACTTTAGGTTTCTCCACTGTCACTTCTGCCCTTTGATGCTTTGTTATAATCTGTTTCATGTGCACTATCACTACTTCACAGTAAGACCTTCATGAAGGCAAAGATCATATTTTAGGCATTTTCCTTTCTTTTTTGGTTCTGGGAATCGAACCCAGAGCCTTGGGTATGCTAGGCAAGCACTCTACTATCAAGTAACGCTTATAGCCTTTGGCTTGTGTGTGTGTGTGTGTGTGTGTGTGTGTGTGTGTGTGTGTGACTATGTGTGTTTCTGTCTGTCTCTGTGTCTGTGTGTCCCAATTCCACTGAGTAAAATTATAGGTTTATATTCCATCACAAAGTATTGTTTTTCTTTAATTCTTTAAAATTAAACTTATTTTAAGGATACTGAGAATTCTTGTCTGTCTTAGTCAGGGTTTCTATTCCTGCACAAACATCATGACCATGAAGCAAATTGGAGAGGAAAGGATTTATTCAACTTACTCTTCCACATTGCTGTTCATCACTAAAGGAAGTCAGGACTGGAACTCAAGCAGGTCAGGAAGCAGGAGCTGATGCAGAGGCCATGGAGGGATGTTACTTACTGCCTTGCTTCTCCTGGCTTGCTCAGCTTGTTCTCTTATAGAACCCAAGACTACCAGCCCAGGGATGGCACCACCCACCATGGGCCCTCCCCCCCTTGATCACTAATTGAGAAAATGCCTTACACCTGGATCTCATGGAGACATTTCCTCACCTGAAGCTCCTTTCTCTGTGATAACTCCTGCTTGTGTCAAGTTGACACACAGAACCAAGCCAGTACAGTTGTCTCTTGTACTGTTTTCCCTTTTATCAACATCTTACAATAATGTGGGGCTTTTGTTACACTTAACCAATATCAATAGAATATTACTAAATCCACTCTTTCCAGCCCCTTTCCTAATGCCCCTTTCCAATCCCTAGATCCCACCAGGGATACCTCATTACTCTCAGAAGTCCTTCCATCTCCCCTCTTCTTTTGCTTGGGACAGTTTCCCAGACATTCCTTATACTTTTAAAAATGACTACTCAGATGTTTTTGTAGCATGCCTTTCAATTAGGATTTGTCTGTTTCTGTCATGGTTAGACAGGTGTGTAATGTGGCTTTGGAAGGAAGATCACGGAGGTTAAATGTAATTTTTTAGAAAGCTTTATTTGTATGTGTGGTTTCGGTATGTTCACTTGAATACATTTGCCTGTGGAGGCCAGATTCTCTGAAGCTAGAGTTACAGACAGTTGGATGTGAGTCTTCTACTAAGTGCTCTTAACCACTTAGTCATCTTTCCAAACACTTAGAATATTATTCTTACCGTCTGTCAGGACTGTAACTTTTCAGTGTTGATGTTAACCTGCATTACCTGCCTGGGAAAAAGTCACTACGCCCAGGCCACCACATAGGAGTGAAAAGTTCTATCTCACTTATTTTTGTTTGTCAGACTGTTTCTGGCTCCAAGAACTCTTTTGCTGGGCTTCTTTACATGTCCCACTGTTGTACATATGTGTTTCATTTCTCATATAAGATGTCCAAGACTCAGCCTGTAGATTTTCTAGTCCAGTCCTATAAATTAGTTGCCTTGATCCTTTCCCTTGGAAGGACCATTAGAAGCCATGGTTTGGGTGTTGGGTGTGCTTATTGCTCCTGGAAGTTGTTGCTCCCAGGCTCTCTCAGATGATGGAGAAAGGAGTTGATGCAGCATGCAAAGTCTCTGACCCCATGTTATCACTAACATATAATTGCCTGTGACTCTATTAAAGAAAACAAAAGGGTCCAATGTCCCTAACTCTTAATATATTATCATATTCTCCCCCTTGTTATTTGAAATTATTTTATTTATTTATCTATCTATTTATTTATTTATTAGTGTATGGGTGTTTCATCTGCATGTCACATGTGTGCAGTGTCCATGGTGGCCAAAAGAGGGCATTGGGTTGACCTGGGACATTATAGATGATTTTCAGCTATGATATGGGTGCTGGGAATGGAACCTGGGCTTTATATTGATTTGGCAAGTATTGTGAAAAATAACAGAACCAAGGATCAGCTAGGAGACTGTTGGCTGTCAGCAGCACTTTCTTTTTAGGTTATAGGCTGGAATGACACCTTAAATTCTTGTCTTGGTTTTTCAAATGGGCTTAGGAGACCCTTTTGTGTTATTCCTGTTCATTCTCAATTAGAGAATTCATACTCAAGTATTGAGTGTATGTGGCTTCTTTAGTCAGATAAGCTTGTATAGATAAGCAAAGTGGACAGGGGTGACTAGATCCAACTTGGTATAATAAGCCTTTATGGAAGACTACTTTTTCTTCATTTATTTATTTAAAGGTACTGTTGAGTACTTTAATATCTGGTGGTTCTGTTCTAGGTTTTTAAGATCTAATGTGTGAAAATTTGTGCCTTATTAGAGTTTATGTTCTAGTGGATATGCAGTAGCAGATTGAGGCCAAAACTAGTTTGTAGACTTTGGCTAGTACTGTCATAATGCAGAGGGCTTCAGAAAGCTTAGGGAAGGTTGTTGTAAGTTCCTTTTTCAAACATTGTGGAAAACAGGAAGCAGTTGAGCAGTTTCCTGACAGATGTGATTGTGCAGGGAGAATAAGGTCACCAAAGTTTATTCTCTCCTTTTAAAGATTCTTCTGTGCAGTGGCAGTTTATGAGAGTGATCCTGTGGCAGTTCAAATCAGCAGCAAGACATAGGCAAGACACTGTGCCAGATGATAGTATTCAGACAATAATATTTAAGGATCTACTTGACAAATCTTTCTAATGCATAATGTAATTCCTAAGGTGGTTTTGTCTAATTTTCTTATGCATTTATTTTATGTATTGGCATCTTTACCTGCATGCATGCATGCATGTAATTGTGTGTGTGTGTGCGCGCGCGCGCGCGCGCGCTCTCGCATGAGCGCACAGGCACGTGCCCACGCCTAATCTCCACAGAGGTCATCTTGGGTCCCCTGGGAAAGTAGCAAGTGCTTTTAATTGCTGCATCATTTCTCCAGCCCCCTGGTTTGAAGAGGGCATCAGCTCCACTGGAACTGGAATAACAGATTCTTATGAACCACCATGTGTTAGGAACCAAACCCAAGTCCTCTGCAAAAGCAAAAGATGCTCTTAACCACCGGGCACTTTGTTTGCATTTTTGTTTTGTTTTGAAATTTTTTTAAAGACAGGATCTCATATAGTCCTGGCTGGGCTCAGACTCCCCATGTAGTGGAGGATGACTTTGAAATTCTGACTTCTACGTCTACTTCCCTAGTATGGGATTATAGGCCTGTCCCACCACACCTGGCTTATGTGGTGCTAGGGAGGGAACTCAGAACCTTGTGCATGCAAGGCATGTACTCTATCATCTGCTCTACACCCCTAGTCCCAAAAATGGTTTTGAGATTTAAATTTAAAATAATAATAATGAATTTATATGTGTATGTCTGTGTCTCTGTGAGCATATATTATGTATGGGACCCCTCAAAGTCCAGAAGACAGTGTCTGATCCAGTCCTCTGGAGCCAGAGTTATGGGCAGTTGTGAGCCACCTAATGTGGGTATTAGGAACTAAACTCGGGTCCTCTGAGAAAGCAGCAAGTGCTGTTAACTGCCACATCATTTCTCCTGCCCCCTGGTTTAAATTTTTTTTAAACTACACTTTCTTTAATGTAAGTATGTCTTGAGTAGGGCATGTACATCTATCTGGAGGGCAAAAGACAGCCTGCAGGAGTTGGTTCTTTCCTTTTACCATGTGAGTTCTGGGTATTAAACTCAGGTTATTCGGCTTATGGGCAAGTACTTCTACCCGATGAGCCATCATGCTGGTTATTTTTTTTTTTACTTCTAACTTTGATTTGAGTAGGTATACCAAAACGTGGAAACAGTTCAGAAATGACACCTTCCTTTAATCTCTGATTCCCAATACAATTTTAAACCAGTTTTTGTGTCTTCCAGATATTTTATGTACACATATGTCTGTTTTTATATTTTACTTTAAAAAAAAACCAAACCCTCAGAAGCCCATTTACTCAAACACTTTGACCTTTTGAGGGTTGTTGGGTTTTTTCATTGTTGTTGTTTTTGTTTTATTTTGTTTACTTAAGATAGATTACTAGTGACAAACTTAATTGACATTTTAAACAGCTGTGTACTGTATCATGTTATGCATTTATATGATTTTTATCTCTTTTTTTAA
Organism: Rhynchomys soricoides; assembly: GCA_019843965.1. NCBI lineage: Eukaryota > Metazoa > Chordata > Mammalia > Rodentia > Muridae > Rhynchomys > Rhynchomys soricoides. The sequence goes on along the minus strand of JADRCH010000761.1, from coordinate 34,600 downwards.
TTCATATGTGTCATTGTCAGTGTTTTATTGCTGTGAAGAGATACCATGACTCCATAACCAAAGCCAGTCTTGTTTGTTTGTTTGTTTTGTTTTTCAAGACAGAGTTTTTCTGTGTAGTCTTGGCTGTCCTGGAACTCACTCTGTAGACTAAACTGGACTCAAACTCAGAAATCCGCCTGCCTCTGCCTCTGCCTCCTGAGTGCTGGGATATGATGCTACCATCCCCCAACATGACCAATGTAACTCTATATAAAAGAAAAGTTTTAATTGGGGTCTGCTAACAGTTTCAGGAGTTTAATCCATTTTCATCACAGCAGGAAAATGGTTCATCATGACTCAAAGACAGACATGTTGCAGAAGTAGCTAAGAATTCTTCGTGCATATCTGCAGGCAGCAGAACCTTAGAGCCCTCCCTTAGTGACACACTTGCTCCAACAAAGGTAGACCTCCTAATCTCTCAGGTGCCATTTCCTGGTGATCAAGCCTTCAGATCTATTAGTCTATGGAGATCATTTTTATTCCAGCCACCACAGTGTATATGTCCCTCTACGAGTTTCTATGTGCACCAGGTGCATGCAGGAACCAGAGTTAGAGGCGATTGTGAGGTTCCTAATGTAGGTGCTGGGGATCAAACCTAGGTCCTCTGGAAGAATATACAGAGTGCTTAATAAGTACTCTTAATCTATGATCCACCTCTCTAGCCTCCAAGATTTTATTTCTTAGATTTTCATAAACAATCTATTTTTGTCTTTTTTTCCTTTTGTTTTTTAAATTAACATCATGAAATAAATTTTCTAAAAATTAGGTTTCTTAAATAATGAGGAAACCATCCTTCATTCTGCCTTTTGCTAATTTTTTTCAGATAACTAAACATATCTAACACCTACTTTTTAAATTTAAAGTGTTTTTTTTTCTGCTAGCCTTTTTAAAAAGTGTGTGTGCGCACTTGTGTGTACATGTGTTTGTGAATGAGTACACATGCCGTGGTGCACATGTGGGGGTCAGAGGACAGCTTGCAGGAGTCAGTTCTCTCCTTCCTCTGTGTAGGCTTCTGAGGTCTAACTTAGGTCATCAGGTCTCTTGACAAGCACTTGTTGAACCATCTTGCTGGCCCATTTCTGCTATTCTTTAGATCACTAAAAAATCTTGGTACCAATCTAATCTTCATCATTGGAACTGCTGTTCTATTGATTTTCATCAATAGGAGTATACCACTTAGGATATACTCAGTAGTAAACAGATACAGCAAACTAAATTCAGTTACTGATTGAGACAGTGAAGAATTAGTGATTTCATAAGAACAAATTCAAGAAGACAGGTAATTCAGAACTAGTTTACTTATTGTCTTAGTAATGTATAGGATTTAGATACTGAATTTTTGCCTTTTATCCTGGTCTTAGTTCCATGCTGGTTTTGCAGCAGCCCCTTATCACTATATGTTTGTAAATTGGTTGCCTCATCTGTACTTATCTATCATAGCTAATAGCATTTAATGCAGGAAATGGAGGGCAAAATCATTTTCTGCTTAGAAAATGATTTCAATATAAATGAAGAGAAAATAATTTCTAGAAGTCTCTTAAACAGTACTCTGTGAACTCCAGTGTTAAAAACTCAAATTCAGGGTATCTTGAGTTTGGAATGGGCCTTAAGAATTTGTATTTTGCCGTGCGTGGTGGCGCACGCCTTTAATCCCAGCACTCAGGAGGCAGAGGCAGTGAATTTCTGAGTTCCAGGCCAGCCTGGTCTACAGAGTGAGTTCCAGGACAGCCAGGGCTACACAGAGAAATCCTGTCTCAAAAAAACAAAAAAAGAAAAAAAAAGAAAGAAAGAAAGAAAAAAAAGAATTTGTATTTCTATCACATTTCCATGAGATAGATCTTAATGTTATGGACCAGCAACCATGCTTTGAGTTTGAGTTTAAGTAATACACTACCCTATATAATATCTCCTACCTTTCCTTGGGGATTGAATTATTTATTGTCTCTGACCCTGAGTGTGTCTGAGAAATCAACCACCATGAACAAAATGTAAGTTCTTACTACTAAACTAACAAATGGCAATACTTCTGTTATTAGAAATGTTGCTTCCGTGAATATCCATGTGTAGATAGATGTAGTTAATTTTTTAAATTTTATTTATATTTTGTGTGTGAGTGTTTTGTCTGGTTGTATGTCTGTGTACCATTTGTATGCCCAGTACCTGTGGAGGCCAGAAGATGCATAGGATCCCCTGGAAGTTACAAATGGTTGTGAGACATTATGTGGATACTGAGAATCAAAACTGGATCCTCTGGAAGAGCAGCAAGTGCTCTTAACTACTGAGCCATTGTGTAGTTAGATCTTTCTTCCTAACGTTCTTTCTTTCTTTCCTTATTTCTAACTTTTTTTGAGAAAGGGTTTGTTACTTGCTTGTACAGTGAAAAATATATGAGATGTAATTTCTCCTCTGCTATTGGGGGTAAGACCAGGTGTTTAGAGTTTTATAGTTCTGGCTGTCCTGGAATTTGCTATATAGACCAGGTTAGTCTCACAGATCCTTCTGCCTCTGCCTCCTGAGTGCTGAAATTAAAGGTGTGTACCACCATACCCAGCTATAGTTAGATTTTTAAATAAATATTTTCAAATGGTTTTGTAAACAAGTGAAAACATTTTGCAATTGGCCATCTCCAAGAGCTCTTATTTTGTATTATTTACAAAATCAAATATGTTATCAAACTGTTAGTCTTTGCCATCTTGCTTTAGAATCATGGTCAAGTTTTGTGTGTGCTGGGGATTTGCCCCAAGGCCTTGAAGGTGCTAGACAGGTACTTTCTCATTGAGATACACCTTCAATTAATGTGCATTATTAATTGAGGTTGCAGATCTTTTCTCCCACATGAAAAGGGTGACTTAGTCTTTCCTTTTCTGTCAACTGACTATTGTTTGTTTCTTTTTTTCATTATTAGTCACTTGGTTTTTTTTTTCTTGAGAATTTGCAGAAATCAACCTACTGCTAAGGGTGTTGCTTGTGTCTTTGTCAGTTTGCTAATCATTGACATAGTTTGCTGTTGAGTTTGACTGAGATTATATATACTGGGTATAAATTCTCCTGCTGTAAAGGTCTGTAGCTCTAGGTCTTCATGACAGTAAGTATGCTTGCCAGTGATTTGCAAACACTGAGTACTCAAACGGGGAGAATTAACTAAGTGTTTAATATGTAGTGTCAAATAAAGTGTAGCTAAAAAAATCAAGATGGGGCCAAGCAGATAGAAAGTATGAAAGCAGCAGGATAGGTGAAACAGAAATGTAAGGGCTGTTACAGAGACCTTCTGGCTCAGAGTGAATTGGTATGTCATGAAAGTGAAATTTATGTGCTAAACATTTAAATTCTGCAGTGTGACTGAACAAAAACACCATTTTTCTGATAGGGATAAGATTCATTCCTCTTTTAAAATAAAAATTACACTTTTTGTGTGTGTCTGTATGTATGGGGTATGCATGTGCCTCAGTATACATGCATGTGGAGGTTCAGAGGACAATTTGTGAGAGTTAGGTTATGTGATTATCAGGTCTTCAGGCTGGTTCAGGCTTCAGCCACTGAACCATCTCTCTAGCTATTATTATTGCTCAAATAGGTCTTTTTAAAAGTTTCAATGGGCCAGGCAGTGGTGGCGCACACCTTTGATCCCAGCACTCGGGAGGCAGAGGCAGTCGGATTTCTGAGTTTGAGGCCAGCCTAGTCTACAGAGTGAGTTCCAGGACAGCCAGGGCTACGCAGAGAAACTCTGTCTCAAAAAAACAAAAAATAAAAATAAAAAATAAAAAAGTTTCAATACTACAGAACTTAAGGTAACTTGTATGATGCTGTTGTGAAAAGGACAAATGTGATGAACATTTACAGATGCATGGAATTAGATAAAGAGATGGTATGAGCCTGGTCCCTGCACATGGTTTTTCCAGTTTAATTGGACAGTGATAACAAGACAGAATGGCAAGAGCTCTGGGTAGTGTATCCAATGAACATTTGAGGAATTAGAAAACCTAACTAAATATATTTGAAACAAGAGGGTGTAGTCCTCTTCAGAGAATAGTGGGCAGAAGCTTCTGCAGAGATTGCAGTCATTCCACTGTGGGAAAGAGCTTTCTCCTAGTAATAGTATGTCAGTCTACGTTTCTGCCTAGCTAATGGATTGCTGGAATGTTGCCAATATGGTGCTCAGTCCCAGTCCAAGTTCCTCAGGTCAAGAAACAGCAAAATGGACAGATGTTGTGGTTCTCAATTTCCTATGTACCCAGACACCACTGAGGACTGAGGACTTGAGAGTAGTAGTTTCCAGCCTCTTGTGTACCCAGACACTGCTCAAGGAACAGGGGGTCTGCAAGCCCTCGCTTCTTCTCACCAGGCAGTTCCAAGTGTGTGCTGAAAGTATGAAGGGGCTGGAAGAGAGGCCTTCCCCAGGAGAGTTAGGTGTGCCTCTTTATGAAGCTGCCCCTCCAACATTGGTCTTCGATGAAGGAGGTGGTCTTTGCGTGTTCAAACTGCATTATTTATGGCGGAGGTAAATGTATACATCTTACTCAAGGTCATCCAGGAAAGGATGCCCAGGAAGGGAAGCTCATTGGCTAACTCAGAGCCTATCTAGATAACCTTAGTAGCATGGAGAACTCTAGGTTTTATGCCACATGACCAGTTGACATGGTCTCTTAGTGGGGTATCATGGTCACATGTTTCAGGATAGGTAGAATCTGGCTGGGAGCTGGTTGTAATGCCTGCTGTCCTCAATTATGAAATTTACCAGCCATCTGAACCTGCTTCAGCCTTACCAGTTCTTCTGTCTGATGGCATGGTCCACTTGCCGTACAATAGAATACCAAACCCTGAGGGTCTCTGCTTTAGGCCCAGTGACTGTGTTGTGATGATACTGTGAAAGTTGTCCTACAGGAACATAGGCTATACCATAGCTTCTTTCCCTCCTAGCTCTTAAGATTTTCTGATCTCTTTTTTCAATGGTCTCTCTTTTCAGTGCTAATATTGATAGTGATGAGAAACTAATAGAAGTCTTACTGATTTTAGTTCTTAGTAATTGGGGACAAAAGAAACTGAAGTTTTCAATTACCATTGGAAGAATACAGTACTTTAAACAAAAGGCAGTTTTTTAAAGAGTCAAAAATAAGGTCTGTAGAGATACTCAGTGTTGTGTGTAATTTTAAAACACACTTCTTTCTTTCCTGGGAGCTCAACCTCGCTCTGACCTCTCCCAGTTCCCTTTGCTCCATCCAGCTTAGCCTAGGATCAAACACAACCTTCCCCGGGGGAAAGGCCGGAGCTGCTTCCGCTCTCCACTGTATCCTTCTCAGCTTCTCTTTTGTTTCTTCGGGCAAGCCACCAGCTACTGCTCCGGCTTCTATCTCTACCCACCTTTGCTCCTCAGAAGAAAAACATTCAGACAGCTTTATTATCTTAGAATTTGCCAGATAGCATAATTATTGGGTGCAGAATCTCCTGACCTAAACTTATCAGCTAACCTGTATCAGCTAGCCTATATCAAACAGCCTCCACTGACCTCCTTGGTTAACCATGGTGGTGGAGGCTACTGGTTCTAGTTTCCCCAAGATCCTATGTGACTCCTGCTTTCTACTCATTCCAAAGCCTGGCCATAAAGGCCACTTCCCTTTCCTTGAATCTCTTTTTCCTCCTGGGACCTGGAAGTCCCGCCTTTACCCTTCACCCAGCAATTGGCTCCTGCCTTTCCTGACACAATCAAGAACCAAATCAGCACCTTCCCCTACAACTCAGCTGTTAAGAGACCTTGCTGTTCTTGCAAAGGACTTGAGTTCAATTCCAAGCACTCACATTGGCAACACACAGCTGCCTATAAATTCATCTTCAGAAGTTCTGAGGCCTTTTGATAGTCTCCTTGGGCACTGGAATGGCTTGAATATGCTTGGCCCAGGAAGTGGCACTATTAGGAGGTGTGGACTTGGAGGAAGTATGTCATTGTGAGCTTGTGCTTTAAGACCCTCATCCTAGTTCCCTGGAAGCCAGTCTTTCCAGTTTGCCTTCGGAACAAGATGTAGAACTTTTAGCTCCTCCTATACCATCTCTGCCTGGATACTGCCATGCTCCAGCCTTGATGGTAATGGACTGAATCTCTGAAGTTGTAAACCAGCCCCAATTAAAAGAGTTGCCTTGGTCATGGTGTCTGTTCACAGCAGTAAAACCCTAACTTAGAAGTTGGTACCAGGGACTGGGATATTGCTAACCCATCCTAACCATATTTTTGTTTAGAAGAATGTGGATTTGGGGACTTTGGATTTGGAAATCCATGGAATACTTTAATTGGGGCTTAATGGAACATACTAGTAGGAATATGAAAGATGGTGGTGCTGAGAGTGATTTGAACTGTGTAAGCCTGCTGACCCAAGAAAAGAATGTTAGTATGTTGTCTACACACTTTTTGTGATATTTGGATGAAGAACATGGCTTCATTTTTACCATTGTTCAAAGAGTCTGTCTGAGGCTCAGGTGAAGAGATTTAGATAAATTGCTTTGACAGAGTCTCAAAACGGCCTCGTAATAAATTCTGTTGTGTGGTTACTAAAGTTAACTCTTATGAATAGTGAGAGCATTTTAATGAAAAGGAGCAAGCTGAGAAAGGAAAAATATGAAATGCATGGTTCAAGTAATAATAAAGGGGCACCAGGAAGGGAAATGGAGCTGAATCCTGTGTTCAAGGAGATAAAGGAAGTGGTGAGCTCAAGGCAAGATCCCACCCATTGAAGTTTATTGTTTGTATTTGTAGATGAATAAGGAATAGTTTGGACTTTTAATCTGGAATGAAATACAATCCAGAAATGGAGGGCACACTTGTGATCCAGATCTTGAGCCTGGAAAACTTTGGCTGGTGATCCAGATCTTGAGGAACAGCGGCCATGAAAAGCTTAGGCCCAGGCATGGTGTTACACACCTTTAATCCCAGGAGACAAAGGCAAGCAGATCTATCTCCTATTAGAAGCAACTGTTCTCATAGCATTACTTACGTTCTTTGGGCTTTCTACTTGCAAATGATGCAGCAAGGTGAGTTAGGTTATGTCAACAAATCCATTTGTGTCTCTGAGCTTTACAAGTGTAAATTAGAAATTACTAGAAAAAAAAAAAAGAATTTTTTCCTCAGATTACTGATTCTCTTCATTATTCAGTATTTACTGAATGTCTCAAGATTCCTTCAGTTGTTACACTGTCTGCATGGAATTACCATCAGATTTTTTCAAAATATAAGGACAGTCCCACAAGACTGTTCTACTCCAGCTGCCAGTAACAAGTTCATGACTGCCCATATTTTTGTTCAACTTGGCTGCAGATTCTGAGGTTCCTATTAATCTTTCCTTTCATTCATTAATTTGCTAGAGTAACTCATAGAACATTGGAAAACATGTTACTTAAATTTGATGGTTTACTTTAAAGGATGCAACTTAGGGGCAGGCGGGTGGAAAGGAGAACAGGCCACATTGGTGGCAGGAGTCCGGGTCCTGCACAGCTTGTGTGCACAGCTTGTAACTACCTCCTTGTCTTTACCTATTCACAAACTTTCCATGTTCCATCAATTAGTTTCTTTCCAGCTCCTCTCCTTTCCACCTAGGTAGAGGTGTTGAGGGACACCTCTTAAGTCACTATATACGTTTCCTGACAACCAGCCCCGCCCTGAAGCTGTCTGAAGGCCCACCTAATTAGCAAATATAAACTCCAGTAAGGGAAGGTTTAAAGGAGCTGATATTTGTGGAGGTTACTCTCTTTATTGCCAGCATGCCTAGATTTGGAATTATCTTAGGGACACCCCTTTGAGTGTGCTTGAAGATCTTTCCAGAAAACTCTGGAGAGAAAGATCCACTCTGAATGTGGGTGACACTGTCCCTTTGGTTGAGATCCATACTGAGTAAAGGGAGGAAGGAGGAAGCTAGATGAGTGCCAGCATCCATTTTTCTCTGCTTGCTGATTTTGAATGCAATCTGATGAACTGCTAGCTCCTACCACCTTGCTTTCATTTGCCATGATGGACTGCATCTTCTCAAACCATGAGCCAAAATAACCCCTTCTTTTTGTCAAGTAATCAGACATAGCAGTAGGAAAGGTACCTAATACAGTACCAAAGATAGACTTTTCACTTAGAAAGTGTGAAGGGGTTTTAGGAAATCTAGTCCTGAATTAGGAGAAAACCCATATATACCATACCATGCTCTCTTCTCTATAACTAAATCTTGTTTTAAGGGCACAGGGTTGGTTTTCAGAACATCAATATTAAATTCTTTTAGGTCACTGATATGTTCCTTGATTTGGCCTTGGAGTGACGGCTTTGATTCTTGGTCATGTAATAACATTTGTTTTGAGCTCCATGGATGAAGATAGCATTGGAACAGATTCCCAAGAGATGAGTCACATCCTAGTGTTCTGTTCTTTCCTTTCCTTTCCTTTTCCTTTTCCTTTTCCTTTTCCTTTTCCTTTTCCTTTTCCTTCCTTCCTTTCTTTCTTTCTTTCTTTCTTTCTTTCTTCTTTTCTTTCATGGCTGCACTCTAGTTCTGTGACAAATCTGATTCTCCAGTGTGATGTGACCAAATATATAATTTTTCTGACAAGAATAAGCCTTTTGTGTGTGTGTGTGAAATTTGGGTAAAAGTTTCTTTTCACAGTTTTAATTTCCTTTATGACAAACAATAACGTGACTTTTCATACACAGAAGAAGGTAAATGGTTTGAGATTCTGAATTCTTAATTGTATGGCTGTTTCCCCCTCTTCATTCTCCATCTCCTTCTCCTTGTCCATTTTAATGTGCTTGTTAAGAGATGAGGGCATAATTTTAGCTGAATACAGGAATTTCCTCAGGATGTAATTATTTTTTTTCTTTTTTTTTTTTAAGATTTGTTTGTTTATGTATGTAGTTTAAGTATATAGATATTTGTTGCAGGATATTGGACCACGCTGTGAACCTCAAGATTGTGTTATTTACTAAAAAGAGGCTGTTTCTCATTGTGCTGTGACTCAGCCCTTAGCACACACCTTTAATCCCTCTGGTTGGAATACAGACAAGCCCTTAGCACACACCTTTAATCCAAAGCAATGAAGGTAAAGTTAGTTTGTAGAAGGAAGCACCCATGTTTGAAAGTGATGTCTAATTGAGTGGCAAAGTGAGTAAGAGAAAGTTTTGACAGAATAGGATATGCCCAACTCTGGAGAAGTGAGAGATAAGAAGGTCAACGTAAGAGGGAACAATGCAGAAGAGAAAGAGAAGGCAGTTTTACCAGGAGAGTTTTATAGACAGGTTGAAGAGAGAACAAGCTAGACATAGGTGAAGACAGAATGAGCCAGAGAATGAGAAGGAGCCGGAAGATTAGAACAGATCATCAGTTAGTATGAGGCCCAGCAGAGCAATTAAGGAGAAGCCCAAACAAGACAGATTGAATCATTTATCATGGAGAGGAGTTTGGTGCCAGAACAGCTGAGTTGAATCAGCCAGCCAGAGATCAGAAAGAACTAGGAAGGGTGAGCTTATTCAGTAGCAAGTCTCAGAAGTTGGAAAACATTCTAGGCCTAGATACAAATGTATGGAAGTAGAAGCTTCCAAGACTAGGCCTAGGTTAGCAGATGACTATAAGCCTCAAGACAACAGTTATTACAGGAGAATAAAAAATACTTTTTACAGGTGTTTTGTCAGTATGTGCATCTGCATATTAGAAGAGGGCTACAGTTAAAGTTATGAGCCACCATGTAGGTGCTGGAAATTGAATTCAGCCTTTGGTAGATCAGCCAAGTACTCTTAGCCACTGAACCATTTCTTCATCCCCAGAATGTAAGTCTTAATGTAAGATCATAAGTGGTTATGAACAACAGTGAGTTAAGAACAAGTGTGGAATAGCCTGGTGCCTGGCAAAAATTCTTCCATTACATGTAGGTGTGTAAACCTATCCCTACCTTGTTAGTCTTTCTATCACATAGGGTTTCTCATTGCTCTGACCATATACCTGAGAAGTAAAAAATATAAGGAGAGAGATTTATTTTGGCTCATAGTTTAGAGAACATAGTCCATCATGGTAGGAAAGGTTGGCAGGTGGATGCTTCCATGGGGACAAAAGTGTGGAACAGCTGCTTGCTCATATCTCAGCAAGCAGAGAGACAGGAGCTAGATTATCAACTTCAAGGCCTGACCCCCAGTGACCTACTTCCATCAGCTGGGGACCAAGTATTGAAACATATTAGCCTGCAGGGACCTTCTACACTCAGATTTTAGCAGTCTTTATTTTTAATAATTCTATCCACAGTGACTTTGAGGTGTTTTAAAAACAAACTGAGGCAGTGACCTGTGACACATGGAATAGCCTGTTCTCCATAGCTTTAGTCTCCAGATTGCCTCCTTGTTTAAGAGTTTTGGTTTTTCTGCCCATATCATGTTGGAACTAAATATTTGCCAAATAGAAGATTTTTAGGACCTTGAAAGGATAGAACTATGAAATCATAAAACGACTATAGACTTTTTTCTAGTCATTTATGTCCCTAGCTGTACTGTGTGCAGGATGGCTGATATCTAGAGAAACACTGAATGTTTGTTTGTTTAATTTGGACAATACCATGCTAGGCTTTGAACCTAGGATCTTACACTTGATTAGGCAAGTATTTCTTAATGTAGGTTTGATGAAACTCTTTCAAATTTTTCACATGCTTTCCCATGTTTTCAGTACACCAGACAGTGACTCTTAGGTATTCAAAAGTAGTGTTATGATTGCCAACTTTTTGTGTTTATTTGTATATATGTATATGTCTGTAGTTTGCTTGCATGTGTGGGGTACATATACATACATACATATATATAGAAGTCAGAAATTGATGTTAGATATCTTTTGATTGTTTTCCACCTTATTTCTTGAGGCAAGCTCTCTCACTAGAACCCAGTGCTTGCTGATTAGAATAGTCTGGCTATCCAGCTTGACTGAGGGATCCCCTGTCTTCTATTGAGTGCTGGGATTGCAGGCTATCTCATTATTTATGTGTGTGCTAGAGATCTGAACTCAGGTTCTCATGCTTATGCAACAGTTTCTTTATGGACTGGGCCATCTCCCCAGCCTTTTGTCCATTTTTTTTCCACCTTTCAAAAATCTTGTTATCTTGATAGTTAGGCTCTTTGTTGTGGCCTAAATGAGACAGCAGATGTGACCATTTAAAAATTAGAATTCATCTAAAATAGATAAAGAAGAGGATTCTTCCCTTCCCTAAAATAAAATGCATCTAAAATTTAAGATTGATATCTCTGATTATTGCCTCAGACATAAGCATTCTCAAAGATCTAGTATCTGCTAGTAAAATGAAAAACAAAACAAAAAATTCCTTCTGGCATTGGAGCAGTAGAAAGAGGTTCGGACTCTTCTGATGATGGGATTGTGTGTGTTAAGCAAATGGAAGTAGGCAGGCTCATAGGAGAAAAGGCCTACAAATGCCCAGGTGCTGCACAAAACATGAAACTCAAAGAGGATTTTTGGTGAAGGCTTAAATATCATCTTCATAGGGAGGGCAGTAGACAACTTGAGGAGGGAAGTAAATGTTTTTTAGGGGTGGAGAATAACCCTGGAGAACAAACAGCAGCTGGGACAAAATCTTTCTGGACTGAGTGTGGTGTTTTATTTTCTGTCTCTCTGAGACAACAGTTCGGGCTGGCTTGGGTAGTAGCTTTTCAGCAGGGCCTGAAGGCAGTTTTGATCCCTGTGGCAGATGTTGTCCTTAAGTAGGTAAGGGAACTTCAGGGAAGGACCTTCCCTAACTTTGCAGTACCTCACATGCTCTCAGATTGAAGTCTGAAGCAGCATATTTTGAGTATTGTTTTGTGAGCTCCAGTAGCCGTGAAGAGGTGAGAAGGATTAGGAGGCCTAACCTTGGCTAGATTTAGACCTGGCATTGAGCAGGTAAGTGCTTAGTGAATGCCAACTCAGTGCTCAAATTTTGGAATTTGGGTTTGATTCTTTGGATTTGGATTGGATTGGAAGTTTTCCAGGAAACTTCATCTCAAGACTGGGATATCTTGGTATTAGACCATGCTCAAGGCCTTAGATTTGATTCCAGAACTGCTGAAGCCAAAACAACAACAAAAACTCTTATTCTAGTGGTGGAAAAGGAACACATGGAAAACAGTGGCTAAGACCTCAGTTTGCACTAGGTGAACTCTAGGGAAGGACCATGTAGGTATTGAATTGCTTTATGAGAGTGTTTGTTCCAGGACTGTTTGATTAACAATATGCGAAGACCGGAGTCTTATAAGAACATTCTGCACTTTTAGAGGAACTTCACTTGCTGATCTTTTATGAGAGTCAGAGCTTAATTTTGAGTAAGGTTAATTTAAGATCCAAAGTATGGAATTTGAGAAACAAGTTTTTGTTCATCTGTTTTCACTCAGAGGTGGAATGAATTAGAGGAACAAATAAATGTGCTGAGGTATGGACAGTTGGAAGTTTCTAAAGTAAGTTGTAAGAGATATTAAAAACCTATGACAATATTGTTTATTGACAAAGGTTGCACTCTCAGGCCAGTTGCAGTGATGTATACCTGTAGCCCCAGCTACCTGAGAGTCTGAGATGGGATCTATAGTCTAGACAGACAAGGTAAGTTATCTGTCTGTTCAAAAGCATTTCAGGTATCAAGCTGGAGTTTAAAAATATCATTAGCATGCAATAAGCTATTATTTTGTGTCTTTCTGATAATTGATGCCAAATGTATTGAATTTGTGGTCTTCCCTTCTTCTGTGGCCTGTGTACTCTGTAGAAAACAGTGAAAATGTCAAATATAAAGGATAGCTGTGGGCATTTGTGTAACACAAGGAGGCAGACAAGAAACAGACTACCATGCAAGGATTGTGTTTATCTCATAACCTAAGTTTAGAAATAAGTGGGGTCAAGGTCTGATTAGGGTGTCTAGAATATTGTATAGTGCTGACCCAAATTTACCTCTTCTTCTGGTTAAGTTCAGTGGTGAGACTTGTTAGATACTGCACATGGCAGTAAGGCAGCTCAGCTTTCTGATCGAGGCTTTATTGGGATTACACTCTTGAATCTGAACTTTCACCCTGTATTTCTTAGTGCTTTCTGGACTCTCCACTTGGTGCTCTGATGGGTCCAAAACTTTGTGTCTTTGAGCATTTTGTACTGATCTGATCTCTTTGCCACCAAAAATTAAAGCTTTACTTCTATTGATTAATGTCTCAATAAGTCCACAAAATTTGGACTTATTTTCTGGTTTATTTTATCTTCTGAAACATTTTCCCATTGAAACTTTAGAATAAATTGCTTACTCATTCATACTTTCATTGCTTTGGCTACCTGTATTGAACTCTATTCTGTACCAGGCACTGATTGCACAAGGTAAGTGTGTAGAAGTAAATAGGACAGGAGTTCCTTCTTTCGTACTATACAGTCCAGGCGCTCATCATTTTTTCCATCCCCATTGGGCTATTATAGACATCCTCAGTTGATGGGGTTGAGCATAATGCATACGTTGAAGAAAAGAAATGACATATTCATACAAAGTTGAAAACTTCCCATATTTTTATACTCCTGAAATACTGGTGATTGAAAATTAGATATACATTTATCTAGCTATTTTCCCAATCAATAACTTTGTGACACATCTCTTTATTTGCCTTTGCCTCCTTTTCTTTCAGTTACAAATGAAAGATAACTCTAGGAAACAACATAATCCCACTTAGAGACTAGAGTTAGAAGTCAGCCTGGGCTACATGTGGACACAAAACCAAGCATGTTGACTGGTCCTTAGCAGAATTCTTCTCACAGTGGTTTTCCATGTGGTTAACACCTACATGGCAACTGCAGCCCATTTAGGATTTCTCCCTGTCTGTATTTCTCATCTTCAAAAAGTGGCCTAGAATTGGCCCTTCTCTGAAGCATAGATAAAAGATTTTAAGTACTGTATTAGCTTCTCCCAAGTCATGAGTAATCCTCTGAGCTGTGAGTTGGTGGGAAGGCAGTTTTCTGTTTTTACCTAAGTTCAGTTCCCAGCACCCACATCAGTTTGCTTATGATGGACTGTCTTTCTAGCTCCAGGAGTTCACACTCCCTCTCTTGTACTCTACAGTACTGTACTTAGGTTCACAGACAAAGATAGATAGATAGATAGATCAATAGATAGATAGATTGATAGATAGATATGTGTGTATATATATGTATGTATTTCTATGTATAATCTTAAAAATTAAAAGTAATCATCTTGTCAAAATGGATAAATGTGAATTATTTCCTTTTGTGTAAGTGCTCTCTGACTTTTCTTACATTGTTGACAGTAGAATAAAACAATGTAGGAATGTCCGGATGTTAGCATGGGAAGTGTGAAGAAGCTAAAAGGGTCTGAGGTAATTGCCAGGAAGGTTTTTTTATAAATAACTATTTTCACATGTGTCTTTGAAAATATATTTACCTATAAATATATGATCATAGTACAGTTTTACAAATATGGCTATATAGTAATGCTAACTTTTGGATTTGTCTTTTTGCTTCAGACATAGGTTTTGGAAATTTTACATTGGAGAAAAGTGTTCAGCATAACATGTTTCAAAGATGAGAAGAAGCCTATGCTTTCTGGAACAAATATTGCTTGGGAGAGTAGAAACCTTTTGAGTTCCTTGATCCTCTTTGAGCAGATACTGCTCCTTTGGCCTCTACTGGGCCCCAAGTGTCCCATTGTGGCCTTTAACCATCTTATGTTGTTTTTTGTTTTCCCCCTCCCTGAGCAGATCCAAGTGCCCTCTGTGTAGCCCCTTGTATTCCTTGGGCTTAATGTAATGCCTGACTGATGGAGGTATTTCAGTATTCCCTCCATGGACTGGATAATATGATATATTGCTTCTCACTTCAGGTGAGGTAGTGTTCAGTTCCTTAGGGGTTATAGTGTAGATAAAATGTAGCCAGTAATTGTGTGTGTACTTGATATGCAAGTAAGAGGACCTGAGTTTAATTGTTAGAGCCCATATGAAAAAGGCTAGATGAAGTGATTTTTTTACTTGTAATCTTGGAGCTAGGGAGGCAGAGACAAAGTGGGTGGTGCCTAAGGAATGGTATCTGAGTTCATCCTTTGACCTTCTTTGCATAAGCTCATGTGCACACACACGCGTGTACACATATAAACAAACATACATATACAAAAAAGTCCATGCAGCAAACACACAGCAGCCCTGTCAACCTTACACATAAATCTATTCTGTAAATAGTAGGAAAGCACTTTGATATAGCCATGCCTTATGTATTTCTAAAAAAAAAACAGTTTCTTACTTGCTATAGACAAGTCTTTATTATCATAGTGTTCAAGATTTGATCCTGAGAAAACATAAAAAAATGTCAAGATGTATTTTCACTGGCTTAATATGAATAATTCTGCAAGGTTCGAAGTGTTCAGAAAAGAGCATCAAAGGGCTCTCTGGGGGATGAAATGTGTATCCAAATCTAATTGGTGATCATACAACATACACATATTGCTGTATGTTCATGTAAAATTCATTAAGTTATGAGCATATTTTGTTTCTGTACTTCCTGGAAGTTATATCTCAATTTTAAATAATGAAATGTTTTTTTAAACATTCCAAAGAATTACCTTATCATTCCAGTGCACATGATGTCAGAGTCAGATTTTATCTTCTAATGGAGAAGGAAAACCTTTGCTTTACTATCACAGATTCAAGAACAAGTCTCTTAACCCTCTTCTATGACTAAACCTTTGTGAAACATGGACAAACTAAGCCCTGAAGTTCTTCTATGATAAATGAAAAAATTAAACAGAGAAAAGAGACGCAGTAAGAGACTAAAGGGAAGGTGCTTACTGCTAATCCTAAGGGTTTGAATTTGATCCCCAGGACTCATAAGATGGAAGGGAAGAACCAAATCCTGCAAGAAGTTCTGACTTACACACACACACACACACAAATAATAAATAGAATTTTAAAAATAAAGATGATTGGGACAGTATGCGTCTTTAAATGATGAATAGTCTGTGTTCCTAGGTAGTAGAGAACAGCTTTTTAAAAAATAATTTATTTTTAAATCATATACATATATAAAAGTAATAATACATTTGTTATAGTAAATGAAGAAGGAGCTCACAGAAGCATTGATTATGCTAGGTATCAGCCATTGTGTAATATACCTGCAGTATCTGCTGAGGTAGCAGTATAAGTTTAAGGCTATCCTAGGCTATATGCTAGATTCTATCTAAAAAAAATTTATTGTGATAAGTTTCAGTAATAAGTGTTATTTTGATAT
Organism: Rhynchomys soricoides; assembly: GCA_019843965.1. NCBI lineage: Eukaryota > Metazoa > Chordata > Mammalia > Rodentia > Muridae > Rhynchomys > Rhynchomys soricoides. Next base: position 18,326 of record JADRCH010000761.1, on the reverse strand, counting down.
ACATATTATGTTTTGACACCAAGGTATAAAACCTGGTTGTTTCATTTTCTTTTTTCTTCCTTTTTTTTTTTTCCTGAACAATTTATTTATTTATGTGTAATGCCAGAAGAGGGTATTGGATTCCCCAGAGCTGGAGTTCTAGGCATTTGTAAGCTGCCTGATGTGGATGCTGGGAATTAAACTCTACACAATCAGCACATGCTCTTGATGCTCTTAAACCTCTGAGCCATTTTCCCAACCTCCCCCCCCCCTGTTTTTTTTTTGTTTTTTTTTTTTTTTTTTTATTAAAGGCAGGCTTATTGGGAAGCTAGTTTCAGGTGGTTGAGTTCACTGGCCCTAAGGACCAAGGCCACTTCCATGGGGAAAGGGGGAGTGGGGGAGGAAGTGAGAAAGAAAGGGTTACACAGAGAGAAAAGGATTAGAACCCTACCTGCATTCGTTCCCCTCCTTTTAATAGTTATTTTTGTTTGTAAGTGTTTACCTATATGTTTGTATGTATGTGTATATGTGCCCCATGTGTGTGCTTGGTGCTCACAGAAGCCAAAAGAAGACATTAGATTCCATGAAACTAGTTATAGGTAGTGTGAAGCCCCTCAGTAGGTGCTAGCAACTGAAAGTAGGTCTTCTGCAAGATGAGCAGATGCTGTTAACTGCTGAGATCATCTCTAGCACCATGACTGGCTGGCTTGCTTGCTTTCTCTCTTTCTCTCTTTATTTCTTCCTTCCTTCTGAAATTTGTGTGTGTGTGTGTGTGTGTGTGTGTGTTAGTGTGCACATCCATGCACGGTTCTGGCACACAGGTAAAGGTTAGAGGACAATATGCAGGAGTTGGTTCTCCTTTTACTATGTCGGTCTAGGAGTTTGAACTTGAGCAGTCAAGCTTGGTGACAAGAGCCTTTTTTCTGATCTGCAATCTCACTGTCCCATGGTGGTGGTTTCTTAATGAAGAGTAATTAGTTTTTCAAAGTAGCATATAATTCTTAAAAACTACTAGCTACTTTGTAGATGGGGTCACCTATTAGTAATTGTTTCTTCTTTGCTTTATATCCTGAAGTCCTGTCCTTAGGTCCCCTTTAGTGTTTTTTTTTTTTTTTTTCAGTTGTCACCAGTGATTGCTAGATTAAAATGTATTCATCCAGTTGTGCCATAGGAGAGAAAAAAATAATACATATCTTCATAATTATGGAGGTTGAATAATTCTGTGTTCATGCTTAATGGGAAGTTTGATAAATTCATGTTTGATCACCATGTCAAGACTATGAAGGGAGAGAATTACTGTTCAGAGGCTTGAGCTTGTTTTTAAGCAGGGAAGGTGAGAAAGGCTGTGCCAACTTACTCTGGAGCACACAGGTCAGAAGATAGTGCATCTGTGCATTTTAAAATGTTGCTATAACATTTTCTGCCAGGGCAGTTCATCAGCTTGTCTGCCCCTCTAAAGACCCCACAGTCTTAAGTCTTCCGAGGAAATCTGCACCCAGGGTAAGGGAGGTAAAGGACCCTCCAAAATAACCACAGCAGCTGGGACTCCCAAGGAGGTCAGCAGACTTAGGACCCATCCCCTCCACTTGAACTCCCTGCCTGCCTGCGCCTTCCACCTGGGCAGATCATCAGCTTATCTGCCCCTGTGAAGACTCCACAGTCTGAAGGTCTCCTAGGAGACCTGCAGCAACCCAAGGACACAGAAGACAGGCTCCAGAGAGAGACACCCAGGCCACTTAACACTTGAGATAACTAGATGTTGAGAGGCAAGCACACGACCATAAGCAACAGAAGCCAATATACTTCAGCACCATCAGAACCCAGTTCTCCCACCATAGCAAGCCCTGGATACCCCAACACACTTGAAAACCATGATGCTGACCTAAAATCCTATCCCATGAAGATAATAGAGTCCTTTAAGGAGGATATAAACAACTCACTGAAAGAAATACAGGAAAACACAGGTAAACAGGTAGAAGCCCTTAAAGAGGAAATAAAAAAGTCCTTTAAAGAAATACAGGAAAACACAAACAGGTGAAGGAATTGAACAAAGCAGTCCAAGACCTAAAAATGGAAGTAGAAACAATAAAGAAATCACAAATGGAGGCAACCCTGGAAATGGAAAACCTAGGAAAGAGGTCAGGAGCTACAGATGGAAGTATCAACAACAGAATACAAGAGATAGAAGAAAGAATCTTAGACATAGAAGATACCCTAGAAGATATTGACCCAACAGTCAAATAAAATACAAAATATAAAAAAACTCCTAACCCAAAGCATTCAGGAAATCCAGGACACAATTAAAAGATCAAACCTAAGTACAGTAGGAATAGAAGAGAGTAAAGATTCCCAGCTCAAAGGACCAGAAAATATCTTCAACAAAATCATAGAAGAAAATTTCCCCAATCTAAAGAGATGGCCATAAATGTACAAGAAGCCTACAGAACACCAAATTTATTGGACCAGAAAAGAAAATCCTCCCATCACATAATAATCAAAACACTAAATTCACAGAACAAAGAAAGAATATTAAAAGCTGTAAGGGGAAAAGGCCAACTAACATATGAAGGCGGACCTATCAGAATTACACCAGACTTCTCAACAGAGACCCTAAAAGCCAGAAGAACCTGGACAGAGGTCATGCAGACCCTAAGAGAACATAAATGCCAGGCCAGGCTACTATACCCTGTAAAACTTTCAATCATCATAGATGGAGAAACCAAAATATTCTATGACAAAACCAAATTTAAACAATATCTACCAATCCAGCCCTACAGAGGATTCTAGAAGGAAAACTCCAACACAAGGAGGGTATGTACACCAAAGAAAAAGCAAGAAATTAATCATCTCACAACAAAACCAAAAGGAGAGAATCACATACACATAATGCCACCTACAACAACAAACAGGAACTAACAATCATCTGTCTTTAATGTCTCTCAATATCAATGCACTCGATTCCCCAATAAAAAGAAATAACCTAACAGACTGAATATGCATGCAGGATCCAGCATTTTCTACATACAAGAAACACATCTCAATGAAAAAGACAGATACTATCTCAGAGTAAAAGGCTGGGAAAAAAAGTCTTCCAAGCACATGTTCCCAAGAAACAAGCGTGAGTTGCCATTCTAATATCCAATAAAATACACTTTCAACCAAAAGTTATCAAGTGAGATGGGGAAGGACATTTCATATTCATCAAAGGAAAAAAACACCAAGAGAGTCTCAATTCTGAACATCTATGCCCCAAATGCAAGGGCACACACATTCATAAAAGAAACTTTACTAAAGTTCAAAACACACATTGACCCCTACACAATAATAGTGGGAGATTTCACCCCACTCCCACAAATAGACAGATCATTGAAACAGAAACCAAACAGAGACACAGTGAAACTAATAAGAGGTTATGAACCAAATGGATTTAACAGATATACACAGAACATTTCACCCTAAAACAAAAGAATGTATTTTCTTCTCAGCACCTCATGGTACCTTCCTCCAAATTGGCCATATAATCGGTCATAAAACAAGCCTCAACAGATATAAGAAGATTGAAATAATCCCATTCATCCTATCAGATCACCACAGACTAAGGCTAGATTTCAATAATAAAAACAACAGAAAACCCACAAACTCATAGAAACTGAACAACTCTCTACTCAATGATAACTTGTACCAGGAAGAAATAAAGAAATAAATACTTCCTGGAATTCAATGAAAATGATGACACATCATATCCAAACTTATGGGACACAATGAAAGCAGTGCTAAGAAAAAAATTCATAGCACTAAGTGCCCTTGTAAAGAATTGGAGAGATCCTACACTAGCAAATTAACAGCATACCTGAACAAAAGAAGTAAACACACCTGAGACTGGTAGACAGCAGGAAATAGTCAAACGAAATCAACCTAATAGAAACAGAGAACTATACAAAGAATCAACAAAACCAAAAGCTGGTTCTTTGAGAAAATCAACAAGATAGATAAACCCCTAGCCAAACTAACTAAAGGATACAGAGATAGTATCCAAATTAACAAAATCAGAAATGAAAAGAGAGAGATAACAATAGAAACTGAGGAAGTTAAAATACTCATCAGATCCCACTACAAAAGCCTGTACTCAACAAAACTAGAAAATCTAGATGAAATGGATAATTTTCTAGACAAATAGCACGTACGTACCAAAGTTAAATCAAGAGTAGGTAAACTAAACAGTCCCATATCCCCTAAGGAAATAGAAGTCATTAAAAACCTTCCAACCAAAAAAAGCCCAGAGCCAGATGGCTTTAGTGAGGAAATTTACCAGACCTTCAAAGAGGATCTAATAACACTCCTCAAACTATTCCATAAAATAGAAACAGAAGCAACACTACCTAATTCATTCTATGAAGCCACAATTACTCTGATACCTAAACCACACAAAGACCCAACAAAGAGAAATTCAGACCAGTTACACTTAAATGAAAATCAATGCAAAAATACTCAATAAAATTCTAGCAAACCGAATCCAAGAACACATCAAAACCATCAATCACTGTGATCAAGTTGACTTCATCCCATGGATGCAAGGTTGGTTCAATATACAAATATCCACTAACATAATCTACTATATAAACAAAATCAAAGGAAAAAAAATCACACGATCATCTCATTAGATGCTGAAAAAGCATTTGGCAAAACACAACTCCCCTTCATTGGAGAGATCAGGAGTTCGAGACCCATACCTAAACACAATAAAAGCAAGATACAGCAAACCAACAGCCAATATCAAATTAAATGGAGAGGTACTTGAAGTAGTCCCACTAAAATCAGGGACAAGAAAAGGCTGCCCACTCTCCCCATATCTATTCAATATAGTACTCAAAGTTCTAGCTCGAGCAGTAAGACAATGAAAGGAGATTATGGGGGATAAAATTGGAAAGGAAGAAGTCAAGGTATCACTGTTTGCAGATGATAGGATAGTGTACATAAGTGACCCCAAAAATTCTACCAGAGAACTTCTACAGCCCATAAGCAACTTCAGCAAAGTGGCTGGATATAAAATTAACTCAAACAAATCAGTAGCCTTCCTTTATACAAATGATAAACAGATTGAGAAAGAAAATAGGGAAGCAACACCCTTCACAGTAGTGACAAATAATAAAAAAATATTTTGGGATAATTCTAATCAAACAAGTGAAAGATCTGTATGACAAGAACTTCAAGTCTCTCAAGAAAGTTGAAGACCTCAGAAAAATGGGGAGATCTCCAATGCTCTTGGATTGGTAGGATTAACATAGTAAAAATGGCCATACTTCTGTCTTAGGGTTTTACTGCTGTGAACAGACCCCATGACCAAGGCAAGTCTTATAAAGAACATTTAATTGAGCTGGTTTACAGGTTCAGAGCTTCAGTCCATTATCAAGGCAGGAAGATGGCAGCATCCAGGCAGGCATGGTGCAAGAGGATCTAAAGCATTCTACAACATCAAGGTGGGAGCAGAGCAGCATCTAGGCAGTCATGATGCAGGCCAAGCTGAGAATTCTACATCTTCATCTGAAGGCTACTAGTGGAAGACTGGCTTTCAGGTAGCTAGGATGAGGGTCTTAAAGCCTACACCCACAGTGACACGCCTACTTCCACAAAACCACACCTTCTAATAGTGCCACTCCTTGGGCTGAGCATATACAAACTATAACACCTACCAGAAACAATCTACAGATTCAATGCAATCCCCATCAAAATTCCAACACAATTCTTCATAGACTTAGAGCAATTCTCAAATTCATATGGAATAACAAAAAACCCAGTTTTTTCATATGTAAAAACAATTCTTAACAATAAAAGAACTTCTGGGGGAAGCACCATCCCTGACCTCAAGCTGTACTACACAGCAATAGTGATAAAAATGTGTATTGGTACAGAGACAGATAGGTTGATCAGTGCAATAGAATTTAAGACCCAGAAGTAACTCCACATTCTTATGAACTCTTGATCTTTGAGAAAGAAGCCAAAAATATACAGCAGAAAAAAGAAAGCATCTTCAATAAATGTTGCTGGTATAACTGGCAGTCGGTAGGTATAAAAATGAAAATAGAGCCATATTTGTTGCCTTGCACAAAGCTGAAGTCCAAGTGGATCAAAGACCTTAATATAAAACCAGATATACTGAATCTAATAGAAGAGAAAGTGGGAAAGAGCCTCGAACTCATTGGCATGGTGTAGAGAAGTAGAATTTCCTAAACAGATCTCCAATGGTTCACACTCTAAGATCAAGAATTGATAAATGAGACCTCATGAAACTGAAAAGCTTCTGTAAGGCAAAGGACATAGTCAATAGGACAAACCAGCAACCTACAGATTGGGAAAAAGATCTTTACTAACCCTACATCTGATAGAGGGCTAAAATCCGAAATATATAAAGAACTCAACAAGCTAACCTCCAAAAAAACCAAACAACCTGACCAGAAAATGGGGTATAGAGCTAAACAGAATTCTCAACAGAGGAATCTTGAATGGTTGAGAAGCACTTAAAGGAATGTTCAAAGTCCTTAGTAATCAGGAAAAATACAAATCAAAATGACCCTGAGATTCCACCTTACACCAGTCAGAATGGCTAAGATCAAAAACTCAGATGACAGCACGTGTTGGCAAGAATGTGGAGAAAGAGGAACACTCCTCCATTGCTGGTGGGATTGTAAACTAGTACAACCACTCTGGAAATCAATCTGGAGGTTCCTCAGAAAATTGGAAATAGATTTACCTGAAGACCCAGCTATACTACTCTTGTGCATATATTCCCAAAAGATGCCCCACCATACCACAGGGACACATGCTCCACCATGTTCATAGTATTGACCTTATCTGTGATAGCCAGAAGGTAGAAACAAAACCCAGATGTCCCACAACGGAAAAATGGGTACAGAAAATGTGGTTCGTTTACACAGTGGAATACTATTTAGCTATTAAGAATGAGGACATCATGAGTTTTGCAGGCAAATGGATGAAACTTGAAAATATCATCCTGAGTGAGGTAACTCAGACCCAAAAGGACATGCATGATATGTACTCACTAATAAGTAAATATTAGCCAAAAAAGTACAGAATACTCAGGATACAATCCACAAAACTCAAGGTGTAAACCTTGAGCAGAAGGGCCCAAGTGAGGATGCCTCAATTCCACTTGGGAGGGAGAAGAAAACAATCACAGGAGTCAGAGGGAGGGAGGGACCTGGGTGAGAGGAAGGTGAAGAGAAAGGGGGAACATGATCCGGTATGGGGGAGAACAGGAGAGAAGCCCTGAGGGCCAGCAGAATAAAGGCCACCCCTCAAGGGGTGGATGATGGGGGGACCCGATAGAAAGTACCAGAGACCTGGGAGGTGAGAGACTCTCAGGACTGAAAGGGAAGGACTTTAGATGAAAGTGGGGAAAGGGAACTCAAGTCTACCTCCAGTAGAAAGACAGGGCATCAAGAGGAGGGATTGCCATCCCACAGTCAAAACCCTGACCCAGAATTGTTCCTGTCTAAAAGGACAAAAATGCAGAAGAGTCTGAGAAACCACTCAACTTGGGATCCATCTCAAGAGGAGGCTCCAAGGCCTGACACTGTGGTTACTGATGCTGTGATGTGTTTACAGACAGAAGCCTAGCATGGCTATCTTCCGATAGGCCCAACAAGCAGCTGACTGAGACAGACGCAGATACTTACATCCAACCATTGGACTGAAGTTGGGGACCCCTGTGGTTGAATTAGGGGAAAGGCTGGTTGAAGCTGAGAAAGAGAGTGACCCCATAGGAAGACCAGCAGTCTTAACTAACCTGGACCCTGAAATCTCTCAGACACTGAGCCACCAACAAGGCAGCATACATGAGCTGGTCCAACGCCTCCACCCCCACCCCCACCCCCAACACATATACATCAGAGGACTGCCAGTGTGGCCTTGAGTAACATGAGACCCCAGGGATTGGGGAGGCCTGGTGGGGAATGAGGAAATCCCTTTGAAGACAGGGGTGAGAAAGAATGGAATGAGGAACTCTGGGAGGGCAGACCGAGAGGGGGGCAATGACTGGACTGTTAAAAAAAAAAAAAAAAAAAATTTAAAAGATGTTACTATAGTGACAATAACGTGATTTTGAGATATATTTTTCTCTAAAGTTTACATACATTTATTATTGTGGATATGAAATACTGTAGTGTTTGTGGTAAAATGAGGAAAATCACATTATGGATAAATCAGAATCTTAAGGGCTCAGTGGGTAAAGGTGCTTGCCACCACACCAGACAACTAGAGTTCCATTCCTGGAGCCTACATCGTGAACAGAGAAACCTTCTCAGCATGTACACAGAAATGCACAAAATCTTTTTTTTTTTTAAAGGATTTTTAATTGTACTACATAAGATTGTTTTTCTTCTTTCAGATTTTGCTAGATTTGTTTATTTGCCTTAGATATTTTTTGTCAGTTTACCATATCCTCTGTTGTTGCTTTGCAAGTTTGAGAATAAAGAAAAAATTTGAATATATTATCACTCCATTGTACCATAATCATGTATAAGATTGTATGATAATAGGTTTCTTGTATGTGTGTGCACATGTATGTGCAGGTGCATGTAGAAGCTGGAAGTCAATGTTGCATGTCTTACTCAGTCACCCTCCACATTATTTTCTGAGACAGTCTTTCACTGGACAGAGTTCACTGCTTTTCAGCTAGACTGGCTAGCCAGCAAGCCCCAGGGATTCCGTTGTCTCTGGTTCTCATCTCCACCCCAGTGCTGAATTACATGTGCATGCTTTTTATATGAGTGCTGACAATTTGAACTCAGGTCCTCTTGCTTAGATGACAGTTTATTGACAACCATCTTCCCAGCTCCCAATATAAGGTTATTTAAAGTAAATGGTACTTAAAAGTATTGGAAGAAATCTTAAAATTGATTTATATCTATGAATTTAGAAAGGGTTTGTATGTTTTAATTATTTATTTTTTCTCGCTTCTTGATCTTCCTACATGCTTTGTAGATGTTAAAATGTGAGGACATAGTCAGGCAGTGGTGGCGCACGCCTTTAATCCCAGCACTTGGGAGTCAGAGGCAGGAGGAATTCTGAGTTCAAGGCCAGTCTGGTCAACAGAGTGAGTTCCAGGACAGCCAGGGATACACAGAGAAACCCTGTCTCGAAAAACCAAAAAAAAAAAAAAAAGAGTACAGTATAAAAATTTGGGGGGGGTTATATTATTAAAAAGATTTTATTTATTTTATATATATGATTATATATATAAAATAGCTTTAGCTGTCTTCAGACACACCAGAAGAGGGCATCAGATCCTGTTACAGATGGTTGTGAGCCACCATGTGGTTGCTGGGAATTGAACTCAGAACCTCTGGAAGATCAGTCAGCGCTCTTAACCACTAAGCCATTTCTCCAGCCCCATACTTTCTTCTTATAAGAAAAAAAAATGTAAAATAAGAGATGATACAAATGACCCTTACAGTCCTATAGTTTATAATTCTGTGGTTGATCTCATCATTTCAGTGTGGGAACACTGTTTACTAATTTGCTCAATGGACAGTGTTCAGAAATTCAGTTAGCAACCAAAAACTTCCCCCATTTAGAGAGACAGCTGCAGTAGTAGTGGAGATAGAAGCTCCTGCTTTCTCCTAGCTAGTTTTGCAACCTTCAACATGTCACTTAGGCCTCATTTGCCTGTGGAATGGATGTGTTGCAGTCAGTACCACACAGCATTGTGAGGATCAAATGAAGTAGTGTTGAGAGGCCTGGGAAGCTGCATACATAATGCTCTATGACTAAGTGGTGCTAGTAAGGCTCCAGACTGAACAGAAGAACAGCAGTTTCTTACTTTTCTTTTTCAATTATTGATCCTTTTTTTCCCTTTTCCCCCACACTATTGCTCTGTGTGTGTGTGTGTGTGTGTGTGTGTTTCCTGCTCTCTACAAATTATTTATAATTGGATTCAGTTGGTGGTTTCCCTTTTGTTTGGTGGTTTACCTTTTTGTTACCAGGTTGAGCAGAGAATGGTGTTAGTGGCAAGAACTTCCTACAGGGAAGTTGAGGGTGTCAGGACCAGAGTGATGAGAAGCAGCTGCTGCAACACTGGGAAGGAGTTGGGGTGTAGACACTAGACACTGAGCTGTTCTGATCACAGCCTGGCCCTGTTCTGGATATTTTATGCCCTGTGTTCGTTCGTTTTCTCTCTCTCTCTCTCCATCTCTCTCTCTCTCTCTCTCTCTCTCTCTCTCTCTCTCTCTCTCATTTAGTTTTTTGAAACAGGGTTTCTCTGTGTAGCCCTGGCTGTCCTGGAACTTACTCTGTAGACCAGGCTAGCCTCGAACTCAGAAATCCGCCTGCCTCTGCCTCCCAAGTGCTGGGATTAAAGGCGTGCACCACCACTGCCGGCTGTGTCCAGTTCTCTTAATGACTATCTGTGAAGTGCTGTGAGGAAAGGAGTCAGATTACTTCTGATGGTTAATACTACAGTCTTGAAACTTTTTCTTAATGGCTGAACCTAGATTGCCTGTCCTAATTAACATCAGGAAAACATTATTGTAAATTTTACCTTTAATTACTTCTAGAATACAGGATAGATCTGGGGATAAATTTCAGAAATAGTGTTTTGGTTAAATTCTAAATTAACAAAAATTAAAACAACTGGTAAGTGTTGATTAGGCATGCTAGTAGTGCTTCATAAATACCTGTTTTCTCATTTGTCAGAGCCATACTGTTTTGCATTTTAACATTCTGAAATTGTATACATTTATTATGGTAACATTTCTCTTTAAAAAAAAAAATGAAGAAATGGCTCAGCAGTTCAAAGCATATACTGCTCTTCTAGTGGACCCAAGTTTAGTTCCCAGCACCCACATTGGGTGACTCAAAATGACCTGTAACTCCATCTCCAGGGAGTACAGTGCTCCCTTCTAGCCTCTGTTGGCACTGCACTAATATGCAAATACCCCCCCCACACACACACATACACACACATATACACTGGGGTTGAGGAGAGAGAGAACAAATCTTTTTAAAAGCCATTAAAAGGTTTTCCTCAATCAGCTTATGAAATATAAAATAAATTAGAGTAAAGCCTTTTTGACTTTTAGCTAACATCCATTTCAGGGGCAAGCCTTGGCCACCATACAAACCCATCCATACTGATAGCTAGATGTTCTTCTAGCTAGTCAAGAGTGGTGTTGGCACAGACTTTGTGACTTGGCTTTGTACTCTTTTCACAGCACTTCATCTACATGCTTTTGCTGATTTAGAAAAGCAGCTAGTTGAGAGAGTATCTTACAGAAGCCTGGCCAGAGTAAAAATCTTGAAAGACCAATGCTGCTTAATCTTTGGTGGATAAATTCATGGTGTTATATAACATTGGTGTATTTTGGGAAACAACATCTCTCAACTGTTGTTTTTCTGTTCCTCATCTATGAGTGAAATCATATTTGAAATTTACTGTATTGTTTGATGCTTCATAGTTTTAGATTTGGTGCCTAGAAAACCTGAATTGCACTGTTAGTGTTAGCAATGAGAAGGCAGAGGCACAGCTTTAAACTGCCATCCTCAATAGCTCCAGTTCTGATAATCCTTTAGGGATCTTCACTTATGTCAAACTGAGATTCATGGCTTCAGTGCAGAAAAGGATTCCAGGCCTAGACAACTTGAACCAGAGTTGGAGGGTTTTTTTTGTTTGTTTGTTTTTTAAGATTTATTTATTTATGTATATGAGTACACTGCAGCTGTCTTCAGACTCACCAGAAGAGGGCATCATATCACATGGCAGATGGTTGTGAGCCATGTGGTTGCTGGGAATTGAACTCAGGACCTTTGGAAGAGCAGTCAGTGCTCTTAACCACTGAGCTGTCTCTCTAGCCCAGAGTTAGAGATTTTAATGTAGGCATAGACATAAGGCCTTGGAGAGAAAAGGAGGCACTCAGAAGCACTAAGACATCCCTAAACACTAGTATAGACCTTTCTGATAGAGTTACAAATGAGACATATAAGTGGGGAATCACTATTAATTGTCTCAGCATTGTCCAAATATACCATTTGGTTATAGCTCTTAAATTACATCTCAAAAGGTTACTAAGAAATCTTTTTTCCTCTTTCCTTTTTTAAAATATTTTTGTTTTATGTGTAAGATTATTTTGCCTGCATTTATGTCTGTGTACCATGCTTGTGCAATTACCACAAACATAAAAGAGTGCATCAGATCCCCAGGACAGGAGTTGAAAGCTGGAGGGTATGAGCAGCCATGTGGATGCTGGGAGTTGAGCTAGAGTCCTCTGAGAGAGCAGCCAGTACTCCTGAACTGCTAATCCGTCTCTGCAGCCCCCTTTTCTCTCTTTGGTAAGTGAGAATACGTGTCCTTTTTTTTTTTTTTTTTTTTTTTGGTATATGGGGCCCTAGAAAACTGCAGGTTTATATCTGGAAGAGGAAGGCCTTCTGGTAGCCACTGTGAACTGAGCTAGAAGTTTTGCTTTCCTGGTAAGAGGCTTCAACTAGACTTTCAGGTGAGGGGTTCCTCTTCTCCTGTCTCCATAATTTCCCTTGTTTTTATCAGCTGCTTCATTTCCAGTGTGGTTAAAGTCAGAGCCTGTGCCCTGGAATTCTGAACAAGCTATGCTTGGCCACCCATACTCAATAGGCCAATTCAAGAAACAAGTAATAATGAAAAGCAGAAAAAAAAGAGATTTATTCATTGGCTCCATTGTGAAGAGGAACAAATAATGAGATTTTTGTGGACATTCCCTTCCCCCAACCACAAACCCTAGTTTGTCTTCTAGGGCCCTGACATGAAGTTTAGATTTAACAGAGGACAGAAGCATGCATAAATAAGCAGTTCTGGTCAGGGTGTGGTCTTGCCCATCATTGATCCATTATTCTCTGGGCTCTAGTCTCCATCTTCCTAAGATGGTCTGACAAGTTGATAGAACTGCGAAGTCTTTTCCTGGGAGACTCTTCTGTGTTAGAACTGGCTTTATCCTTTTTCTTCTTCCATGAGATTATCAGGGAAACTTTCCATTTCTTCAGGACCCCACTGCCATCCCAACCCTGTAGTCTGTTAGCCAAAGGGAAGGACACAAATGTCTCTTTAGAATATCTTCATATCTGCTTGAAGTACTTCTTAAATGGTGTGGTTTTAATTTCTTTTGTTTTGAAACAGAATCTCACCATGTAGCCCTGCCTATACACAACTTTGCTGTCTTCCTAGTGCAAGTCTCCAAGTGTTGGGATTACAAATATGGGCCACCTTGCCTAGGCATTTACTTTTATTTTTTAAATAGCATGTTTTGATAGTAAAGCCTCAAAGTTAATATAAAGCAATTCAGATGCTATTAGGAGTCAGTGTAGTCTCTATAGGTTAGAGGCTGTCTTAGTTGGGGTTACTATTGCTGTAATGAAAAAGCATGACCAAAAGGAAATTGGAGAGTAAAGGGTTTATTGTCTGTCACTTCCACAGCATTGTTCATCATGGAAGAAAGTCAGGACAGGAACTCAAAAAGGACAAGAACCCAGAAGCAGGGGCTGATGCAGAGACCAAGGAGGGTGCTGCTTACTGGCTTGTTCCTCATTGTTTGCTTTTTTTATTTTTATTTTTTGAGACAGAGCCTCTGTATGCAGCCTTGATTGTCCTGGAACTTGCTCTGTAGACCAAGCTGACTTCAAACTCACAGAGATCCTCCAGCCTCTGCCTCCCAAAAGCTGGAGGCATGCACCACCATTGCCTGGCTCAGCCTGCTTTCTTATAGAACCTAGAATCATCATCCCACATCAATCTTTAAGAAATTGCCCTACAGGCTTGTGCACAGTGCATTTTTATAGAGGCATGTTCTCAGTTGTGGTTCCTTCCTCTCTGGTAACTATAGTGTGTCAAGTGGACATAAAATTAACCAGAATAGGGGTGCAGTTGCCACTAACACTGTTTTTTATCTCAAATATCAACCACAAGTTTAGGGGTCTGGACAACACCAGACTGCAAATTCAGGAGTTTCCATAACCTTCTTTGGTTTGGTAATTCTTGAGAATGACTCTCAAAATCCAAGAAAGGGCTACTTGGAATTACAGCTTGGGTATCTTGAATGATCTGAGTGTTTTCTACTGATATTTTAAAGAAGTTTTGAGTTTGAAATTATTGTAGATTTCATAGGAAGTTTCAGAATTAGTACATAGAATCCCTTGAGCCCTTCACCAAGATTCTGACAATGGTAGTAGCATCTTAATGAATTCAGGAATTTAGTATTTGGTATATGTTAGCTAGAGGCTTAACTTTTTATCATTTTGCACATGTGCTCAATTTTGCATGTGCTTAGGTTTTTGCAGTTTGATCTAATGTAAATATTTGTTTAATCTACCATAACCACCTCTCTCTGTATTAAGTTCTGTTATGACTGAGTCCAGAAAGCACTTGGTAAGATTTCCAGGTTCTTGTGTTCCAGAACAAAGAATTGGGCCAGGGACACATAGATAGTTATGGGAGAGGGGCCAGGGGGGAGTTTTTTAAGAAAGAGAAGGGGAAGGCACTACTGAGAGTAGAAGTGAGCTAGAGATCTGGGACAGGTCTAGGACTTAAAAGCACTTTAGAGGTCATTTAACAAAGTACCACCTTAACCCACATCGGGATATCAGGGCAAGTGGAATCTTATAATGGGAATCTTTAAGTCAATCTTTTGTGATTGACTTAAAAAGTTCACTAAGCATCATGCCCTTGGTCCATTAAAGTTGTCCAATCTCTATATTGGCAGTTTTTCCCTTTTATTTCGCTTATTTAAGAATGGCCATGCTGTAAATGTACAAAGTTTGTCTAAACATTGACCTGTTGAGGTACGTTTATTTCTGTTCGCTTAGTTTTGGGTATTGGTAATATGAAGATTCATGTTTTTATGTGGTTATGTTTCCACTTCTCTGGAATTAGCACCAAGAGTACAATCGCTAGGGTACTCCTAGACTTGTTTGGAACAACAGTGCCATTCCTTCACCTTGCCACTGGCAACATGAGGACACAGGTATTCTCTTACAGCTTGTTTATTCTCTTTGTAGCGTGTAAATGTGGAGTAACAAATTTTTTAACGTTTATTTATTTATTTAATAAATATACAAATGTTTCTCAGTTGAGAATTCTCTGTTTAGCTTTGTTCCCCAGTTTTTGATAGGGCTCTCTGGATCTCTGGAGTCTAGGTTCTTGAGTTCTTTGTATACATTGGATATTAGCCCTCTGTCGGACATCGGATTGGTAAAGATCTTTTCCCAATCTGTAGATTGCTGGTTTGTCCTATTTACAGTGTCCTTTAATTTTATGAGGTCCCATTTGTTGATTCTTGATCTTAGAGCACAAGCCATTGGTGTTCTGTTCAGGAACTTTCCCCTGTGCCCATGTGTTCGAGACTTATCCCCACTTTCTCTTCTATTAGATTCAGTGTGTCTGGTTTTATGTGGAGGTCCTTGATCCACTTGGACTTGAGCTTTGTACAGGGAGATAGGAATGGATCAATTCGCAATCTTCTACATGTAGACTGCCAGTTGAACCAACACCATTTGTTGAAGATGCTGTCTTTTTTTCCACTGGATGGTTTTAGCCCCTTTGTCAAAGATCAAGTGTCCATAAGTGTGTGGGTTCATTTCTGAGTCTTCAGTTCTATTCTATTGATCTACCTGCCTGTCACTGTACCAATACCATGCAGTTTTTATCACTACTGCTCTGTAGTACAGCTTGAGGACAGGGAGGCAGATTCCCCCAGAAGTTCTTTTATTGTTGAGAATAGTTTTTGCTATCCTGCGTTTTTTGTTATTCCATATGAATTTGAGAATTACTCTTTCTAAGTCTATGAAGAATTGAGTTGGGATTTTGATGGGGATTGCATTGAATCTGTAAATTGAGAAGCACCTAAAGAAATGTTCAACATCCTTACTCATCAGGGAAATGCAAATTAAAACAACCCTGAGATCCCACCTTACACCAGTCAGAATGGCTAAGATCAAAAACTCAGGTGACAGCAGATGTTGGCGAGGATGTGCAGAAAGAGGAACACTCCTCCACTGCTGGTGGGAATGCAAGCTGATACAACCTCTCTGGAAATCAGTTTGGGGGACCCTCAGAAAAATGAACATAATACTACCTGAGGACCCAGCTATAGCACACCTGGGCATATATCCAGAAGATGCTCCAACATGTAATAAAGACACATGTTCCACTATGTTCATAGCAGCCATATTTATAATAGCCAGAAGCTGGAAACAACCCAGATGTCCCTCAACAGAGGAATGGATACAGAAAATGTGGTACATTTACACAATGGAATACTACTCCATTATTGGAATTAATGGAATACTCCATTAATGGAATACTACTCCAACTATTAAAAACAATGACTTCATGAAATTCGCAGGAGAATGGATGGAACTTGAAAATATCATCCTGAATGAGGTAACACAGTCACAAAAGAATGAACACGGTATGTACTCACTGATAAGTGTTTATTAGCCCAAAAGTTCGAGATACCCAAGAGTCATATCACAGCAACTTGTAGGGCTGAGTGTGAGGTCCCAGATGGAGGACTTGGAGAAGGGACTGAAGGAGCTGAGGGAGTTTGTAGCCCCAGGGAGGGAGCAATAGTGGCAACTGGACTGACCCCTCGGTACTCCCGGAGACTAGATCACCAACCAAAGAATACAGATGGAGGGACCCATGGTGCTGGCCACATATACGGCAGAGGAGGGTCTTGTTAGGCATCAGGGGGAGGAGAGGCCCTTAGGCCTGAGGGTGTTAGATCCCCCAGTATAGGAGAATGCCAAGTAGGGATGAGGAGAGTGGGTAGGTGGGTGGGGGAGTACCCCCATAGTGGCAGGAGGAGGGGGGAGGGAATGGGGAGGTTCCAAAGGGAGATCTGGAAAGGGGGAAACATTTGAAATGTAAAGAAAGTATGAAAAAAATGAAAAAAAAAAAAAAAACCTAAAAAAATAAATATACAAATGTTCTGTCTGCATGTGCACCTGCATACCAGAAGAGGGCATCAGATCCCTTTATAGATAGTTTTGAGCCACTATGTGGTTGCTGGGAATTGAACTCAGGACCTCTTGGAAGAGCAGCCAGTGCTCTTAACCTCTGAGCCATCTCACCAGCCCCAAGAGTAACAAATTTAAGAGACAATTCTGTGGGCTGAAGAGATGGCTCAGTGGTTAAGAAGACTGGCTGATCTTGCAGAGGACCCAGGTTCAGTTCCCAGCACCTACATGGCAGCTGAGAACCATATCTAATTCCAGTTCTAGGGGACCTGTTGCCTACTTCTGACTTCCACAGGTACCAGTCATACATAGTATAGATAAATATACACAGGCAAAACATTTATACACATAAAATAGGTTATAAATATAAAAATTATAAATGTAAGTAAAATAACTCCATGCACTGACAGTCACTTTCATATTGGTCACAGCCACTCAGAACAAAATCAAGGGTAGGTAGTTTGCTCTGAAAGAGATGAATGGCTGAAGAATAGGATAGGTCATTTTTTAAAAGTTCATTTTATTATGTGTGTGTGTTTGCCTGCATGTATGTCTGTGCACCTGACTGTTACAAGAGGACATCAGATCCCCTGGAACTGGATTTGAGCTGCCATATTGGTGCTGCAAACTGATATTTGCACTGGCTGCTAGTATGTTCCCCTACTCAACAATCCTCTCTTCTCCCATAGTCTTTTGTATTTCTTATAGAACTGTTCCAAATCTTAAGACTTTAAATGATCCTATTGTTCAGAAGCCTTAAAATTAGAAGAATTAAAAAGAATTAATTAGAAGAATTAAAGAGCAAAATAGGTGTCATTTGCTTTGAACTAGCACATACCCTTCCCTCCTCCTTTCCTTCCTTCCTCTGTGTGTGTGTGTGTGTGTGTGTGTGTGTGTGTGTGAGTGTGTGACATGCCACGTGTATATGGGTGCCCATGAAGGCTAGAAAGGATGTAGATTCCCTGTAGCTAGAGTTATAGGCAGTTGTGAGCTACCTGATGTGGCTGTTGGCAGCTGAATTTGGGTCCACTAGAAGAACAGTGAGTAGTCCTAACTGCTGAATCACCTCTCTAGCCTGATTTTATCTTATTTTTAAATTAGATGTATGTGTTTCTGAGTGTGGGTTTGCAAATATGAGTGCAGTAGTATGTGGAGGCCAGAAGACATGTGGGGTCTCATGGCAATGGAATTCGAGGCAGTTGTGAACCACCACACACGGACACTAGGAACCAAACTCTAGTCTTCTGCAAGACCAGTACTCACTCTTAACCTCTGAACCATCTCTCCAGCCCTCAAGTCTACCTGCTTAACCATTTTTTAATTTTAAAAACTTATGTCATTTGTGTGTTTAT
>JADRCH010000758.1:0-10424 GCA_019843965.1 Rhynchomys soricoides | reverse complement strand
TCAGCCCATACTGGATGGTTCTCAGCCCACACTGGATGGTTCTCAGCTCATACTGTCCCAGCAATCAGCCCACACTGGCTCAGCTCTCAGCCCACATCCAGTCTTATGTAGAACAGTGGGGGAGACTAGAGTCAGATAACTGCTACCCCTCCCCATGCTGGAAAATTCCATGACTAGAGGCTCAGAAAGAAGCTTCTCTAATTCCTTGTCAGTTTAAAAACCAGACTCTTTCTCTCCTCTCCCTCTCCCCTCCCCTTTCCCTCTCTCTCTTCTCCTTCCCCCTCCTCCCCACCCTATCTCCCCCTCTCTCATTAAATTTTAGTATTGTTTTAAACTTTAATTTTTATGGTAAGATACTTAAATGTTGTTTTTCCTCCTGCCTTTATCTGATTCATCTACTTGCATCTAATTGTCATCATATGCTTTTCTCTCATTCCTTTTGTATGATTTTTCCATGGTTATCAGTAGTTAGTCTTTGGTCTTAGGTAGCTCTGGTTTTTGTAGCTACTTTGTTTGATGTTATTGCAGTTTTTCTTCACTTCACTGAAAGATACTAGAGATAAAGTGATTAAGTCCTCAAAAGAAGACCATTCATTAGCATGACCCCTACATAGTGTCCAGAGTTGATCCCAGACAATACACAAATCACAAGTTTGAAACATGAGAAATAGCAAAAAGAAGGAAATGTAATTCTGCTAACAGCTCACAACACTGAAGTGATTAAATTCAAACATCCAGGGGTGAAAAGATAGACAAAGAATTCAAATCTGCTTTTAAAAACGAATGATAGGGCTGGAGAGATGGCTCAGTGGTCAAGAGCACCAGCTACTCTCTCAGAGGTCCTGAGTTCAACTCCCAGTAACCACCTGGTGGCTCACAACCATCTGTAATGAATCCGATGCCCTCTTCTGGCATGCTGGCGTACATGCTGATAGAGCACTCATGTACATATAATAAATAAATATATCTATAAATAAATAAATGTGATCAATAAACTCACTTCAGATTCAAATAAGGAGGAAACTGAAGAAAACCAGGCAATTCGTGACCTGGAGTTGGAGATCAACTACTTGGGTGAGAAATACACCAGACTCATAGAGATTCTGAAAAAGCAACAGAACAACAGAGTGGAAATCAGAGGAACGAAAGCTCAGTGAATCAGATGAAAAGCTCAGAACAGAACATCACCAATAGACTCGGCCAGAGAACTAAAGAATACTGGGGGTCAAAGGCAAGCTTGAAGAATTACTACATTTACATGTCAAAAAATTCATTACTACAACATTCAAACCCCATGGAAAATCAGTACGAGATTGGACACATGAATCTGTGGTGGAGGGGAGAGAAGCGAACTATTGGCTAAAAGCCCAGAAAACTTAGTCAATAAAATTATAGAAGGTAATCTCCTAAATTTAGGGAAAGAAATGACATATAAGCATATGAGACTTTTAGAACTCAAGTAATCACGGCCAGAAATGAATGTGTCCTCATCGCATTGTAGTTAAAACGCCAGGGATATAGAAAAGGAGAATATTGACCACTGTAAGAGAGAAGTGCTGGATGCTTACAAAGGCAGAAAAGAGAAGAAATAAGAGCAGGAACAGTAATCGCTGAGAGAATGGGAAATGACCTGGTTCAAGTCCTGAAATACCGGAGCTGCCCCCAAAGACTGCCAGAGCCTACTGTAAAAGTCAGGGGAGATATGAGGACCTGCCATGATACACTTGGATCCAAGCAATTCACCAAGCCAGCACTACAGGAGACACTTACATGGAATCTGTACATAGACAGGAAGGAGAAACACAAACAAAAGAGCTCAGGAAAAAAAAACCAACTCTCATGAAAGAACAGATTAAGATTTGAGACATAGAAAAGAATCAGACAAGGTTATAATAACTCAATAGCCAGCAGACGTCTAATATGGATAAATTAGTAAAAACTTATCAAAGGTAACCCTGTGTGCAGTGTTAGCTCCCAGGTTAAAAGAGAGAGAGACTGACTGGATTATAAAGAAATATATGACAGTTTGCTATCTAAAAGACAAATGCGACAGAGAAGATTTTACACAAAATTAGAAGGCATAAGGAAACTGCTATACATTAATAATGGGAACTATGTAGGCATACGATCTTGAAGATGTAATGACTGTAAATATACACATGGAACTTTAATTCACCCATTGTCATAGGATGAGCACTATGAGTTTAAAGGGCAGACAGGCCCAATACAGTAACAGTGGGTGATTTCAACCCTGAGTTTCACCAACAGATGAACCATCCAGACAAGAAAATGAAAACAGAAACCCCAAGGTTAAATTGTGCCATGGACCAAGTCCCATCTAGCAGCTTCAGAACAGACTCTTCTCATCAGCCTACAGAATCTTTGTCCAAACAGATTATATTTAGAACAGAAAACAAGTCGTCACGAATACAAAAACTCGAAAATAATTTCCTGTGTCTTGTCAATTGAAATACAACTAGAAAGAAATAGCAAGAAAACTACAGAGACAACAGAAATATGTGGCTACTGAGCAGTTGATTCTACACCTGTGTACATTTGATTTTGTTTTCTTTGTTGCATGTCTACAACATTCATCTGTGGCTATTTTGCATGTGTGTTCCTGTGTACACACACACACACACACACACAGACACTGACGTTTTATTGAACATATACTTAAAAACACCACCTTTCCTCTAACTCAACAGTCCCATCCACAATGGCAGGAGGTAAGAGACAGTGGCATGCTGCCCACTACAGCATGAACTAGAACATTGTTTCGAGGGCTTGTTCCCTTCCACAGCCAAGCAGATTCAACCGTTACCTACATGCGTAGTAGCACTTCTTAACAATTCCCACATGTCTATTGTGAAAACGCACCAGGCAACTTCCACCTGACACACATTCGCTGAATGAAATGCACTGACACATGGACTGCTCTCAGTTGATACACAAGCACACTATGCAAGCAGGGCTGGAGCACATCGGCTGATGTGTGTCCACCTTTCTCTGGGGTCTTTCTTCAGCAATCCTGAGGCCTTCTTGACCTGGTCCCATCTCCCCATCCTATTCATATGTCTGAACTTGTATGATGAATTTAAGACAGAGGTCAATGTTGTTCTCTCTCCCTCTTATCCTCTATCCTACCTTAAAGCTCCCTTAGAGATCAATTCTATTTCCTGTCTAGTTCTTGCTCTTTGCAGTCCCCAACCAGGTGATTTGGTGATCAGCCCTGCATAAGGGGAATGGTTATAACCAGTTGCTCTGAGGACATGCACATGTTCCCTCCAGCTAAGGTGCATGAGCAAAAGCTGCTGTTTGGTCTGTGATCCAGGGTGAGGAGAGTGTTCAAGGATGTCGACTTTCAAGGCCAGGCATTTATACTTTCTCTGAAATACTCTATTAATTTTTCTAAAGGTAAAATTATCAATAATGGTGCCCAAGGGCAAATGCAGGCATCCAAAAATCTTGTGTCTTGCCTGTGGACAGGGGTGGGAGTCAAATCCCAGTGCCTCTGTTCTCTGAAAGACAATGACTATTTCAACAACCCCTCATGTTTGATCACTCTTGGTCCCCACATGGTCACTTGGGACTACCCCCAAGCATAGGGCTAGTGTCAGCCATTGCTATTCTTACCTCACATGTTCCCACACTGCACTGACAACTCCTGCTGGCATTCATGACCTTCACATGCCACACCACTGTTCTTTGACATGATGCATTTTTTTACTTTTTTATTTTTGATTCAGAGGTTTCTATAGAATGGTGGGCATCAACCCCATTTACCTGCACCACTCTGATTTACAAGATACTCCTCAGTAAAATGTATGTGGAGCCATTAGATGTCAGTTTAAGTGAAGCAGAATTGAGAGGTCCTTTCCTAGAATCATGAAAGGTTTAAATGCTTCTCAGGGATCATCAGAGTCTTAGGGATCTTCAGTGTCTTAGAGATAGTCAGCATCTTAGGCATCATCTAGTCTGGCTTTGGTTTTAGGTGAAGACATGAGTAAGTGATAGGGAGTTTCCATGGAGTATCACTCCCTACCCCAAACACGTAGGTCATAACTCTAAAGTCCTCCTGTAAATAGTCCCTTACCCTGTGTCTTGGTATGTGCTCACCAAGCAATGCTGGCCTGGAATGGCTTCAGCAGCCTGAAGACACACTGTCCTTAAGTTCCTCTCTTCCCTGTGCTGGGGGAGACGCTTCTCCTGCTTCTCTTCTCTCTAGCAAACCCAGCACTATTGTTCTGTGCTGTTCTCAGCTATGTCTCTTACTTCCTCCAGATAAGAAGGGACTCTCGGCTTCAAATACATGCAGCTGAAGATGATGGGATTTGGGAGACACCTGAAGAAAATACATCCTGAGAGTTTAAGTGAGCTATTTCAATTGCAGCATACCCACTGTCTTCACTGAATAACTTGATTGATTTGCACAGTGTTATCATAGCGACCCTTCCTGGGAGCTGTTGATGGTTCATGGCAGTCCATCATGTAAATCTAGTTGGAGTCCTTTTCCTCTGTCAGTGCCAACAATAATTGCTGGGCAGGGAACGATCATTGCTTCATTTCCACCATTTTGAAGACTGACCACTTTTCAATTTACATTCGCTTTGTATTCCCTGCTCCCCCATCCATAATTGCAAGTGACTTCTCTTTCAACAATTTTTGTCTCACCATAATTAAACTGGCCTGTGCTCCAGTACCCACCAAGGCTTTCTATTGCCAAATGAGTCAGAGTAGTTGACCTATTTTCCAATAGATTATGAAGTTTATGCGGAACCTAAATGTTTATGGGTCACCTACCATTCCCAGGGCAAGGCCTGGAGCAGAGCAGAAGGAACCGTTATAACAATGGCTATCACAGGGGCAGTCCTACCCAGGAGATGCTCTGCCTGGGATCCTCCTGTCACAGACTCCAGCCGAAAGTGTCGGTGGCTGGGGTTACCCCAGGCAGTTTTCACAGGGTGGTATATAAGTGTCTACTCCAACCCTCTAGTGTCTTTCTGTTGCTTGCTTTTCTTTCTTTTATTCCTGGTTGCTCCATATGCAATAGCCTCATGCATTCAAAACTGAAAGTGCTGGTTTCATGGATTATGCCCTGAGCAAAATACATAGGGTAATTCATCATTAAATAACTCTTGAACCAAAGCCTATGCTTCTTGGTTTAGTCTGAATCATGCTTCCAGGACTGAGCATGCTTGACAGAAGGTAGTGAAACCAAACACCTGCCTGGGGAGAAGATGGTAGAGAAAAGGAATGAAGAACCCGTATGTGGTTATCACTCCAGGAGAAAACCTGGCCTTAACTCTAGGACATTTTCCTGCAGAGTTGAATTGGATCAAATGGCATCACCAGGAGGTGCCAGAGGTAAGAAGATGGAAAGGAAACATGAAGATGACTCAGATAACTTCAAAAGAAAAGAACGAGAGTCAAAGGAGATAAAGGAGAAGGGAGAATAAATCCAGAGAGACAGAATGAGAGAAGAAGGAGCAGTGACGAATATTCTAAATGCGTCTGACGACCTGGAGCCCTGCCTAGTCGGTGTGTCTTCTGTTTTCATATACAACACTGTTCCAATAGGGTAAACGGGCTCTGTGGACAACATAGAATCAGCATTGTAGCCTTATGTTAAAGCCATTGAAAAGTAATTACAGAAGCTGCTGATGTGCTAATCTCATTTATTTTTGCCTCTCCATGCCTTTCACCTTAATTTACCTTCACTGATTCTCTTGTTCACCAAGCTCACCCAAAGCATTCAGGCATATCATTTACTTCCTGAAAAAACAAAACCCACGTAACTCAAAAGTTTGTTCTGGGAACAGTGGGGGAAGTAAACATCTTCCTGTGACCTTTGTGGCTGCGCACCCTGTCTGGAGGCTCCCAGCCCACACTCCCAGCTCAGCTATAAGAGAGCTTGCAGCAGCTGCCCACCCACCTGCGGCCCTTCAAGGCCTTCAGTCCCCTCCACAGCCATGAAATGGAGATTCCTTCCTTCCTTTGCCAGCCTCCTCCTCGTGGCCCTGTTGTTTGCAGGTAAAGCAGAAACATAGCTTAGTCCTTGGGCCCAGGCTCTTTCAGAAGTTGTCACTTTAGGTGTGGACATCTAGGGCAGCCATGAGACATCAGTGTGGCCTGCAGCACAGAGCACATTTTCCTAATGAGGTTTCTGAGGAGAAGTCAGTGAAGTGGGTTCTCAAATGGGCTGGTGGCCTTAGTTTTCCAAGAGGAGGAATTCCTCCTCATTCTTTTATGTTATACAGAGGACATTGAGGCTTAGATTTGGGGATCTTGGAAAGTGCATTTATTGTTTTTTTGTTTTTTTGTTTTTTTAAGATTTATTTATTTATTCTATCTAAGTACACTGTAGCTGTCTTCAGACACTTTTTCTTCTCTCTCTAGCCCTGTTTGCTCTGGCTCCACTGGTTGTAGCTGTCTTCAGACACCCCAGTAGAAGGCATCAGATCTTATTACAGATGGTTGTGAGCCACCATGTGGTTGCTGGGATTTGAACTCAGGACCTTCGGAAGAGCAGCCAGTGCTCTTAACCGCTGAGCCATCTCTCCAGCCTGGCAAGTGCATTTCTGATGTCCATGATGGAGGCTGAGCTTGTTGTTGAGGTCCCCATTGTTCCTGGTGCATTTCTTTACATGCCACTCCATTTTTTTCGCACACATACATGCATATGGATAAATACATACATGAAGAATATGTGTGGATCCCTCACAGTTCATTCCAGTCTCTGGTCAAGCCTCACTCATTGTTGAAATGTATTCCATCTTCTTGGGTTGCTGAATAGAGAGTTTCTAAATATCCTTAATTTCAGCAGGGTTGTCCGGTGCCTCGTCCATTAACCACATAGTCACTGAAGCTCTTAGTTTCCCCAAGGAAGAATTTCCTGCCCAAGGAGTAAATGGGTCTCAGTTGTTGCATCACAGAGTGAAACGCTTACCTCCGCGCACCCCCCCTTACCATGGTAAGTCAAGCAAGCACCCAAGAACAAGGCAAGTTCATTCACTTGGAAAATGGATGAACCGAATCCATGTGATGGGAGGTGATAGTGTGGATGGGATGAGGTGAACATCACTGTCTGTGGAGACATGGCATGGGTGGTTCAGTCTTCCATAGATGTCAGGAAAGTCAGGAGATCCTGCAGTCTCTGCTGAAACTGGATCTTTGAGGGACTTAAAATCATAGAAGCCTCGAGGGGCCAAGAGGTGAGTTGTCTAAGTTCACTATGGTAATGTCCTACTTGATTCAAGCAGTAACCAGAGGGGACTGGGACGTGTCTCCTCCTACTCAGTTCCTTGTCCCCCAGCCATGGAGGTAATTTTCTCAGTTGGAATTTGTTGAATACTTGCTAAGTTCTGAATGTCAGATGAAGTTCTGGTAGGTTTCCTGGGGAAGCAGGCAGAGGTAAGCTGAGCTGTTTGCCACCTCCTGTGGGGACAGATACAAGGGAGTGGAAAAGTACCACAAGCCCAAGCATTCTTCTGAACTGTTCTGGTCATATCCAGGCTTTTTCTCTGCCCCCATGTCCTACCCCAGAGTCAACTCCAAATCCACAAAGCCTGGAGGAGTTGGCTGTTCCTGAAATGCCTTTAATCTCAAAGTCATTTCTGTCTCAGAGACAAGGGTCAGTGGATATGGAAGACAGTTGAATGCTGGCAAATTCTTGATGATATTCAGTAGATACAGTCCCACCAACTCTAACTGCTTTTTATCCTATCATAATCTCTGCTTCCTCTGGTTTCACCTCCTGTTTCAAAGTATTTAATTCACTCAGAGAAGAGAAAAAGGAAATGCAGTTGTCACACCACAAATATAGGCAGGAACAATGAGGGGCATGTGTTCTTTCTGAGAGTATGCTGTGAGGCAGTATTACAATGCCATTTTGATAATATAGAAACTTGGGAGACTTTGAAGGAACAGAGCACTGTCTGGGCTTGTGTTCATGGATTAGAATTTGAAATTATGAACACTACAAGCTATTTTATATGTATTGCCATTTCCCGCATCATAGCCTTAATTTAGAAATGACCCCTGATTTTATTCTTAGCATAATCTTATGACACTAATTTGGATATTCCTTTTTACAGAGCCTGAACCAAATTACCAAATTGTCAACTGCAAGAAAAGCGAAGGACACTGTCAAGAATACTGTAATTTTATGGAAACACAAGTGGGCTACTGTTCAAAAAAGAAAGAAGCCTGTTGCTTGCATCCATTCTGATGTAGCTGATCACTGAAGCTGAAGTGACCTGCACACCTTTCAGCTCTCCTGAACTATCCTGTCCTTCCAGGTGTGACAACACTAGAGAAGAGCCTAAGCAGAGAAAGGCATCTCTATCCATGCACAGCAACCTAAGCATTTTATTATGACAAAACTAAATAACAAAGGCTGTGAACACTCTTGCTTACAGAGGGCTTGCTAGCCTCAGACACATCTCCAGAGTCACACCATTCATGGAAGATGTGGCAATAATAAACCTTCATAGGAAAGCATTCAAACAATGTGTCCACTCATTTAAGGAACAATTTGAGTTATTTCTCTTTGTCATGGATACTGAGAAATGTGACAGGGAAATGAGTAAAAGATACACATGGTAATAAATATCTGAATGGACAGAAAACATGAACTGGTATCTTTTCTTAAACATGGCTGTATCTTAGACAGTAGTAGTAGAGTATAGAGAAGTGGATCCTTGGGAAAGCTGAGAAGGGTGTGTAGGAGGACCAGAAATGTGTTAAGTTGGGAGAGGGGGCAGAAATTTCCAAGCATAGGGTTTAGTTTGTATAAAGGTATAGAGACATGGAAGGATCATTAACCCATTAAATGGGAAGAGTTCAAGTACAGGTGCAAGGGAGGTCACTTTACAGACACAGGAGTTCTCCATGTGGGAACGGGTACAATGCCATCGAGGCCAACAGAGTACAAAACAATTGAGTGCTAAACATGAGGGAGTTGTATCAGGTGCTCTAGGATGCCAACAGCCTGTCTGTGTTCATTCTGACAACAGAGTTAAGAATGTACTAGAGATGAGAAGCAAAAGGACCAGGGAAGAGGTGATGGCAGCTGTTGAAGTTGAAGACAATCAGTTATGACTGAGGTTGAGAAAACAGTGCAGAGGAAGTCACCAGTCAGGGGACATAAAGAAGTGGAGGTCTCAGGACTAGTGACCATGGACAAGGAGGGACCACACCTTAGAGGTGAGTTATGCCACCCAAAGCTACCCACACAGTACAAGAGAGGGCGCAGAGATTGTCTGGACATGTTGAACTCTAAGGTGTTCACAGCAAGGAGATAATGAGTGTATGTGAATCCAGGAGAGAAGAGGAAATGAGATCCCTGAGTTGGAGTCTTTTGTCGATAGGTGCTAAAGCCTGTATTTAGAGATGGCTTAATGGGAAATGGCAATCTATAATTCAGATATGACTTTCTGGGATTGTAGGGAGCTACTAAATAAAGTACCCGAAGTAATGCAATTCCAAATGATGAGGAGAGAGGTGGTTTGGGGGGATGGAGAGCAGAAGTCATGCCAGTCAACAGGAACTGATCCCGAAAAACTGCCACAGATAGCTTGTCTGCCCTTCCTCCTTTTTGAAGCTGCCACACTGTGGTAAGGGCTGGGACACCTCGCCTCTAGACTGAAGACTGATTACTAATAAAGCCATAGATGTTTAATTGTAGGAGGTCCGTGTTTCTTAAGTGAAAAGAATTAAAATTTACTCATGAAAGAGTTTTGTTTGTTTGTAGGATTACAGTTTAAAAAGTGACTAAGATTAACCTTGAGGGTAGAATGCAGGAATGCATGTCTATATGAGATGACTTAAAGAGGTAATAAAGATGAGGGAGGGAGGGGAGGTTTCCCAGCCCTCCCTGTAAAAAAGCACTGTACATGGTTATTATTTGGCTTAAATCTAATATTATTTCTCTTCTTCGTTCATTGGATTGCTCAACAAGTATCTAGTACCCACCATCTTTCCTTCAAGTGTTATTTTATGTTCACACATTCAATCATCATCAACCTCACTCTGCCCCTGTATTTCATATTCTACCTAGCATGACTAACCATGAACGATATGCAAGTAAAACACGTGCCACATCAGAAAATAGTAAATATAATGAGAGAAGAGAGTGATGGAGATAGAATGTTGACCTTTAGACAGAGTGTGACATAAAGTCTCAGCGAGAAGGTAGGGACTGGATAAAATCCTAAAGGATAGCAGGGGATGGTGGCCAGGGGGACCAAGGGCAGGGAAAGGCCAAAAGCAATGCACTGAGGACTAGCCTTGTTGGCTAAGTTTGAAGAATATTGGGAGGAGTCCCCTGTGACCAGAGCAAAGGGAACAAGAATTCAGGGTGATCAAGGGGCATTGCTAAATGACCTTTCAGGCTGGGTGGAGATGCTGTGCCATAGCCAAGT
>JADRCH010000757.1:115651-129974 GCA_019843965.1 Rhynchomys soricoides | reverse complement strand
CTGGCCATAAGCACAGGCAAAATGCAGAGCAGTCCTGTAGAAAAAAGGAAAATTTTAATGAAATTCTAGAACACTATCTAAGAGTTAACAATTACTCATGTGTCCCGCGCTACGGTCTCGCCAGCAAGAACAACGCGGCACACATAGGATCCTTCTGCAGTAAAGCTTTAATGCATCTTGAGAGGGAGAGCATAAGCTTGCCACGAGTGGAGACCCCGAACAACAGAACACCCGTCCCTTATATAGGCCACAGCGCTCGCCTGGGACGTGGAGTTTCCCCACTGGCTCCCCGCACATCAGGCCAGATGATGCCACGAGAGAGGCTGAGACTCTGAGGTGGAAAATTACCAGGTGCATGCACACTAGCCTGTTTAAACTTGTCCTCGGCCGAATGTAGGAGCCATCTTGTAATGGCGAATGTGGGTGCGACTCGGGGTGGCTCCCCACATCTCCCCCTTTTCATTTCTGTAAGCAAAGTAGGACACTCTTAAGAGGGCGGAGACAGAGGTCAAATCCCCTGACCAAAAGGTTGGGCCTTGTACAGGAGAAGACCCCTAAGCTCATGCGCGCCCGAGGTCTTCCTGACCCGCCCAGTGCCGTTTTTTAGAGGGAGGGAAACTAGGGCACTCAACCCTCATGTAGATGACATATCTCCCAAGGTGGCCCACAGTGATGACCGCCTTGTGCGATGCTTTGCTCGACATCCCTCAAGAGCTGCTCAGACCAAACACTCTACCCAGTGCAATGAGACTAGACTCGCAGGTGTGCAAGAACTGTCTGGCTGGCGACCTACTGCTATTAGCCAAACACTGGCCGAGGCTCCTTGTTCTAAGGCAACAAGAGCCTGCGCAATGACCACCTTGTCTCTTTTAGTCTGGGCCCTGGGTTTGCAGATGAGCCATAGGAGCAACACCAACCCACAGCAGAGCGCTGCTCCAAACAATCCCACCCCCACCCATTCCTTGAAATAAGAAATTGCCGAGGAAATCCATGAAGAGAGGCCCTCGGTCAAGGACAGGTCAAGATCGGTGGAGTTGATCTGAATAATTGCTGTCCGCAGTTCTCGCAAGGTTTCATCAAATTTAAGGGTCCAATTCTGTAACATATACTGTGAAAGACTTTTAGACAGGTTAGCTGCTTTTGTAAATCTGTCATATTGTATGGAAGTAACACAGAGTCCTGGCAACTTTTGTTCACAGGCCAAGCTATTGGGCTAGCTGCCAAAGGACATCCAGTTGTTCTTGAATAAGATCAATGTGCTGGTTAACCAGCATTAGGTCCCCCTGGACTTGAGTATTGGTGGATACCTGTCTGTCTAGAGCTAAGGTGGCAGCTGCAGACAACTCATTAATGGTATTGGCGGTCTGCATCGTTTCAGAGAGCGCAAGGGCCGACGTAGTGACGGCCCCTGTAACCGCAGCCGCTGCCACTACACCTATGATAATGGCAGAGATACCAAAGTCTCTTTTCTGCCTGAATACGGTCTGATCCGCCGCAAAAGGACCTTGGCCAGTTAACATATCAAAGGTCCAATCTCTCTGTCCAGGGGTCGGTGCCGTAGCATTGGCTCTGGCTTGAGCTTGTGCAGCTTCATGCCATAAAGCCTTCCACTGCATATATTGGCCCATTGTAGGGAGCGCAGCCTTGGCCAGCATCTGTCAATCGGCGGGAGTCATGGACGCCCCGGCAAATCTCTCTAACATTACTATAGTACAATTAGCATTTACCCCATACTTTCGGACCGCTTCAGCCAGGTCTTTAATTTGGCTGTACTCTACTTTGTCTTTAATCTCTCCCTCATCCTTAGACTTACCAGGAGGTCCTTTTCCTTTGCTGAGATCTCTTTCTTTTTGGGTACCCATCCTCTCACTCCATTCGGATTCTGACATGGTATCCTGGACCCTATCAGGGGTGATTTGCCCCTCCCTTACAGCATCTACACAGGCCTCACCTTGTTCACCGCAACACAAAGACAGTAAAACCAAAATGAGGGCACTTAACACAAATAGCAAGACTTCAACAGCGTTAGACCAAAAAGGGGGCAATCCCAGGTCAAGACCCAGGGTCAACATGCCTTTCCGAACCTACCTCCCTGCAGTTCTGAATCCTCCCTGTTTCCAGGGGGTCTCCAAAGGTGCTTGATGATGACAAACTTTCCCGGGTTTCGGCACCAGATGCCCCACGCTACGGTCTCGCCAGCAAGAACGACGCGGCACACATAGGATCCTTCTGCAGTAAAGCTTTAATGCATCTTGAGAGGGAGAGCATAAGCTTGCCATGAGTGGAGACCCCGAACAATAGAACGCCCGACCCTTATATAGGTCACAGCGCTTGCCTGGGACATGGAGCTTCCCCATTGGCTCCCGCACACCAGGCCAGATGCCGCCACGAGAGAGGCTGAGACTCTGAGGTGGAAAATTACCAGGTGCATGCGCATTAGCCTGTTTACAACTTGTCCTCGGCCGAATGTAGGCGCCATCTTGTAATGGCGAATGTGGGTGCACTCGGGGTGGCTCCCCACACTCATGTAATAGTAGTAATATATTAAATGGCACAGAATTAATAAACATTGAATGTTAGGTGATTTTTCCACCTTCTGAACAAATATTTAATTCCCTTATAAAAAAAATAGAACAATTTACAAGCTTGCTATATTTGTATTTATATTACTACATTACTATACTCACTATATTAGTACTTACTATGTAGTACTATATTAGTACTTGCTAAAAGGGCAGTATGCTTGATATCAATAAAGTAAAAAATTAAAAATAATAGTTGCCATAGAATACCATAATGTGCCAATGGAAATTTTGCAAATTTTTAGATTTCTGCCTGCACTTAATGGCTCAATTTAAGATTATCATTATTCCTTCTATTTAGCAAACAAGAGTTTAGTACAACGTGAAAATTTTTTTCTGACTTGTTTACACAAGATTAATTTCAAGATTGTAAAATGTACTTAAACATTTTTAAATTTGCTTAGAGGGGGCAAAGCAAGGTTTTAAGAATAATACAATATGAATGCTATACAGTAGGTGTTCATATTATTGCTGGTAAATAAATTGATTGAGAGAACTGATAAATATACTTGGTAAGTTCATGATTTATCAGGATAAATTTGTATATGGAGTTGAACTATCTGGGCTAGCTAGCAGGAGTGCAGTTCATAAGGAGATGCTAAGCATCCAGAAGAGAGGGAGTTCAGAGAGGCCTTTCCCTGCCCTTGGCTCCCTTACTCTGGTCTTTGGACATAGCAGAGACTGTTTTACATCCTCCACACAGGCCTCCCAGTAGATCATAGGTCCTCTTACCTTTGTTTAAATTCTCTGTCATGCACACTGTGTTTCCTAAGACTTATCATTCTCTATAGTCTCTCTGCATCACCCTTGCTTGCAGCCTGATGGATCTTTCTGTGAGGTTTGTATCTTGGTTCGTTTGGGACAGAAAGGCTTTTAATATCACGTAAAAGGTCCAACAGGTTTATATGTGAGACATCGCAGAAACCCATTGCTGTCTTTTCCTTAACTCTGTGAACCAAGATCTTCTTCATGATTGAGTCTCATGTTCTCACCCGCCCTTCCCCTTCTCACCCCTTCAGATTTTGCCAGGTCTTATTCTTAGACTTACTAATACCCATATTTAGTATAGGTTTAACTCAAGATATGCTCACAAAGTCCCTCACCAAAGTAATAGGGTGGGATAAATAGCTTCTGACTCTCACAGACACAGTTGAGAGAATCCAGGTTGTCAGGCAACGCTGGTAAGCATCGTGTGCATGCACAAGAAGAAAGGTTAAGTAAGGTTAGCACTCCTCAGATTTAAGAGTGTTCCTTGCTCATGAACAAGCCACTTCCAGCCAACTCACTGCAGGTAAGTAAATCCTTGTTCCTTTAAAATATCCTGAAATATCTATGGGGATCGATGAAAATCTGAGTTATTTCCTTTTTAAAAATTTATATATCTATTCACTTTACATCCAATATCAGCCCTTCCTCTCCTTCCAGTACCCCCTCACACAAGTCCTTCCCTTATCCCCCTTTCCCCGCCGAGAAGCAACTAAAGAAGTGTTCAATGTCCTGAGTTATATCTTAAAACACATTCGTCAACCTCAGCCTCCACCTCCTACTGACTCCATGCTTGTCCTCCCTTCTTCCCTCCTCCTCCTTTCCCTCTCCTTCTTTCCTTCCTCCTCTACTCAAACCAAGTTAAGCTTGTTTTCCTCTTCCATCTTCACTGCTCCCTCTTCCCCTGGAGCTGCTATTTTTTAAGCAGCACCCCTGCTTCAGCTCCTATGTAAGTTCTTCTCTTCAAACGCATTTCTGGAAGGTACGTCCTCACATCAACCTTTGTATCCTACCTCTTTGACTCTGCAACCTCTCTCACTCTCCCACAAGAGACTAGACTATATCTGTCTCCTATTCCTGCTGACCATTTTCCACACCATGTAGTTTTACCACACACACTCATTCTTAACAAATATAAACAGAAATGCAAAGTCAAATGTGATGGTGAACATTTTAATCCCAGTGTCCAGGAAGCTGATGCAGGGGAATTTTGAGTTTGAAGCCAGCTTTGATTAAACTTAGCCCTAGTATAAGAAATGTCTGGAGGGCAATGATGAATTTTTTCAGATGTGGAAATAATGAATAAAATGTTACTTATGTTTCCACTAGTGTTTTTCAAATGCTTTAAAATATGCATTTCATAACATCCAATAAATATGTAATCAATAAATAATGCATATGTAATATATAAATAAACAACCAATAAATATGTAATATTATATAGCTAATAACCAATACATATATAATCATACCATTATCAACTTGGAATAAATTATTCAAGTTTATCAAGTTGTGGGAATAGGAATAATACATCATGTTAAAACAGAGGTGATCATTTAACATTTATGTTTATAATAGAATATTCAGGTTGTGTATGCTTGTAAGAAACTTATCAGATACTTTTCCTACTCAGAAGCCGAACACTTAGTCTTCTCATTGCCATCTTCATGTGTTTGTTCCTCAGTGTATAAATGGCAGGGTTCAGGATGGGTATAATCATGAAGTCCAGAATGGCGAGGAACTTATCCACTGGTACAGTAGGAAATGGCCATATGTACACGAAGATGCATGGTCCAAAGAACAAAACTACCACAGAGATGTGAGCAGAAAGTGTAGAGAAGGCCTTGGACAAACTGCCCAAGGACTGTTTCCGGACAGTAAACAGTATGAAGATGTAGGAGATAATCAATAAGAAGAAGGTACTGAGAGAGATCAAGCCACTGTCAGCAGTAACCAAGAACTCCATTCTGTAGGTATCTATGCAAGCCAGTTTGATGAACCGAGGAAGATCACTGTAAAAGCTATCTATCTCATTAGAAGCACAAAAAGGCAAATGGACAACAAAAGCTAATTGAGCCACTGAATGAATGAGACCAATAATCCAGGCACCAATCAAAAGTAAAAGACACATCCATGGGTTCATGATGGTCATGTAGTAGAGGGGTTTGCATATGGCTACATATCTGTCCCAGGCCATGGCTACCAATAACACCATCTCACATCCCCCTAGGAGATGGAGCACAAACATCTGGAAGATACAGTTCTGTATGAAATGATGTTGTGACCTGAGTACAGGTCATAAATCAACTTAGGAACTGTTGAGGTAGAAAAACAAAAGTCAACAAATGAAAGATTAGCTAAAAGGAAGTACATGGGTGAATGTAAACGAGGGTCAAAATCACTATAAACACAACTGAAAAATTTCCTAAAAATGTTGCTGTATATGATGTTATAGCAAATGCAAAGAGGAAATATTGTGTTGGTCTGTAGGTTGATAGTCCCAGGAATATAAATTCAGATACTTCAGAGTAATTTGTTTCATTCATTGGAACTGTCTTTAATTATTCAGATCTTTCTATAATACCAAAAGCAAAATAAGTAAAGTTACCATAAATAGTAAAATAACAACCTAGAAGTGGGACATTTTATTTGTGAATTCATTATAATAAATGATTTCATATTTAAAAGTAAATGTAATACAAATAAATGTTGAAAGAAACACACTTAAATTGTTTCCAAAATATGCACTAATAAATAGATCTCTGTGACCTTCTATAGTTTGAAGAATATGCCTCTATTCTGCTACTATCCATTATGAGTATATATTATATTATATTCCTAATATAATGTTATGTTCTTTAGTAAGACAGTGGTCCAGTTTCTGGCAGAATTACAGGCAGATTGAATACTAGAAGAGTAAACAACTTTAAACACAGACAAAGCCCTAATGACTAAGATAAAGAAGAAGCATAGAAGGTTTGTTTACATCAGTGGCTTCTGCCTATAACCTGTCAAACAATAGCAGTTACCACAGAAGAGGTATTAGAGTGCACAAATTTGAAAGGTCCTCTGTAGTGACCTTGAGACAATGGAAGTAAATTAAAAGTAAAGAAAGCACCTGTATTGTGATCTTTGCTGTTTCATGCTAAGAATAGTCTCATAGTTACCATGTAAGTGGTAAATTTACTGCTGTACAATCTGGAGAAACATAAACAGAAGGCAAAGACCATTGGT
The DNA here is from genome assembly GCA_019843965.1 of Rhynchomys soricoides. Lineage (NCBI taxonomy): Eukaryota > Metazoa > Chordata > Mammalia > Rodentia > Muridae > Rhynchomys > Rhynchomys soricoides. The sequence continues at coordinate 123,393 of JADRCH010000757.1, read as the reverse complement.
TTTTCATTTGTGTCAACAAATTCTTCATAATCTGAAGTTCTGTGAATAACAAAAGGAAACAGTACAGTTTTATGAACTGTAAATCAGAATGTAAGTTTATATAACTTTAACAGACACCATTAAAAGAATATCAAAAATTTAACTACAGGGAAACCAAAACTAATTCTATAGAAAAACCTGGGTAATGTATTTTTAATGAAAATTTTATGAGACTAAAATATATCAGAAGCTTGCATTTAAGAGTTATATTTCTAAGAAAAATAGGATGGTTCTGTCATGCTTAGTTAATAGCCATATTTTATTTTTAAGTTAAATTTTTATAATTTACATTAAAGAAAAATCTAAGCAAGGGATGAAGGTATAATCACAGAGGTAAATGACAGCATATGTTTTTTATCAAGGGAGTTATAATTAGTCCAAAAGGTTTTATTCATTTGATGTGAGGAACCAAAACCATGTACATTCAGAAGTACAAAGTTGTGCATTCTTTGTTTACAAAGAAAGGTTATAGTAACGCATCAAGATCAAAAGTCAGGACTGAGGAGAAGGCTCAGTTGATAAAGTGCTTCTGTGAAGGCTGGGGTCCTGAATTTCATCCCAGAAATCTAGGTAAAAATTTGAACATGGCAATTGAGTTTGTAATTAGAGTAGGCAGAGAGGCAGATCAAAGGCTAGCCACTCTAAGCAAATTTGTCAACCTCAGGCAACTGAGAGAGACACTGTCTCTCTCACACATACTCAAAGTGAACCATGGCAGCTGGCATTTGAGGAACAACAGCTGTCATTATTATCTGACCTTCACACATTCACACATGTGCATAGACATCCACATGTGTGTACTGACACATGAGCAAGCAAATCCATTACATGCAGAATCACTAATAAAAAACAGTACTATTAGATTTTGTTTTGTTCTAAATGGCTGGGGAACTGACCAGTTTAGGTTGACTTTCTTTTATATGTCCAAATATTCTTTGTTACTAATTGATTATGGCTTAGAACACTATCATAATTTATACTATTATAGTTTGTAGAAGGGATAAAATTCACCCAGGAAGGAGAAGGTTTAATTTTAAGAAGAAGGGGTATATGTACATATAATTCACAAAATATGCACTCAATGAGCAATAGGTTTATTAACAATAAGATTAATTAACCTTATAGGTCATTAAAATTTGATACCTTTTAGATTAACTAACAAGATAATCAAAAGAGATAAAAAACAAATAGTCATAAAAAGAAATAGACAATGGGTAATGAGACATAGATGAGAAATTCAGTCTTATCAAGATTCCTGAAAAAAATGTTTTTGTTTTTTTTTTCACTTTTAGGTTATAAATTGAAAACATTTACTAAAATGAGATTGCAAATTGATTTCTAGAAAACTATAACCAACACAAGTGTTTTATACATAAATAAGTAACATTTTTTCCACAATATATATTATGTATATTTTACTAATTTTGAATGGTTCAAATCAATTCATTAGCAACCTAAATGTTCATTTATGCAACAGAATAGCTTGAGGCATTTAGATTAAGTCATTTTACATATATAAATCTGGAAATATTTACAATTTGAAGATTGAAGAATTTAAAGTAAAATTAGTAATAGGAAAAATTCTAAATGAAAAATAATATTCAGAATACACATTAGTATTGACATTGGAGAATCTGAAAATGTAAGCTTCCATGTGGCTTTTATTTCCAGTGTTATATTCATGTGTTATGTAGATGACTAAAACAAAACCTTGTATGCTGTCATGTTAAAGTGGATTATCTTACAAAATAATAAGTTCAAGATATACTGCCCTAAAAATGCACATAGTAATGTCAGAATCGTTCAAACAAACTTTAATAGTTATAATAAACCCTTCCTCATTCACTTTCCTGTAATATGCATATGTATGTGTGTGCATATGTCTATGTATATGTATAAGTGTATAAGTACATATCCTTAAATGTAATCTGCTCTGTATATACATTATATATTCTGTATACATTCTTCCTTTGACAGACATCTGGTTGTTTCCAGGTTCTATCTATTAAAAAACAAGGTTGCTATGAACATGGTGGAGTACTTGTCCTTGTTATACATCAGAGCTTCTTTTGGATATATGGCCCGTAGTGGTATAGCTGGGTCTTCAGGTAAAACTGTTTCTGTTTTCTGAGGAACTGACAGATTGATTTGCAAAGTGGTTGTAACAACTTGGAATCCCACCAGCAATGGAAGAGTATTCCTCTCTCCGCATCCTCACCAGCATCTGCTGTCACCTGAGTATTTGATCTTAGCCATTCTGATTGGTGTAAGATAGAATCTCAGGGTCACTTTGATTTTAATTTCCCTGATCACTAAGTATGCTGACCAGTTCTTTAGGTGCTTCTCAGCCATTTGAGATTTCTCAGTTGAGAATTTTTTGTCTCGCTCTCTAATTCATTTTATAATTAGGTTATTTGATTTTTCTGGAGTCTAACTTTTTGAGGATTTTTTTTGTATATTTTAGATATTAGGTCTCTATCAGATATAAGGTTGATAAAGATATTTTCCCAATATATAGGTTACCATTTTGTCCTATTGATAGTGTCCTTTGCTTTGCAGAAGATTTTCAGTTTCATGAGGTCCCATTTATCAATTGTTGATGTCAGAGCCTGAGACATTGGTTTTCTGTTCAAGAAACTTTACCTTGTGCCAATATGGTCAAGGCTCTTTCCCACTTCCACTTTTATTAGATTCAGCGTATCTGGTTTTATGTAGAGGTCCTTGATCAACTTGGGCTTGAACTTTGTACAAGAAGATAAAAAGGTATCAATTTGCACTCTTCGACATACAGCCCTCCAGTTAGACCAGTATCATTTGTTGAAAATGTTTTATTTTTCCACTGTATCATTTTGGCTTCTTTGTTAAAGATCATGTGTGTGTATTTCTTATTTTGGGGCCTTCAATTCTATTGCATTGATCTACTTTTCTGTCTCTCTACAAATACTATGTGGTTTTTTTTTTTCCACTATTCCTCAGTAGTACAGGTTGAGGTTAGGGATGGTGATTCCCCCAGTTCTTTTATCGTTGAGAATTATTTTCTCTTTCCTGGGTTTTTGTTATTCCAGATGAACTTGAGAATTGCTCCTTCTATTTCTGTGAAAAGTTGAGTTGGAATTTTAATGGGGATTGCATTGACTCTGTAGATTGCTTTTGGTAAGATGGTCCTTTTTACTATGTTAATCCCACCAGTCCTTGAGCATGGGAGATCTTTCCATCTTGTTAGGTCTTCTTCAAATTCTATCTTCAGAGACTTGAAGGTTTTGTCATACAGATCTTTCACTTGCTTGGTTAAAGTTGCTCCAAGATATTTTATATTGTTTGTGACTATTGTGGAGGGTGTTGTTTCTCTATTTTCTTTCTCCACCCATTCATCCTTTGTGTAGAGGAAGGCTACTGATTGGTTTGTGTTAATTTTATATCCAGCCAATTGGCTGAAGTTGTTTTTCAGGTGTAGGAATACACTGGTAGACTTTTGAGAGAGGCTGATGAATACTACCATATCATCTTTCAAACAGTGATACCTTGATTTCCTTCTTTCCAAAATGTATCCCTTTGATCCCCTTTTGATGTCTAATTGCACTGGTTAGAACTTCAAGTACTATATTGAATAAATAGGGAGAGAGTGAGCAGCCTTGTCTTGTCCATGATTTTAGTAAGATTGCTTCAAGTTACTCTCCATTTAATTTGATGTTGTTTGGTGCTTTGCTGTATATTGCTTCTGTTATGTTTAGGTATGTGCCTTTAATTACTGATCTTTCCAAGACTTTTAAACAGGAAGAGATATTGTATTTTGTCAAAGGATTTTTCAGCATCTAATGAGATGATCATGTAATTTTTTTCTTTGAGTTTGTTTATTTTTTATATTTTATTTATTTGTTTGTTTGTTTATTTACACTCCAGATTTTATTCCTCTTCTAGTCTCCCCTCTCACTGTTCCACATCCCATACCTTTCCCCAATTCCCTGCATCTATCAGGGTATCCCCACATTGATGGATTTTCATATATTCCATGCATCACTCAGATGAAGTCTATTGATCATGGTGAATGATGTTTTTGATGTGTTCTTAGATTCCATTTGCATGAAATTTTTTGAGTATTTTTGCATTGATATTCATAAACAAAATTGGTCTGAAGTTTTCTTTGTTGGGTCTTTGTGTGGTTTAGGTATGAGCATAACTGTGTCTTCATAGAATGAATTAGATAGTGCTCCTTCTGTTTCTATTTTGTGGAATAGGTTGAGGCGTTATTGGCATTAGGTCTTCTTTGAAGGTCTGATATAATTCCGCACTAAAACCATCTGACCCTTTTTTTTGATATTTCCTTTATTTACATTTCAAATGTCATCCCCTTTCCCCATATATCCCCACAGAACTCCCTATCCCAATCCCCTCCCCCTACTTCAATGAGGGTGTTCTACCACCCAATCAGTCACTCCCACCTCCCTGCCTTGGCAGTTCCCTACACTGGGGCATCAAGACTTCATAGGACCAAGGACCTCTCCTCCCAATGATGCCCATCAATGCCATCCTCTGCTACATATGCAGCTGAAGGCATGGGTCTCTCTATGTGTATTCTTTGGTTGGTGGTTTAGTCACTGGGAGCTCTGGGACCTCTGGATGGTTGGTAATGTTGTTCTTCCTTTGGGGTTGCAAACCCCTTCAACTCCTTAAGTCCTTTCTCTAACTCCTCCATTGGAGACATTGTGTTCAGTCCAATGGTTGGCTGTGAACATTTGCCTCTGTATTTGTCAGGCTCTGGCAGAATCTCTCAGGAGACAGACATATCCGGCTTCTGTCAGCATGCATTTCTTGGCATCCACAGTAGTGTCTGGGTTTTAAGTCTGTATAAGGGATGGATCCACAGGTGGGGATGGACTTCCTTTCCTTCAGTCTCTGCTCCACACTTTTTCTCCATATTTCCTCCCATGAATATTTTATTCCCCCTTCTTAAAAGGACCAAAAAGTATTAATATTGAAGGTCTGACAGAATTTTGTACTAATCTGGTCTTGGGCTCTTTTTGGTTGATATTTATTTATTTATTTATTTATTTATTTATTTACAATTCCAGATTTTATCCCCCTCCTGATCCACCCTCCTACAATTCCACATCCCATACCTCCTTCCTGCCTCACTGTCTCCACATGGATGCTCCCCATCCCCACCCCACCAGATCTCTAAACTCCTAAGGGCCTCGAGTCTCTTGAGAGTTAGGTATATCCTCTCTGACTAAACCCAGTTCCAGCAGTCCTAAACTGCATAAGTTCCAGGTGCAGTTGAGGCCATATCAGCTGGCTTATGCTGCCTGGTTGGTGTTCCAAAATCTGAGAGATCTCCTCGGTTCAGGTTAATTGAGACTGCTCATCCTCCCACAGGGCTGCCCTCCTCTCCAGCCCCTTCTAGCTTTCCCTTAATTCAACCACAGGGATCAGCAGCTTTTGTACATTTGTTGGGTGAAAATATCTGCATCTGACTCTTTCAGCTGCAGGTTGGGTCTTTCAGAGGGCAGTCATGATAGGTCCCTTTTTGTGAGTTCTCAATACCCTCTATTATAGTGTCAGGTCTTGGGACCTCCACTTGAACTGAATCCCACTTTGAACTAAACCAAGAATTCATAACAGAGGAATCTGGAATGGGTCAGAAACACCTAAAGAAATGTTCAAAGTCCTTAGTAATCAGAGAAATGCAAATCAAAAGGATCCTGAGATTCCACTTTACACCAATCAGAATGGCTAAGATCAAAACCTCAGGTGACAACACATGTTGTTAGGATACAGAGAAAGAGGAACACTCCTCTTCTGCTGGTGGGATTGCAAACTGGTACAACCACTCTGAAAATCAATCTGGAGGTTCCTCAGAAAATCTGAAATAGATCTGCCTGAAGACCCAACAATACCACTCTTGGGAATATACCCAAAACATGCCCCACCATGCCACAGTGGCACATGTTCCACTATGTTCATAGCAGCCTTGTTTGTGACAGACAAAAGGAAAAACAACCCAGATATCCCACAACAGAAGAATGGATACTGAAAATGTGGTTAATTTACACAATGGAATACTATGGATGGAACTAGAAAATATCATCCTGAATGAGGTAACTCAAACCCAAAAGGACATGCATAGTTTGTACTCACTAATAAGTGGATATTAGTCACACACACACACACACACACACACACACACACAAATAGAGTACCAAATAGCCAAGATATAGCACACAGAACTAAAAAAGGTCAACAAGCTGAAGGGCTCAGGTAAGGATGCCTCAGTCTCACTTGGGAGGGAGAAGAAAATAACCAAAACGGGTGAGGGAGGGACATGGGTGGAAGAGGGGATTGGGGAGCAGAGAGGGGAACATGATTGGATACTGGGTACAGGAAAAAGATTGAAATCCCTGAGGGCCAGCAGAAAGAATAGAAACAGGCAACTGTGGGAGGTAGGAGGTAGCAGGACCCTCCAGAATATATCAGAGACCTGGAGGGCGAGAAACTCTCAGGACTCAAAGAGAAGGACCTTAGATGAAATGCCCTACATTGGAAAGAGGGAACTTGTAGAGCCCACCTCCAGAAGAAAGACAGGGCATCAAGTGAGGGATGGTGTTACCATCACACAGTCAAAACTCTGACCCATAATTGTTCCCTTCTGAAAGTACTGCAGGGATAGAAATGGAGAGGAAGCTGAGGAAAAGATGGTTGACAGATTTTTAATGACTGCTTATATTTCCTCAGAGCCTGTGGGAAAGTTTAGATAGTTTATCTAGTCCTGATTTAACATTGGTACCTGTATATGTCTATAAAAACATCCATTTCATTTAGATTTTCCATTTTTGTTGAATATAAGTAATTATAGTATGATCTTTGATTTAGGAATTTTCTCAGTTTCTGTTGTTATGTCCTCCTTTTTATTTCTGACTTTGTTAATTTGGATACTGTCTCTGTGTTCTTTAGTTAGTTTGGCCAAAGGTTTATCACATGTTGATTTCCTTCAAGAACCAGGTTTTTTTGATGTTGTTGATTTTTTTTTTGTATACTGCTCTTTGTTTCTAATTGGTTGATTTTAGCCCTGAGTTCGTTCGATTATTTCTTGCTTTTTACTCTTTGTGAGTGTGTTCGCTTCTTTTTTGTTCTGGAGATTTCCAATGTGCTGTTAAATTCTTAGTGTTGGATCTCTGCAATTTCTTTATGAAGGCGCTCAATGTTATGAATTTTCCTCTTATACCGCTTTCATTGTGTCCCATATGTTTGGGTATGATGTGCCTTCATTTTCATTAAATTCTAGAAAGTCTTTAATTTCTTTCTTTATTTTTTTCCTGACCAAGTTGTTATTGAGGAAAGAGTTGTTCCATTTCCATGAGTATGTGGGCTTTTTGTTGTTTTTGTTGCTATTGAAGACCAATCTTAGTCCATGTTGATCTGATAGAATGTATGGGATTATTTCAATCTTCTTGTATCTGTTGAGGCTTGTTTTGTGCCAGATTATATGGTCAGTTGTAGAGAAGGCACCATGAAGTACTAAGAAGAAGGTACATTCTTTTGTTTTAAGATGAAATTTTCTGTAGGTATCTGTTAAATCCATTTGGTTCATAGCTTCTGTTAGTTTCACTTTGTCTCTTATTAGTTTCTTTTTCCATGATCTGTCCATTGGTGAGAGTAGGGTGGTGAAGTTTCCCACTATTATTGTGTGAGGTTCACTCTGTGTTTGA
>JADRCH010000757.1:94721-110651 GCA_019843965.1 Rhynchomys soricoides | reverse complement strand
TTGGGAAACCTCTCATTTATTGATTTCTGTCTTTCTACCTTAACTGTGCCCAAGATGATTTCTGATCTGTCTTCTGGACACAATACCATCTCATTCCAGGGTTGTGTTTTTCAGATATTTGTCCTTCATGTCCTGGGGGCATCTGAGATGGTATTGCTGGTAGCCATGGCCTGGGACAGATATGTGGCCATATGCAAACCCCTCCACTACCTAACCATCATGAGCCCACGGATGTGCCTTATGCTTCTATCTGGTGCTTGGATTATTGGCCTTTTACATTCAGTGGCCCAATTAGGTTTTGTTGTCCATTTGAGTTTTTGTGGTCCTAATAAGATAGATAGTTTTTACTGTGATCTTCCTAGGTTTATCAAACTGGCCTGCATAGACAGCTACAGAATGGAGTTCATGGTTGCTGCTAACAGCGGCATCATTTCTATTGTCACTTTCTTCTTATTGGTAATCTCCTACATTGTTATCCTGTTCATTGTAAGGAAACATTCATCATCGGGTGATTTGTCCAAGGCCCTCTCGACACTTTCTGCTCACATCTCTGTCGTAGTTTTGTTCTTTGGACCATGCATCTTCGTGTACATGTGGCCATTTCCTACTGTGCCAGTAGATAAGTTCCTTGCCATTCTGGACTTCATGATTACACCCATCCTGAACCCTGCCATTTACACACTGAGGAACAAAGACATGAAAGTGGCAATAAGGAGACTGAGTGATCAGTTCCTGAAATTTAGGAAAATGTCCTGAATACATCTCAAAAAATATGACTTAGCATGTGTTGCATACACTCAAATTGTAAACATCCTTATATAACTGTGCTTTTCTTTGTATATCTGACCTTTTATGTTAATATAATCCCCTCGAGATTTATCTATGATGCTATAAAATAGGTGAAAGAATCTCATTTTCTAGAAATCAACTATTTTTAAAGATTAACTTGTTTTTATTTTATGTATCTCTATTTTGCCAGTGTTTTGTCTATCCTATTCATTGCATGCATGCAGTGACTGTGGATGCCAGAGAGGGTATCAGATCCTCTGGAACCAGAGTTATGGATGATTATAAGCTACAGAGTGTTACCTATTGGGATGGCCTTCCCCCACATTGTATGAAGGTGTGTGCTTGTATTTTCTTTTCTTTTTTTTTTTAATTCAGGGTTCATCACAGCTAATGGAATTATGAAATATATGCAGAGCAAGATGCTGAATTTTTGAAATTTTTCCACATATACTGGCTGGGTTTGTGTCAACTTGACTCGAGCTGGAGTTACCACAGAGAAAGGAGTTTCAGTTGAGAAAATGCCTCCATGAGATCCAACTGTAAGGCATTTTCTCAATTAGTGATCAAGGTGAGAGGGCTGTTTGTGGATGGTACCATCCTGGGGCTGGTAGTCTTGAGTTCTATAAGAGAGCAAGCTGAGCAAGCAAAGAGAAGCAAGCCAGTAAGAAACATCCTTCCATGACCTCAGTATCAGCTCCTGCTTACTAACCTGCTTGAGTTCCAGTCCTGACTTCCTTAAGTGATGAACAGCAATGTGAAAATGTAAGCTGAATGAACCCTTTCCTCCCCAACTTGCTTCTTGGTCATGATTTTTGTGCAGAAATAGAAAATCTGACTTAGGCAATTATTTAAAAGGCAATATGAAAGGTATATCATGTCCATTAATAGGAGCAGTTGCTTCAACAGTAAGACTTAAAACCTTACCAAGTCATGATATTTTTATCAAGGTTAAAGAAATAAATATGAACTCTGTATTACTTATCAAACATATAAACAATCAGAAAGTGACTGGTTTCTCCCTTGAGAGACTTGTCACTATTTTAATAGTGAGCTATATTTCTGGACTAGGATATTCTTTTATACATGGTACACAGTTGAATAATATTGGTGGTGATAATCATTTCTCAAAAGACTATATAATATACTCTATAATTACAAATGAGTGGTCACCAAGAAAGAAGATTCAACCAACCCAAGATTAATTTCTTTATGTTTTTAGAGTTATGTTATGTCTTCAGTAATTTTTTTCTGTCTAGATGTAGTGTGAACCAACTACAATGGCAGTTGTCTGTATTATTTTGGGAGCATAGGAAGACTTCTTGTTCAATAACTCATAAGAAGTAGCCTATACCTGGCAGTGGAATTTTCAGTCAATACCTTATGATTTCTATAAACAACTTTAAATGCTCTCAAAAGTTACAATCTGTCAAGATCTTATTTTTCACTTTACTTTTGCTTAACTTATAAAGTATAAGTTTTCAAAGTACCATTAATTTGTTTGGCCCTCCTTCTATCCCCACTTCTTCCTGTAAACCTTGCCCTTCCTCCCTCTTTAAATAATTTTACTCACAGTTTTGCCGTTTACACTTCCATATCAGACACATGCTATGTCCTCTTACCCTTAAAGAGTCTTTTCACACAGGCCCATTGCTAGTCTTCTAACATCTTTGGACAATCATTCCCACATAAATCTAAAGCTTAGAAACTATGATATATCTGTGAAAGGGAATGTGATAATTTTCTTTTCAAGACTGATTCTCCTCACTTAATATAATATTTCCAGTTCCGTTAATATTCACACATATTTCATAACTTCATTCCTTATGATAGTAAATTCCCATAGTATATATGTGCCAAATTTTAAATTTTCATTTTCCAGTAGGTGCATATCTAGGTTGACTCCATTTCTTAGTTATTTTAAATAGAATAAAAATAAAAATGGTTTTGCAATGATCTCTAACAAATCCTTTAGGAGCATGATCAGAAATTGTAGAGATGCAAGTTCTATTTCCATATTTTTGAGAAACTCCACAATGCTTTCCATGGTTTATACCCTCAACAACAATAATATTTGCCATTCTCCAAAATTTTCACAGAATTTATTATATTTTTTACTGATGATAGCCATTCCAAATGTAATAAAACAGCTTTAATTCTTGATAGCAAAACATGCTAACATTGACCTCTTTGATCCATTTGGAGTTGATTTTTGTGGATGATGACAGGATCACTAAGTAAAGATATTACATAGTCTCAAGCTTGTGTTTTTGGCATTTTAATCAAGCACTGGATAACTGTAATTATATGTACATTATCTATTACTAATATGTAATTATATGTACATTTGTGCCTTTTATTTTGCCCCATATATAGATGTAACTGTTTTTCTGCCACTTTCATGATGTTTTTATTACGATACGTCTGTAATATGAAATCTGGTGGATAAACCCTCCAGCATTGTTTATTTTCAGATTGCTTTGGGAATCGTATATGATTCTATACAAATTTTAAAATAGCTTTGTATTTCTGTGAATAATGTCATTTCATTCATAAGTGTATATATATATATATATATGTGTGTGTGTGTACATATATGTATATATAGTTTATTTCTGTGAATAATGCCATTTCTTTCATAAATGTATGTATATGCATATATATTCTACTTTCATATATATATATATATAATTTTATTCTCTTGTCATATTGGTCTAGCTAAGACATCAAAAATATTTCTCAAAAGTAGTGAAATAGTAGATATCTCTGAAGTTACTCAATATCATCATGATGAATAATCTCTTTTATATGTTCTTGAATTATATTTTTAAATATTTAATGATCAATTGTTCATTTTGTTCATTCAAGACATTGTCTGTGATTTTCATTTGTCATGATGGCTGTATCTTTATCTGGATTGGGGCCATTGTGGTCCTGGTTTTATAAACAATTCACTAGCACTCTTTCCATTTCTGAGTATGAAATGATTCAGATGAAAATGGATTAACTTTTTCTTTAAAGACCTGGCAGAATTCAAAACTGAACTGTCTAGTCTGAATTTTTGAGAGGGGGGAGGTATTTTCCACCAACTTCCTCATTGCTTTCAATATCTTGAGGTTTTAATTATTATCTTTTCAAGTGCATGTTGATGTTTCATTGTAGGTGCTAGTCCATTTGTGATTAGTAATAGTAAATTCTTTTTTTTTCCTGTTGCTTTTTTGTTTGGTAGGTTGGTTTTTGTTTTTTGTTGTTGTTGTTGTTTTTCGAGACAGGGTTTCTCTGTGTAGCCCTGCCTGTCCTGGAACTCATTCTGTAAACCAGGCTGGCCTTGAACTCAGAAATCTGCCTGTCTCTGCATCCCAAGTGCTAGGATTAAAGGCGTGCACCACCACTGCCCAGTTAGTAAATTCTTTACTGTATACCCATTGGCCAGCTTGGATTTCTTCTTTTGAAAAGTGTTTTACAGCTATATAGTTATTCGTGTAGACAAGAAAAACACAAGATAAAGCAAAAACTTGCAAGAATTCAGAAGGAAGAAGAGGAGTGTGAAGTTAGAGCAATTGATTTTGGAGTAAATATATCTATGAAGCTAGTCTGGACTACATTAAAAGAAAAATTTTAAATATAATTAAAAAGCAAGGTGGGACTTATATAATGAGCAGAAACTATGAAGAAGTATATTGCTATTCTAAGTCACATAAAAACAAAAATCCAGACTGAAATTAGATCAATACTAATCAGATAAGCATTATCACCTTTTAAACCAGTCTATATGAAACAATGTAGAGAACAGAAATGGTTTCAGTCATAATACAAATTAGATATCTATTATTCTCCTATAAAAATATGTTAGAATCATAAAATAATCATGAAACAAAAGAACGAACAGGGATGTGTGCATTACAATTAATAAAAAAGAGTAAATATAAGTAATAAACAGATGACTCAGTTCTTAGAGTTTACTTAATGGAACTTAAGATAATGTTTGCAATAGGTAGTGGCACATGATTCTAATTGCAGCACTTGGGAGGCAGAGGCAGGTGGATCTCTGTGAGTTTAAGGCCTGCCTGGTCTACACAGTAACTCCAGTATAGCCATACAGATAAACCATGTCTGTAAAAACACAAAACAAACAAACAAACAAACCCAAAAGATGGAAAGATCGTGGAAGATCTCCCACGCTCTTGGATTGGCAGGATTAATATAGTAAAAGTGGCCATCTTGCTGAAAGCATTCTACAAATTAAATGCAATCCCCATCAAAATTCCAAATCAATTCTTCACAGTTGGAACGAGCAATTTGCAAATTCTTTTGGAATAACCAAAAATTCAGGATAGTAAAAACTATTCTCAAAACTAAAAGTACTTCTGGGGTAATCACTATCCCTGAACTCAAACTGTACTACAGAACAATAGTGTTAAAACTGTATGGTATTCATACAGAGACAGGCAGGTAGATTAGTGGAGTAGAATTGAAGAGTCAAAAATGAATGCACACCTATGGTCACTTGATCTTTGACAAAGGAGCTAAAGCCATCCAGTGGAAAAAAGATCACATTTTCAACAAATAATGCTGATTCAACTGGGCATTCAGCATGTAGAAGAATGCACATCAATCCATACTTAACAACTTGTACAAAGCTGAAGCCTAAGTGGATCAAGGACCTCCACATAAAACCAGATACACTGAAACTAATGGAAGAGAAAGTTGAAAGCATCAACACATGGGCACGGGGGAAAATACCCTGAACAGAACACCAATGGCTTATGCTCTAATATCAAGAATCGACAAAATGGGTTTCATAAAATTTCAAAGATTTTGTAAGGAAAAGTACACTGTCAATAGGACAAAATGGCAACCAACAGATTGGGAAAAGAGCTTTACCAATCTTATGTCCATTAGAGGGTTAATATCCAATGTATACAAATAACTCAAGAAGTTAGACTCCAGAGAATAAAATAACCCTATTTAGATTAGGGTAAAGAGCTTAAAAAAAAAAATGAATTTTCAACTGAGGAATATCGAATGGCCAACACCTAAAGAAATGTTCAACATCCTTATTCATCAGGGAAATGTAAATCAAAACAACCCTGAGATTCCACCTCATACTAGTCAGAAGGCCTTAAATTAAAAGTTCATATAAGCAGATGCTGGCAAGGATATGGACAAAGAGGAACACTCCTCCATTGTTGGGATTGCAAGCTGGTACAACCACTCTGTAAATCAGTCTGGCATTCCCTCAGAAAGTCAGACATAGTATTACCTGAGGAACCAGATATACCACTCCTGGGCATATATCCAAAAGACACTCCAACATATAACAAGTATACATGTTCTACTGTGTTCATAGCAGCCTTATTTCTAACAGCCAGAAGCTGGAAAGAACCCAGATGTCACTCAACAGAGGTATGGATACAGAAAATGTGGTACATTTACACAATGGAGTACTACTCAGCTATTAAAAACAATGACTTTCTGAAATTCTTAGGCAAATGGATGGAACTAGAAAATCTCATCCTGAGTGAGGTAAGCCCATCACAAAAGACCACAAATCGTATGCATTCAGTGATAAGTGGATTTTAGCCCAAAAGCTCAGAATACCCAAGATACAATTCATAGACTACATGAATCTCAGAAAGAAGGAAGACCAAAGTGTGGGTGCTTTGGTCCTTCTTAGAAAGAGGAACAAAATATTCATAAGGGCAAATTCAGAGACAAAATGTAGAGGAGAGACTGAAGGAATGGCCATCCAGAGACTGCCCCACCTGGGGATCAATCCCATATACATTCACCAAAACCAGACACTATTGTGGAAGCCCAGAAGTGCTTGCTGAAAGGATCCTGATATAGCTATCTTCTGAGAGGCTCTGCCAGAGCCTGACCATACAGAGGTGGATGCTCACAGCCAATCATTAGACAGAGCACAGAGTCCCCAATGGAGAAGTCATAGAAAGGACTGAAGAAGCTGATGAGTTTTGTAACCCCATAGGAAGAACAACAATACCACCAACCAGACCCCTCAGAGCTCCCAGGCACTAAACCACCAACCAAAGACTACACATGGAGGGACCCATGTCTCCAGCTCCATATGTAGCAGAAGACGGCTTTGTTGGGCATCAATGAGAGGAGACGCCCTTCATTCTGTGATGTCTTGATGTCCCAGTATTGGGGAATGCCTTGGCAGGAAGTTGAGAGTTGGTAGGTGGGTGGGGAAACACCCTCATAGAAGCAGGGTTATGGGGTATGGGGGAGGGGATTTCTGGGGGGGAAACCTGGAAAGGGGATAACATTTGAAATGTAAATAAAGAAAATATCCAGTAAAAAATAAAATACAAAAATAAATAAATTAAAAGAAATAAATAACTCTTAGGTTATTTAAAATGTCATGATTTTAATAGTTAAATGTTCTTTTTAAAAAAAGTTGTACTGATCAAAGAAGAAATAAATGAAGACCATTTTGGTATTTTTTCATCAAAATAATATACCATGTTCCCCAATTGCTAACTAAATGACTGAAACAATCTACAGAATTTTTATTTTTTTCTTTGTATTATATTAATTTCAAAAAACGTGTCCTCAAAATATCTACTAAAGAATATGTAGATGCTAATAAAATTGTTATTTTTCTGAAACATAAAGACAAAGGTAAGGAAATGAATTACTGGGTAATGATCTAATTTCATAAGTGTGAAGGCCTCTGTTGTATCCCTAGGATTTATGCAAATGATAAATGACCCAATCTACAATCCCATTATCTAGGAGTTAGAGACAGGAGATACTTGAGACATAGTGGCTAGCTAGACTATCCCAATAGGTGAAATTCAGGGTTCAAGTGAAATATCTCACCTCAATGTATAAGAAGCACACCAATTGAGAAAGCCTCCTGAAATCAACCTATCAACTTATAGCCACCAACGACACACCTTGCTGTATTCTTCAGGAAGAACACTTGCACACACACATACACACACACACCCACACACACACGTACTAAAACAAATATATACATGCATTCCAGATAGAGTCATATATACATAAAACACAAAAAGATAAAAAGAATATTAATACTGCCCAAAAATTAAAATTAGTGCCTTTAAATGATCAACTATGAAAATGATGACAATACAATCAGAAATATGAAAGCTAGAAGATATTAAAAATAATTTAAGGTTATGCCAAGAGCCATAGTTGGTCTAATAAAAATCCCAACACCAGCAGTGAGAAGTCCTCTTTTGAGTTGGTGGTCAAGGTTGAACAGGAGACTCTCAAATTACGTTTTATTGTCACACTTGGTTGTGCCACTATGACTCACATACAACAATGGAAGGTCTTTACCCTATTGCTGAAGTAACCATGCACTTCAGACACAGAACCAAAAGGACCAAATCTGGACCTGATCTGAAAATCTTCGCCCTGAAAACTAGCTCTCATTGCACCAGAAGGCCAAAAACTGTGTAAGCTTCCAAAGAATGGCAGTAACCAATAATACTACTGTATGAGTCAAAATAACTAGCATTGCATAGTTACCCTAACACAGTAGTGGTGTACATAACTCAGTATTAACCAATAACTCTCTAATAAGAGCTAAAGTATACTCAACAAGAGGGAAATCATGCTTTGTCCTAGAAACCTGGACAACTGCCCAGGGTTTGCAAAGTCATAGAGCTTGGGGAAGAACATAAAAACCACCTTATCAAATCAGTATAATACTAATTATTTTTAAATATTTACCTTTCTATCGACTGAAAGTGTAGTGTTTAGTCTTCATTAAGAAAACATCTTTTTGCAACAGATGGAGACCAGTACAGAAAAGAACTGACCAAAACAGTGTTGTGTAAACCATTCTCAATTGATACATCAGCACTATAACTCATGCAACTAGCAATCAAGTATAACTGCACATGAGGGGATATAAAGACTGTAAGAGCCAAGAGACAGATTTCCTCAAGATTTTGTCTCCTAGAAATGTCAGAGCATCTATACCCATTAAGTCCTACCAAAATGACTGGCAGACACAACCTGAACAAGAACAATAGCAATAGACATGCTAACATGAAAGAGGACAAAGCCCATGAAGCTTCAACTCCAGATAAAGAACTATACATAGTTAAGGAATGCTGAGAACGGAAAACATAATCTTCTCCATGAAAGAGCATACCAATTGACTAGCCAATAACTGATAGTCTTCCTAGAAAATATAAGCATTCAAGTAGCAACAGGTAGTTTTATATGAAATGACAATATTTCATTTATATATTTAGAAGTGTGTGTGTGAGAGAGAGAGTGTGTGTGTTGTCACAATAATTTAAGAGAAAGGACATCAATTTGAAAGAAAGCAGAAGTGTTGAGTATATCTAAGACATTGAAGGGCGTTGACAGAAGGGGAGAAATGATGTAGTTATAATATGGTCTCAAAAGTAATTAAAAATACTTAAAGCATTAAAAACAGAATTTGTTCAATTCTGCAATTAAGAAAACAAAAATGAAAAATAAAGGTATAATGTAGGAAGAAGGTGAAAACTATTCAAAAGTGACTTAAAGCTTAAAACAGCACATAGATTAGAAAAGCAAGAAATAAAATGGTGAGAAATATAGGTTGAAGCCAGCTTTCTGGCTACAGCAATTGAACCTGTTGTCTAAAGCAAACTTACCTTAACATAATAGTTAGAAATTTAAATTAGGTGAAAGAGTATAATTGGTTGAGAATACAAGTGATTCACTGATATTGGCAGCTGACTACATTCCTGTCTGTAGGAAAAATTCAATGGTCCACTCAGGATTTGAGATGAATTCAGGGATTCAATTGGAGAATGAATAACCTTCATTATAATATAGCACAGAGAAGCCCATTATATCTCTTTCAAGCTCCATGGATAAAACCAGAAACCATTGGGTCAATATGAGGTTATCAAGGACTAGAGTCCTCTGGCCTGTAGAAGGCACAGTATGGGTCTGATCTGAGGGATATACCTCTCCTTAGAACATGGGGGCAGTAGCTCAATACTGTTATGCTTTCTTTTTCAGTTTTTATATTATTTTAAGTGTATGTGTGCATGTGCATATGTGTAATTGAGCATGCAAGAGTGAGTGCAAGTGCCCATATAGTCCAGAGGTGTCTGATCTCCTAGAATTGGAGTTATAGGTGATTATGAGCTACATATCATTTCTGGGCACTAGATTTGGGTTGTATACTTTAATTGTTGATCACTCTCTAGCATGGTGTTAAGATTTCTTAAATATTGTGATTACATTTAAATGCTAATAACATTTTCTGTATTGAGCTCTTTTTAAGCCTTTTTGATAGTATATATCTTTTGAATGCTTTGGGTAGATAATTAGAACTCTCAAGATTGGGTTTTTGAGAGGCCTTTCCCTTAGGCCTGGCAACTTGAGCAGGGGATTGTTTCCTGTATATTTTTTACTAACAAGCAGATATAATAGCCTAGTAGAGGTTCTACTATTTTAACACTTAGGATTGCAAGGAAACTTCAGCACCAAAAGAGACAATTTCAAAAACAACTAAAGGCATGCTCTAGTCATGGCCACTTGAGACAGCCCTACTCTAAAAAAACACTCTAAGCAAGAAAAGTTTCAGAGATTCAATCTGTTAATTAATGGGAAATTTAGAGAATTTCCACATGCATTGACAATTGATTTTATGATGAGACAATGAGAATTGAAGTAGCAGCTCCAACTGTGATAGGTACGAGTAATTTGTCTTTAACCTGAAGCTTCACTTGAGATAATAAAAATCCTAATTTTAAACATTAGTATTATTATATAGACAGAAAGTTATTTTTGTATAAGTATCAATAAAACTTGTAAAATTGAAGTGACACAGATCTTTTAATTAGGAGTACATAAAAGTTCCATCAATTGGAGAATATTTGTAATCTACAGTAAAAGAAAAGGTTTGATTAGTTTAGGAACTTACAAGTTAACATTCTAATAAGTTAAAATCCTAAAATATCCATGAAACTCATTTGCTAGCATTGTAATCGTTTTATAGCATTTTTAATCTCTTTGTTTCTTAAAGTATAAATGGCTGGATTCAGAAGAGGTGTAATAACTGCATAAAACACAGCAAGAAACTTGTCCACCCAGGTTATGCTGACTGGCCACAGGTAGATGAAGATGCAGGGCCCAAAAAATAATACTACCACTGTGATGTGGGCAGTACAAGTAGAAAGAGCTTTGGTTGCCCCATCCTTAGAGTGAAGGCAGACAGTAGATAGGATGAGAAAGTAGGACATCAGCAACAGAATGAAGCATATGGCTGCTAGCACCCCACTGTCAGCATTTATCAAAATTTCTAGAACATAGATGTCCATGCAGGCTAGCTTGATGACCAACGGAATATCGCAGAAAAAACTGTCCAAAACTCTGGATCCACAGAAGGGCAGATTTACAATTATAACCAATTGGCTTATTGAATGCACAAAGCCAATGATCCATGATGCCATCACTAATCCAATGCACATATGTCTG
This sequence comes from Rhynchomys soricoides, assembly GCA_019843965.1. Lineage (NCBI taxonomy): Eukaryota > Metazoa > Chordata > Mammalia > Rodentia > Muridae > Rhynchomys > Rhynchomys soricoides. Next base: position 99,377 of record JADRCH010000757.1, on the reverse strand, counting down.
CTCATTATATTGGAGTAATGGAGTGGCTTACAGATGGCTACATAACGGTCATAAGCCATTGATACAAGCAGTACCATCTCACCCCCTCCAAAGAAGTGTCCAAAGAAAATCTGACACATGCACCCTCCAAAGGAGATAGTCTTTTTTTCTTTAAGAAAGTCTATGATCATCTTAGGTGTAGTGACTGAGGAAAGGCAGAAGTCAATGAATGAGAGGTTGGCCAACAGGAAGTACATAGGAGAATGAAGATGAAGGTCAGTGATGATTATGACTACAATAAATATGTTACCCAAAATGGTGATTAAATAAAGTGAAGAAAATATCACTAAGAAGAAGGCCTGAAGCTCCCAAGAGTCACAAAGCCCAAGAATAATGAATTCAGATACCTCAGATTGGTTTATTTGCTCCATTTAGTTCAATTCCAAATTATTGTAAAGTGAAACATGCAGTGTGAGATTCTAGGAATAACAGAGAATATTAATTAGAAGGAGTTCTTAAATTTTTCTGATATAAGTGATTAAACCTACTAACATTGAAAATGACCTTGGCTTTTGAGTATAACATACCCTGTAACATTCACACATTCTGGGTCCTAGAAACCTTACTCTCATTTATTTACACACATTAATTATTATATAAGAGAATAAAAAGAAATGTATGCTAAGCTTATGGCCACTGACAAGACAATGACATATAGTTCAGAAACACAATAAATTTAAATAAATATGAATATAAATGTAAATAAATATATAAATAAAACATAAATATAGCTATATAAATGTAGAACAATTTAGTCAAATATAGTAATTAATGTGTTCAAAGTAGATATTTAACATGGTTTTTACAAGATGAATAGTAATAGAAAATATACTTTGTATGGATTTGATAAAACTATATATGCAATGACAAAGAAATTTTTAGAGAAATGTAACAAAGTTAGGTCAGGACAAAGGAAAGTAGGAAGCTGAACACAAAAGCACATTAAGATATTCTTAATGTTTTTATTCTTGTGTTTCATCATTTACCATAAGTATAATCTTCTCATTTAGTAAGTAATTGTGATAGATACATTAATATGAATGTGTTCTGAATGAGGAATTATAATTAATTCAATACTGAATACCTGAGAAAAATGTGATTTTTTTAAAAAAGAATCATCAGGAGCTATAAGATCGGAATGTAAATTTCTTTATGAACCTAAAATCTTAGAAGACTAGCTCATTAATGATTCTCAATAATTATATGATTAATGAGTAGATAAATATGTAAGTTACTTAGAAATATAGAAATAGTGATACTAGTTCTGATAAAATTTACAACTTTGTATCAAAATGACATTAGTTGATTTTATATGAGCTGAAAAGCCAGTGAATTGTAAGATGTTAAGCCATCTGCAATGGGGTAAACATTCAGTCCTCAAAAAAAAGTCATGAGAATTGGAAAGAATTATTCTCTGGTCAAAACTTTCAAACTTTATGAATCCTGTACAAAATTCCTTAAAATCTAAAATATACCAATTACAATGAATCAAAAGACCTAGTGTTCAGGAAAAAAAGAAAAAAGAAAAAAACTATAGTTTAGCCCATTTGGGATAAAATGTGACACAGACATATTAAATTTCATTAACATTAAATTTCTATTAAAAACAAAATAGCCTGTGAGAAACTGAAATCTGGAAGTCAGTATGGAGTAGAGTACAAACAAGACTTGAGTGAATCATAGGGCCTGGACAAGTGTCAAGTTACTTCCAAATTAGAAAACCCTCACTCTCTGAGACTAGGAGAGTCGTGCTATGTGCTTTCAGAATCTGATGAGTCCTTCATCTTTAGCATGTCTGTAATATTCCTGCTGATTCTGAGAAGCCATGGACTGAAAAACCATAACACTGAGAAGAGAAATATGTTTCCCGTATTCATGAGTGGAAGACATTTTGGGCTAGTCAGGGTAAATAGCATGAGAATGCTTATTAGCTTTTGCATGAGCAAATTAGAAACTTCTCATAACAAATTATTTTTAATGAATCTAATATATACTTTCTCTGCTTCCTTTTGAACTATCCCAATTTCATATGCTTTGTCACACATCATCAAATATCTCTACAATGTCAAATCCCATTCTCTTATAACTGAGGTTAGTTCCTCATCCTCTATCAAAATTAGAAAATGTCATAATCACAGTTAAAAAAAAATTATGTTCATTTTCCAGCTGAAAAAAGTCATCAGTAAACTAAAAGTAACATAGGTAATTAAAGACCAAGAAGGGGAGATTGATTACAAAAGAGTTGAATTTGGTTGGGAAGATTATGTGAACTAAGAAGAAAACTATAAAACTCTTCCTTAAGACATATTTTATATGACAATGTAACAGCATAAGGGTTATAAATATACAAGAAACTATGTGAAAATATCTATATCTGCACCAATCTATTGTCACTATTCTTGGCGTTGATTAGTCCAAGGCTGCTCCCTGGGCCATCTCCGTATTTGCACAGTTGTACATAATCAAAGTTGTTAATATAGTGTTATATTATACAGTCTGTAGCCATCCAAAGATGAAGCCAGAACATTTAGAGAAAGTCAAACATTATGCCTATTCCTTTTGTGATATCAGCTTCAGTTCCTTAGTTTCAAAATCACAATTTACTTTTCTCTCTCTCTCTCTCTCTCTCTCTCTCTCTCTCTCTCTCTCTCTGTGTGTGTGTGTGTGTGTGTGTGTGTAAATAATTAATTATCAATTGTAGTTTAACTAGAAATTTTTGGTGATTATACTTACCTCTTGATGTTTGTAAGAAATCCCTTATTTCATGAACATTATATATCCCCATGGCTCAGAGTCATTGAGAGCAAGTCTATTCAGCCAGGTGAACAATGGCAAATACTCTTTTTGATGCTTTTGGAGATCAGACATCCCATAATCACATGTCAAAATCTTGATATTTTTGAAAGCATTGTGGGAATTTCAAATCCTACCTATTACTATTTGTGGTAAGATGGTATTAAAACAGTGTGGAATTTTCTTAAGTCTCTTAGAGATAGGGATTAAGAAGAAATAAACAAGTATGTATAGATCACGTTTTATCAGAGAAACATAGTACCTGGCCAAATGTTTATTCGTGGATCAATCATTGTTCATAATTATAAAAACACTCTGAGATAATATTAAAGTAAGGAAAAATAATCCATTTTCCGATGTTCCAAGGGTTCATGTAAATGTGCAAGATATATATTTGTTTCAGAGTAGCCTCTTGGGATAAAGACTTTCTTCTATCTGTATCTTGTCCCTTTGAGACTTCACAGTTTCAGAATTGAGAATACCAGCTACCAATATATCCATCTGTTGTTAAGTCAAGAAGAATAAGATGGTGATTTCATAGTAAGCTTTAAGTGACAGTGGTTAAGCATGGTTTTAAAACATTTCTTTCTTGACTTTTTCAAACAAGCTAATGTATTAAAGGACTGAACTGACACATTTCTATGGATGCTACATTACTTTTCTCAAAGCATTGGGTGACTATCTTTGGGAGTTCATTTAGTTAATTGTTCACCAGTGTTTTTATTCATGATTCCATGAAAATAGCTAAGAGTGACAAAAGTGTCTGTGCTAGCATGAAGTATGTACTGTGTGTAACATATCTAGATTTAAAAATATTAAGCCCAACAGTAAAGCACTGATTTTAGTCTCATTCCCACATTTACATTAATTAATAATGAACTAATTGTTAATAGTATCCTCAATCACAAAAAAATAAGGCTGATAGCAAGAACAAAGTATGTTCTTATTGTTGGGCCATCTCTTGAGTCATATTGTAATATTTTTTGAATGTTTACTCTTTCTGAGTCTGAGTAAGACTACACATTATTTTCTTATTTCTGGGTTCTAGGATGAGTCTTCAGAGATTATTATATAACTAGGAATAATAGGGACATAGGAGGGAGTTCATTACTGGTACTAAAGTCTTAGTCAACTATCAGTGGCCAATGAGATTCTGAACCCTAAGGAAAAACCTACTACTAGCAATCCATAATACAATGTAATTTCTGTCTGCATTCTAGCTACTAATCCTGTGTCTAGAGATAAATGTAACTCTCACCCCTTGTCAAATAAGCTTCTTCTGTGAATGATAGGATACAAATTATCATAGAAATCAACAATTGGTACAAATACAGAGAACAACACCCCATGAGGTGCCCAACACTCTTTTTAAACCAAAGGCTTAGGCAATATCAAGGATTAATCAGCAGAAAGGCTTTAAGATCCAGGATACTAGGACTCCTGCTATGAGTACTGTTTGCATATAACAATTGGCAACCAAAAAAAACCCAAAAAACTCAATAATATTGTTATCCAAAGACGATAATGCCAAATAACTCCAGTTGACATAACAGTGTGGATCGGGGAAATCCTACCATTGCCTCCCCTAGATGAATAGCTATAGGCAATAAATGGCTGCTGAAGGACAGAGATTCAATAATATCAGGCCTTAATGGGGCCTAGAATTTGTCATTCCTAAATAGGTATACATATGAGAAATACTAAGTGGACTCCGCAGATGTTTGTATGTGTGTGTGTGTGTGTGTGTATGAAAGAAGTCATAAATTTGAGAGATAGTAGGAGAAACCAAGGGTTAGAGAAAAATAATGTAAATATAATATCTAT
>JADRCH010000757.1:80474-94711 GCA_019843965.1 Rhynchomys soricoides | reverse complement strand
ATCAAGTTTCTGCTAGACAAGGAGACCACTGACACCAGACAAGACTGTCCATTTAGGGACACTGGATTCACAGGCAGGCAGGCAACAGGTTCAGGGAAGGCCTTGCTACAGTTGTTGTGGGACCCACAGGAAGACCAAGCTGCTCATCTGCTACATATTTGTAGGGGCCTAGGATCAGCCTGTGCTCCCTTTTTGGTTGGTGATTCAGTCTCTTGGAACTCCCAAGTGTCCAGGTTAGTTTACCTTCTTGGTCTTCCTGTGGAGTCCTTGTCTGCTTTAGGTCTGTCAATCTTTCTCTCAACTCTTCTGTAAGATTCTACATGCTCTAGTGAATGCATGAGTTGAATCTCTGGATCTTTTCGTGTTGGCTGCTTGGTGGAGACTTTCAGAGGAGAGTAAGGCTACATTCCTGACTGCAAGCATAAAAGAGTATCATTAACAGTATCAGGGATTGGTTCTTGCCTGCAGGTATAGTTTCAATTTTAGTTGATCATACCCTCAGTCTCTGCTCTATTTTTGTTACTGCAAATCTTTTAGGTATGATACATTTTGGGTCGAAGGTTTTGTGGGTTGATTGATGTCCTTATCCTTACATTGTGAGTCTTGCCTAGCTACAGTAAGTGTCCACTTCAGGATTCATATCACCCAAGGCTAGTAGTCTCAGCTCCCCCTACCCCCATAGCTCATCTAGGGCCTCCCCCAATCCGAGGTCTCTGGCATTTCCTAGAGAATGCCTCACCACCAACAACCTCCCTTCTCCTTCCCTTTCTCTCCTTTCATATGATCTCCCCACCGACAGCCCCACTCTTTACCCATCCCCTCTTCCTTCAATCGAACTCCTATATCTATTTTTTCCAACTTCTGAAAAAGATACAACCATCGTCCCTTAGGCCCTTCTTGATATTTGGCTTTTGGGGGTCTGTTGACTATAGCACAGTCATTCTGTACTTTATGGCTAATATCCACTTCTGATTGAGTACATACCATGGATGTCTTTTTGAGCCTAGGTTACCGCGCTCAGAATGATATTTTCTAGTTCCATCCATTTCCCTATGAAATCATGACATCTTTGGTTTTTAATGGCTGAGTAGTATTCCATTACGTAAATGAAACAAATTGTCTTTATCATTCTTCAGTTGCACAACATAGATTGTTTCCAGTTTCTGGCTATTATGCATAAAGCTTTTATGAACATAGCTGTGCAAGTGATTTGTGGGATGGTGGTGCATCTTTTGAGTATATGCCCAAGAGTGCCCAAACTGAGTTTTAATGTAGAACTCTTCCCAATCTTCTGAGAAACCATCCTATTGACTTCCAGAGTGTACAAGTTTGTACTCCCTCTAATAGCATACCCTCCATACCCTCACCAGCAAGTGCTGTCCTTTTAGTTTTTGATCTTAGACAATCTGATGGGTGTAACGTGGAATCTTGGAGTTGTTTTTATTTTCATTTAGGTGATACCTAAGAACACTGAATATTTCTTTAGGTGCTCCTCTACTGAGAATTTTGTTTAGCACTGTGCCCTATTTTATATTTGGGTTATTTGGATTACTGGTATCTAACTTCTTGAATTCTTCATATATTTTGGATATGAGCCCTCTATCAGATATATGGTTAATTAGGATATTTTCCAAATTTTAAACTGTCATTTTGTTCTAATGTCAGTGTTCTTTGACTAATAGAAGCGTCTTCATTTCATGAGATTCCATTTATTAATTATTGACCTTAGTGCTTGAACCATTGATGTTCTGTTCAGGTAGGTGTTTCTTTTACCAATGCGTTCAAGGCTATTTCCCACTTTCTGTTCTATTAGATTTAGGGTATATGGTTTTACTTTGAGATTTTTTATCCGTTTGGAATTGAGTTTTGTATGGAGTGATTAATATAGATCTATTTGCATTGTTCTGCATGCAGACATCCAGTTAGACCAGCACCATTTGTTGAAGATGACCTACATTTTCCATTGTGTGGTCTTGGCTTCTTTGTCAAAAAACAAGTGTGCATAGGTGTATAGGATTATTTTGGGGCCTTTGATTTGGTTCCATTGATCCATCTGTCTGTTTTTATACCAATATCATGCACTTTTTATTACTAATTGCTCTGTAGTACAGCTTGAAGTCAGAGATAGTGATATCTCCAGAAGTTCTTTATTTATCAGAATTGATTTAGCTAACTTGGGTTTTTTGGTTTTTCTTATACGAAGTTAAGAATTGTTCTTTCAAGGACTGTAAAGAATTGTGTTGGAATTTTGACAGGTATTGCACTGAATCTGTAGATTGCTTTTGGAAAAATGGCCATTTTCACTATATACATCCTACTGATTCATGATTAAGAGATCTTTCTATCTTCTGATATCTTCCTCAATTTCTTTCTTCATAACTTAAAGTTCTTTTCATACAGGTCATTCACTTGCTTGATTAAAGTTACACCAAGATATTCTATATTATGTGTAGCTATTATGAAGGGTACTATTTCCATAACTTCTTTTGTTTTTCATGTTTAAAAGTCAGAAATTTTGTTCCTACCTTAGAAAATTTATTATGCATATTAATAATATTACATATTAATCAATTGCATATCCAGTTGAAATTTATAATACTCTAAACAGCAATATTATAAATATTATAAATACATTATAAACATGTAAGGCTAATTACATAAAATAGTAGATTTTTTTTGGTCACATTTTATTTATTTACTTATTTATTTATTTCTATTAAATTATTTTATTTATTTACATTCCAAATATTGCCCTCTTTCTTGGTCTCCTCACCCCAAGTTCTTGACCTCATCCCCATTTGCTCCTGAGAGGGTTCTCCTCCACTCAGCAACCCACCTCAACATCACCCCTGCCAGAATCCTCTTCTCAGTGCCTTCAAGACTACCTTGTCTGGCCTCAGTGGGAGAGGATGTATTTAACCCTAACTTCTTTCTCTGCCTGTTTATCACTTGTGTAGAGGAGGGCTACTGGTTCTTTGAGCTCATTTTGTTTCTAGCCACTTTGCTTGCCATGAACCAACTTAGGCTTGCAGACAGGTCCTTATGAAGGGATGTTTAGGAGCAGGGAAAGAATGGCTTGATCAATTGTGATTACAAGCTGACAGCTCTGTGTTCTGCTTGAGCTGCCTTTCCAGATTTGTGTGTAAATAGCTCACATTTTTCGGTCTAAAACTCAGGCTTTTTATTTACATATCAATTCAATTCTTTACACAGGTTCCCTTTAATTGTCCAATTAATCCATTTATTTCCTTAGCCTCTTGATTCTTTTTTTTGTTTTGGTTTGGTTTTTTTGTTTTTTTGAAACAAAGTTAATCTGTATAGCCTTGGCTGTCCTGGAACTCACTCTGTAGACCAGGTTTGCCTCGAACTCAGAAATCCACCTGCCTCTGCCTCCCAAGTACTGGGATTAAAGGTTTGTGCCACTACTGCCCAGCTGTCCTTAGATTCTTATAAAACACAACAAATACATTTATTTTTAACATAGCAAAGAATTCATAGATCTGGCTGCCATTGTAAGCACAGACAATAAGTTAGTTGGTTGGGATCTTCTTGGGGATCACCATTCCTGCCAGGTCTGGGCCTAAACTAGCTCTAATTCAAGAATTTGTGTGTATAAGTATGCACAAGCAATAAATTTAGCTGGGTAGGGTCTTGACCTGAGATTACCACTCCCCAAATATCCTTATCTCCTTCCATAATATCTTTTTGGCAAGTTGACCCATAGTGTAACTACCTCTATTCTTTTAGGCCTGTGAAGACACACATAATTTATATTACATCCTTATATTTTACATAGATGAAAAGCTATATATTATTGAACTCCTGTCTTCAGAATTCTTTCCCACAGCCTTAAGGGCTGTCCTAAAGGTCAAAGCATTTACTATTTTTGCTGAGGACATGATACTCTTCCTTGGCCCTGGACTTGGGCTATTTCTAAGTATCATAGAGTCATTAACTTTCATGAGGAGAACATCTCTCAAAGGATGAACATAAAATAAATTATGTATGTTATACAAACAAGCACTACATCCACAGCAACTGTCAGTTTCCTGGAAGTCTACATCTTGTTGCCTCTGTTACAGGGGCAGGAAACCATGCCATGCTGTCTTTTCTAGGCCATGTTGGACTCAGCATTCCCTTAATGTATTTGTCAGCTGTAGAAGTTCTCTGGTAGAATTTTTAGACTCACTCATGTAACTATCATATCATCTACAAATAGTGATATTTTGACTTCTTCCTTTCTAGTTTGTATCCCCTTGATCTCCTTTAGTTTTCTTGTGACTCTAGTCAGAACTTCAACTACTATATTGAAGAGATAGAGGGAATAGACAGCATTGACTTGATCCCAATGATAGTAGAAGTGCTTTAAGTTTCTCTCCATTTAGTTTGATGTTGGCTATTAGATTGCTGTATATAGCCTTTACTGTGTTTAGGTATGAGCCTTGTATCCCTGCTCTTTATAAGACATTTATCATGAAGGGGTGTTGCATTATGTCAAATGCATTTTCAGTATCGAGTGAGATGATCCTGTGATTTTTTTCTTTCTGTTTGTTTATATAAAGTTTACATTGATGGATTTTCCTATATTGAACCATCCCTGCATCCCTGGAATGATTCCTACTTGATCATAGTGGATGGATGATGTCTTTGATGTGTTCTTGGAATCATTTTGTGAATATTTTATTGAATATTATTTCATCAATGTTCATAAGGGAAATTTAGTCTTAAATTGTCTTTCTTTGTTGATTCTTTGTATGGTTTAGGTATTAGGGTAGTGGTGGCCTCATAGAATGAGTTTAGCAATGTTCCTTATGTTTCTCCTTTGTGGAATAGTTTGAGGAGTATTGGCACTATCTCTTCTTTGAATGTTTGGACACTTCAAGATAGATATCCCCCAATACTAGGAGTCTCAACCTGAGAGGCCAGCATCAACACCCTAGCACCTCCCACCCATTCTGTCTGTCTCAGGTCTCTGGCATGTCCTAGAGTTCCCCACGCACACTCAGTGATTTCCATTTTCTCTCCTATTCTTTCTACATCCAATTTCACCCACCTCATTTCCTTCCTCTTCCCTTCTAACATCCAGTTCCCTCCCTCCATCTATATCGATTTTATTTTACCTTCTGAAAAAGATTCAACCATCCTCCCTTATACACTCCTTTATATTTGGCTTCTTTGTGTTTGTGGCTTGTAACATGGATACCCTATACTTTACTGCAAATATCCACTTATAAGTGAGTACATACCATATATGTTTTCCTGAAAAGCTTCTGGAAGTCAAAGCACACTGTCAATAGGACAAAATGACAGCCTACAGAATGGGGATAGATGCTCATCAACCCTACATCTGACAGAGGATTAACATCTAGAATATATAAAGAACTCAAAAATTTAGACAACCCAAATAGTTCAATTTTTAAAAATGGGGATACAGAGCTGAACAGAATTCTAAGCAAACGAATCTTGAATGGCTAAGAAACACTTAAAGATATGTTCAGTGTCCTTAGCCATTGGGGAAATGCAAATCAAAAACACTGTGAGATTCAACCTTATACATGCCAGAATAGCTAAGATCAAAAATTCAAGGAACTGCACATGCTGGCAAGAATGTAGAGCAAGAGAAAAATGCTAACACTGCTAATAGGACTGCACACTTGTATAAGCACTCTGGAAAGCAATTTGGTAGTTTCTCAGAAAATTGGGAATTGTTTTACCTCAAGAGTCAGCTATACCACTCCTGGGCATGTACCCAAAAGATGTTTCTCCATCCCATAGAACACTTGCTCAACTATGTTCATAGGAACTTTATTCATAAAGTTCAAAAACTGTAAACAACCTAAATATTCCTCAACTGAAGAATGGGTAAACAAAATGTGGTTTGCACAAAGGAATATTACTCAGCTATTAAAAATAAGGATATTGTGAGTTTTTCAAGCAAATGATTAGAATTACAAACATCGTCCTAAATGAGACAGCTCAGACTCTAGATGTAAAGAACCCTTATTAAATGCAGAGGATTATAAAAACTGGCATGAAACCATGAATGTTAGGAACTAAAATGGATCCAGTATGAGCAAGAGTATATAGTAAAAGAGGACAATAAGAATTGAATGTAATCAAAATGCATTGTGTACATGTATGAAATTATCAAAAAATTTAAAGTAAACAAATACATATCAAATACTAAATGTCAAAGTGAAGTCTAAATGCTAACATTGTAACTCAGTGTCACTGTGCTTGAGTAGGATGTGGGAGTTATTACATTCTCAGTACCACAAAGTCAGTATTCAATATGTCAAAACTGCAGCCTTCACTGGCATAGACTGGAATTGCTTTTATCACAGCACTCACAGATGAAGCTGGACCAGGAACTAAAGGCTAGACTGGGTGAATAAGCACAATAAAACTCTGCTGCTATCAACAAAGTCAATCAATCAAACAAACAAAACCACTACTCTTTCACACACTTGCCCAGTGCGTTCTCTTGCCTTGCTTTGTATTTCATTGTACTTACACCTACCAGACCATATAATTTATTCCCCTGGAATAGAAATAGTAGAGTGTAATGTAATTTTCCATTAAGATACACTCATTTCACTCCTAAGTATTAACCAAAACAACTGAAAATAACTATTCAAAAAACAATGTTGTTTGCTTGTTTTTTTGTGATTTAGAAGACTGGGACTTGGCCCTTAATACAGGGTAGCCTCAATACATTATGTCAACAGACTCATCTCACACATTTACTTGCTGCCTTTACCTACCATGTGTTGAAACCACAGGCGTGGGCCACCATACTCATCATCCAATACAGACAGATAGGCAGACATTCAGACAGATGACAGATAAATTATCACAACAATATACATTGTAATCAAAAGTGGAATCAACTCAGTTTTATCTTTATGAGATAATGAAAGGAGAAATATTCACCCACACAGAGTGAACATGTGGATATATGTTTCAGTGTAACTGAACTTTGCAAACAAAATGCTAAGTAAAAGACACCAGATATTGAAATTCACACATTGTCTTAACCGCATTTATATAAAATATTCACTATATATAAATATATAAAACAGAAATTAAATTAGAATTTCCCAAGTGCTAGAAGTAGGTTACTCAAAAGTTGGTGCTTTCTGGAAGCTATATTTCATTTCATTTATTTATTTATTTATTTTATTTTCATATTTTATTTACATTTCAAATGTTTCCCCCTTTCCAGATCTCCCCTTTGGAACATCCCCATTCCCTCCACCCTCCCCCTGCCACTATGGGGATATTCTCCAACCCACCCTCCCACACACCCACATCCACTCTCGTCTTCCCTCCTTGACATTCTCCTATACTGGGGGATATAACATCCTCAGGCCCAAGGGCCTCTCCTCCCCCTGACAGGTAACAAGACCCTCCTCTGCAGTTTTTGTGGCCAGCACTATGGGTCCCACCATGTGTTATCCTTAGTTGGTGGATCAGTCTCCAGAAGTATGGGGGGTCAGGCCAGTTGTCAGTGTTGCTACTTCCCTGGGGCTGCACACTCCCTCAGCTCCTTTAGTCCTTTATCCAGCCCTCCATCTGGAACCTCGCACTCAGTACTACTGTTCCTGCGAAGTGACTCTTGGGTATTTCAAACTTTTAGGCTAATAACCACTTAACAGTGAGTACATACCATGTTCATTCTTTTGTGACTGCGTTACCTGGCTCAGAATGATGTTTTCAAGATCCATCGATTTGTCTACGAATTTCATGAAGTCATTGTTTTTAATAGCTGAGTAGTATTCCAGTGAGTAAATGTACCACATTTTCTGTATCTATTCCTCTGTGGAGGGACATCTGGGTTGTTTCCGGCTTCTGGCTATTATAAATATGGCTGCTGTGATCATAGTGGAACATGTGTTTTTATTACATGTTGGAGCATCTTCTGGGTATATGCCCAGGAGTGGGATAGCTGGGTCATCAGGTAGTATTAAGTCCAATTTTCTGAGGGTTCGCCAAACTGATTTCCAGAGAGGTTGTATCAATTTGCATTCCTACCAGCAATGGAGGAGTGTTCCTCTTTCTCCACATCCTAGCCAACATCTGCTGTCACCTGAGTTTTTGATCTTAGCCACTCTAACTGGTGTGAAGCAGAATCTCAGGGTTGTTTTGATTTGCATTTCCCTGATTACTAAGGATGTTGAACATTTCTTTAGGTGATTCTCGGCCATTTGAGTTTCCTCAGTTGAGAATTCTCAGCTTAGCTCACTTCCCCATTTTTTGATAGGGTTATTTGTATCTCTGGAATCTAGCTTCTTGAGTTCTTTGTATACATTGGATATAAGCCCTCTATCAGATGTAAGATTGGTAAAGACCTTTTCCCAATCTGTAGGTTGCTGTTTTGCCCTAATTACAGTGTCCTTTGCCTTACACAAGCTTTGTAATTTTATGAGGTCCCATCTGTCAATTCTTGACATTAGAGCACAAGCCATTGGTGTTCTGTTCAAGAACATGTCCCCTGTGCCCAAGTGTTTGAGACTCTTCCCCAGTTTCTCTTCTATTAGATTCAGTGTATCTGGTTCTTTGTGAAGGTCTTTGATCCACTTGGACTTGAGTTTTGTGCAGGGAGATAGGAATGGATCAATTCACAATCTTCTACATGTAGCCTGCCAGTTGAACCAACACCATTTGATGAAGATGCTATCTTTTTTCCACTGTATGGTTTTAGCTCCTTTGTCAAAGATCAAGTGACCATATGTGTGTGGATTCATTTCTGGGTCTTCGATTCTATTCCATTGATCTACTACTGGCCTGTCACTGTACCAATACCATGCAGTTTTTATCACTACTGCTCTGTAGTACAGCTTGAGGTCAGGGAGGCTGATTCCCCCAGAAGACCATCTATTGTTGAGGATAGTTTTTGCTATCCTTGGTTTTTTGTTATTCCATATGAATTTGAGAATTGCTTTTCTAGAACTCTTTGTAGAACTCAATTCTACAAAGAATTGAGTTGGGATTTTGATGGGGATAGCATTGAATCTGTATGTTGCTTTCGGCAGGATGGTCATCTTAACTATGTTAATCCAGCCAATCCATGAGCATGGGAGATCTTTTCATCTTCTCAGGTCTTCTTTGATTTCTCTCTTCAGAGACTTGAAGTTCTTGTCATACAGATCTTTCACTTGTTTGGTTAGAGTCACACCAAGATATTTTATATTGTTTGTGACTATTGTGAAGGGTGTTATTTCCCTAAATTCTTTCTCAGACTGTTTATCTTCGAGTATAGGAAGGCTACTGATTTGCTTGAGTTAATTTTGTATCCAGCCACTTTGCTGAAGATCAGCTGTAGCAGATCTCTTGTGGAGTTTTTCGGGTCACTTAAGTATACCATCATATCATCTGCAAATAATGATATTTTGATTTCTTCCTATCCAATTTGTATCCCTTTGATTTTCTTTTGTGGCCTGATTGCTCTAACTAGAACTTCAAGTATTATGTTGAACAGGTAGGGAGAGAGAAGGCAGCCTTGTCTAGTCCCTGATTTTAGTGGGATTGCTTTGAGTTTCTCTCCATTTAGTTTGATATTGGCCACTGGTTTGCTATATATTGCTTTTACTAAGTTTAGGTATGCTCCTTGAATTCCTGATCTTTCTAAGACTTTTATCATGAAGGGATGTTGAATTTTGTCAAATGCTTTTTCAGCATCTAACGAGATGACCATGTGTTTTTTTTCTTTGAGTTTGTTTATGTAGTGGATTACATTAATGGATTTCTGGGTATTGAACCATCCCTGCATCCCTGGGATGAAGCCTACTTGATCATGGTGAATGATCGTTTTGATGTGTTCTTGGATTCGGTTTGCAACAATTTTATTGAATATTTTTGCATCGCTATTCATAAAGGAAATTGGTCTGAAATTTTCTTTTATTGTTGGGCCTTTGTGGGGCTTTGGTATCAGTGTGACTGTGGCCTCATAGAATGAATTGGGTAGTGTTCCTTCCGTTTCTATTTTATGGAATAGCTTGAAGAGTATTGTTATTAGGTCTTCTTTGAAGGTCTGATAGAATTCTGCACTGAACCCATCTAGTCCTGGGCTTTTTTTGGTTGGGAGACTTTTAATGACTGCTTCTATTTCTTTAGGGGTTATGGGACTGTTTAGATGGTTTATCTGATCCTGATTTAACTTTGGTATTTGGTATCTGTCTAGAAACTTGTCCATTTCCTCCAGATTTTCCAATTTTGTTGCATATAAGCTTTTGTAGTAGGTTCTGATGATTTTTTTTTAATTTCCTCAGAGTCTGTTGTTATATCTCCATTTTCATTTCTAATTTTGTTAATTTTGATACTGTCTATGATCCCTCTGATTAGTCTGGCTAAGGGTTTATCTATCTTGTTGATTTTCTCAAAGAACCAGCTCTTGGTTTTGTTGATTCTTTGTATAGTTCTTTTAGTTTCCACTTGGTTGATTTCAGCCCTTAATTTGATTATTTCTTACCTTCTACTCCTCTTGGGTGTACTAGCTTCTTTTTTTCTAGAATTTCCAGATGTGCTGTTAAGCTGTTAGTGTATGCTGTCTCCAGTTTCTTTTTGGAGGCATTCAAAGCTATGAGTTTTCCTCTTAACACTGCTTTCATTGTGTCCCATAGGATTTGGTAAGTTGTATGTTCATTTTCATTGAATTCTAGGAAGTCTTTAATTTCCTTCTTTATTGCTTCCTTGACAACTTATCATTAAGCAGTGCAGTGTTCAGCTTCCATGTGTATGTGGGCCTTCTGTTGTTGTTGTTTCCATTGAAGACCAGCCTTAATCTGTGGTGATCTGATAGGAGGCATGGGATTATATCAATCTTCTTATATCTGTTGAGGTTTGTTTTGTGACCAATTATATAATCAATTTTGGAGAAAGGACCATGAGGTGCTGAGAAGAAGGTATATTCTTTTGATGCAGGATGAAATATTTATAGATATCTGTTAAACCCATTTGGTTCATACATCTGTTAGTTTCACTGTGTCTCTGTTTAGTTTATGTTTCCAAGATCTGTCCATTGTTGATAGTGGGGTGTTGAAGTCTCCCACTATTATTGTGTGAGGTGCAATGTTTGCTTTGAGCTTTAGTAGAGGGTTTTTTTTTTTTTTTTTTTTTTTTTATGAAAGTGGGAGCTCTTGCATTCGGGGCATAGATGTTCAGAATTGAGAGTTCTTGGTAGATTTTTCCTTTGATGAGTAAGAGGTGTCCTTCCTCATCCTTTTTGATGAATGTTGGTTGAAAGTCAATTTTATCCTATATTAGAATGCCTACTCCAGCCTGTTTCTTGGGGCCATTTGCTTGGAAAATTGCTTTCCAGCCCTTTACTCTGAGGTAGTGTCTGTCTTTAATATGGAGGTGCGTTTCCTGGATGCAGCAAAAGGCTGGGTCCTGTTTATGGATCCAGTCTGTCAGTCTATGTCTTTTTATTGGGGAGTTGAGACCATTAATGTTAAGATATATTAAATAATAGTGATTGTTATTTCCTGTTATTTTTGATGTTATTTGTATTGTTTGTGTGGCCATCTTCTTTTGAGTTTGTTGAAAGATTACTTTCTTTCTTTTTCTTGAATGTAGTTTCCCTCTTTGAGTTGGCATTTCCCATGTATTAATCTTTGTAGGGCTGGGTTTGTGGTAACATACAGTGCAAATTTGGATTTGTCGTAGAATATTTTGGTTTCACCCTCTATGATTATTGAGAGTTTCACTGGGTATAGCAGCCTGGGCTGGCATTTGTGCCTTTTAGAATCTGTATGAGATCTGCCCAGGATCTTCTAGCTTTCATACTCTCTGGTGAGAAGTCTGGTATAATTCTGATAGGTCTGCCTTTATATGTTACTTGCCCCTTTTCCTTTCTGCTTTTAATATTCTTTCCTTGTTTTGTGTATTTGGTGTTTTGACTATAATGTGAAGGGAGGAATTTCTTTTCAGGTCCAGTCTATTTGGAGTTCTGTAGGCTTCTTGTATATTTATGTTCATCTCTTTCTTTAGGTTAGGGAAGTTTTCTACTATAATTTTGTTGAAGATATTTACTGGTCCTTTAAGTTGGGACTCTTCACTCTCTTCTATGCCTATTATCCTCAGGTTCTGTCTTCTCATTGTATTCCGGATATCTTGGATGTTTTGGTTTTTGCATTTTGTGTTTTCTTTGACTGTTGTGTCCGTGTTTTCTATGGTATCTTCTGCACCTGAGATTCTCTCTTCCATCTCTTGTATTCTGTTGCTGATGCTTGCATCTATGACTCCTGATTTCTTTCCTATGATCTCTAATTCCAGGGTTGTCTCCCTTCATGATTTCTTTATTGTTTCTATTTCTGTTTTTAATTCCTGAATTGTTTTGGTCATTTGTTTGATTGTGTTTTCCTGTATTTCTGCCTGTTTGATTGTGTTTTCCTGTAATTCTTCAAGGGATTTTTGTGTGTCCTCTTTAAGGGTTTCCAGTTGTTTACCTGTGTTCTCTTGTATTTCTTTAAGGAAGTTATTTATTTCCTTCTTAAAATCTTCTATCATCCTCTTGATAAGTGATTTTAAGTCTGAGTCTTCCTTTTCTGGTGTGTTGGGGTATCCAGGGCTGGCATGGTAGGAGAGCTGGGTTCAGCAGAAGCCAAGTAGTCTTGATTTCTGTTTCTTGTGTTCTTGCCCTTGCCTTTCGCCATCTGGTTATCTCTGGAGTTAGCTGGTCTTTCTCTCTCTGACTGTGGCTTGTCTTTCCTTCAAGCTCAGATGTCAATAATCCTGGGAGACCAGTTCTCTATTCCAGCTGTTCTTCAGACCCTGCGTCTAGAGTCCTCCTGTTGCTGGCTCCTCAGCACAAGTGGGCAGGTAGCTTTCTCCCTGAGCTACTTGTATATGGAGAGGCCTGTTGGCCCAGGTGGGGTTCCTGGCCATAGGTGGAAGCCTATATTTCATATTAGATGGTAGAATATGTTAGTATTTGAGAGAGGTAATCATTTACACACTATAGTAAATGTGTTAGTTACAACTGAATTATATAGCAAAAAATAGTGATTGTATGTTATGTTATTTTCTGTTTTAAAAAAATTAAATTTCAAACAAACAACCAGGTAAGCTGGGAGAGGTGGTTCAGCAGTTCAGAATGAGTACTGATCCTTCAGATAACCCAGGTTTGTCTCCCAATTACATATAGTGGCTCACAACCACCTGTAACTGTAGTTCTAAAGGATCTGTCACTTTTTTCTGGCTTTTATGGACATTTACACATGTGTCACGAACATTAACTCATGTGGGCATACTCACATACACATAAATAATATGTATTAAAAATAAAAAATAAAGAACTAAACATATAGTCTACATAAGGCACTGAGTTCAGATTTTAGTAATAGAAGAAACAGACAAATAAATGAGAGAATATTGGGTACATTGGAACATAATAGTCATTCATTTTAGATTTTAAATTATTTTTCAAAATGATTTCTTGATTATTGACTCTTGACATTTTGGCTAATAACAAGTATATAATTATTCATTAGGTATGCTCATCTTTTCTGTTCCATTACTTTATACAAGGTAAAATTATACCTTGATTCAAAATAGAAATATAATTAATAAACATAATATTAATTTGATACACCCCGGGTTAGGTGTTATTTGCTCTACAAAGTATTAAAAAGGGAATAATGAACAGTAAATTGGCTATAATACGTATTGTTTAACACTTGTGATAAAAGATGTGGTGTTTGGTCTGCTTGCATGTGTATTGTTTTATGAGAAGAATTCCAGGCATTCTATAAGCCTAGAACAAACCAAAGAATAAAAACAACTGGACTGAATTCTTCACTAGAAATAAGGATTTGTAGCCCAAATATTTAAAGATGAATTACAGTATTATTCATTTGCTGACCAAAGAAAAATATTACATATTTACCTCACAATTATTTTAAAGAAATAAAATAGATCTGTAAGTGATGAAAAAAGTTAAAATCATAATAGGTATGAATTTCCACATGTGGATATAAAAATTATAGAAAGAGGAGATAGTATGATCTGTACTTTCATGATCACTAACCACCAGGAAATAAACATGAAACAACTGGGGTTCAATATTAGATATTACTTTTATAATCTTTGTTTATATAGAGAATATAAAGTTATATATGAAAGATAGGTATTCATTAATAATATTGATTACGTTAAAGTGGAAACACTAATTGTATAAGTTTTTAAGATAAAATTAGCATCAGTGCTCCTTGAAAGATTCCTTGCTTTTATTTCCA
>JADRCH010000757.1:32120-75474 GCA_019843965.1 Rhynchomys soricoides | reverse complement strand
GAAGAGGGATAGGAGGGTGCTGCATGTAGGAGTGAGCACTCTCCTATCACTAATTCCCAGTTATTTTCTGTGTTAACATTCTCCAACGCTCAGTCCTACCACAAATTACAATAGGAAACTTCTCTGATGATGGAAGATTGATCTTATATTGTGTGTGCCTACAGAACTTTTTAAATTCATAAATCTTTTTCAAATATTTAACTTTGTTTTAATGTTTGCTAGTTTTATTTCATCTATTTTCACTCTAATTTTTAAAATTGGCTATCTGGGGGCTAAAGACTCGTTTCCATTATAAAGAGCACTCGCTACTTTTAAAGAAGGCTGGGATTCAGTTCTTAGAATCAAATGGCCCATAACTGCCTGTGACTCCTGCTCACAGTATCCTATTGCTTCTTTGGCCTCAGTGAGTACTGACATGCATGTGCAGAAATACATGATCACAAACACATAAATGAATATGTTTTTAGAAAATTGACAGGCAAGACATGCCCACTGGTGCAATAGTGACATGTCTGGTATGGCGATATCCAACCACATTTTTACTCGATTTGAGGTCTGTGTCATGGGTATACACCCTTCTAAAGTTTAAATGGGAAGGTAGTATCACTTCTTCTCAAGTACAACTTAAACTCTGCTAATATATCTCAGGCTGTGTTCTCTATAACACTGTGTTGGCCATTCTATGTTCATGCCTGCATAGGCTCATTATCCAGTGAAGATGTAACCATTTATGTAATATTGCCTCTATAATCAATAATATTGGAAAAAGATGGACACAATAAGTGGGCATGAGCAATAATTGCTAAAATACATCTAGTAAATTGTCTTTAGTCTATTTAAATTATGCTACACATATAATCTTTAAAATAAATAAATGATTTTAGTTTTATCTTTTTATCACTTAACAATATACACAGAGTGACCTTCACAATCAATTAATTCTCAATCAACTCACAATCAATTAAATTCTGAGAACAGTGACATGTACTTGTTTACCTGAATCACAAAAAACAGAAGTTCAAAAAGTTAGTTAAGTTGTGCCTTAAAAAATAGATACCTAAAATAGATGTCACTGACCATGTATTTTGAATTCATGATCATCACCTAGGACTGAAGTTCACCTGTTAGGTCAGTCTGCAACACTCTACACAGAGAAAATAGTGTATTCTCATCACAGAATAAAAACAGGATTTTTTTTATTCAGAATATTTTTTTAGTTTTATCAATTAAGTTATTTATTTATACCCTTATCACGGCTTCCTCTCTTCATCTTGTCCCAGTCCCTTCCTCTCATGTCACCTGCCCCTCATCAGTTCCTCCCCTTCTCCACAGAATGGGAAGAACCCGCATACATATCAACCAGCCTTGGCATATTAAGCTCAAGTAAGTCTAGGCATGTCTTCCTCAATTGAGACTGGTCAAGGCATCCCACTTAGGAATAAGGGATACAAAGGCAAACAATTAGGTTGGAGAGACAAAGCCTGCTCCTACTTTAGGAGTCCCACGTGAAGACCCTGCTACAAAAGTGTAAGAGGGTAGAGTTCCTAAGTCTGCCCCATGTATGCTCTCTGGCTGTCAGTTCAGTCTTTATGAGCAGCTAAGGGCTCAAGACAGTTGATACTGTAGGTTTCCTTGTGTCCTTAACCCTACTGGCTCCTTCAATTCTTCTTCTCTGTATTTCACAGGATTCCCCAAAGTCTGCTTAATGTTCAACTCTGGGTTTTTACATTTATTTCGATCAGTTGCTCAGTGAAGTCTTTCTGACGACAGTTATACTAGACTCATCTCTGCAAATATAGCAGAATACCATGTATCAGGGGTGGGCTCCCTTTCATTGCATGGGTCTCAAACTGGCCCAGTCATCTGTTGGCTCTTTCATCAAGTCCATTTTTTTGTCCATGCACATCTCATAGTAAGGACAAATTGTGGGTCTAAGGTTTTATGACTGCATTGTTGTTCAAATCTCTGTATTGGACATATTGGCTGATTACTTGATATAGACAGTTTAGGATTCATAACCACCATTGTGAGGAGGCTTATCTGGAATCACCTGTATAAATTCCTGGGAGTTTTCACTTTCCTAGGTTTCTACTTTGTCCAAAGAATGCCCTACCACCACCAAAACTAGTTGTCTCTCCCCATACTCTCTCCCTTTGTCCTCTCCCAACCTTATCCCTTATCTTCCTATCCTCAGTCTTCACCCTGATCTTTCCCTCCATCCACCCCCAAAGTCTAATCTATCTTCCTTCCTCCATAACATTCAGGTATCCCCACTTGGGCCCTCCTTGTTACTTAACTTCTTTGGGTCTATTGTTTGTAGCATGATTATCCTGAACTTCATGACTAATATCCACTTGCAAGTGATTATAGACCATGTTTGTCTTTCTTTGTCTCAGTTACTTCACCCAGAATGATATATTCTGTTCCAATCTATTTGCCTGCAAATTGCATTATGTCCTTGTTTTTGATAGATGAGTAATATTGCATTATGTAAATAAATCACATTTTTTTCTTCCATTCTTTTTTTGTGGGACATTTGTGTTGTTCCCAGTTTCTGGCTGTTATGAATAAAGCTGCTGCTGGGCAGTGGTGGCCCACACCTTTAATCCCAGCACTTGGGAGGCAACGGCAGGGGGATATCTGAGTTCGAGGTCAGACTGGTCTACAGAGTGAGCTCCAGGACAGCCAGGGCTACACAGAGAAACCTTGTCTGGAAAAAACAAAAAAAAAAAAAAACAAAAAAAAAAAAGCTAAAGCTGCTAAGAATATAGTTGAGCAAATGTCCTTGTGACATAGTGGAACATTTTTTTTTTGGTATATACCTGAGAGTGGTATATGTATATGGGTCTTGAGGTAGATATATTCCCATTTTCCTGAAAAATGGTAAAATTTATTTCCCAACTGGTTTTTAAAAGTTTGCACTCCCACAAGCAATAAAGGAGTGTTCCCCTTGCTCCACATCATCACCAGCATGAGCTATCTCTTAAGTTTTTTATCTTAGCCATTCTAACAGGTGTAAGATAGAAGCCATCTCAAAACTTCTAATCCAGCATTTTTCCAGTTCAAAGACAGGGACAAAAAAAAGGATCAGAGACTGAAGGAAAGGCCATCTATATACCTCCCCACCTAGGGATCCATCTCATCTGCAGATACCACACCCCGATATCATTGATTATGCCAAGAAGCACTTGCTGACAGTAGCCTGGTATAGCTGTCCTCTGAGAGGTTCTACCAGTACCCGACAATATAGATGCAGATAGTCATAGTCAACCATTGGACTGAGCCCAGGAACCCCAATGGAAGAGCTAGAGGAAGGACTAGAGGAGCTGAAAGGGATTGCAACCCCATAGAAAGAACAATATCTACTAACCAGACCACCCAGAGTTCCCAGAGACTAAACCACCAACCAAAGAGTATTCTTGGAGGGATCCATGTCTCCAGATATATGTCATAGAAGAAGGCCTTGTCTGGCATGAATGCGAGTGGAGACTCTGTGGAGGTTTGATGTCCCAGTGTAGGAGTATGCTAGAGCCGTGAGGTGGAAGTGGGTGAGTGTGTGTAGGAGCACCCTCATAGAGGAAAAGGGGAAGAAAGGGGATGGGATGGGAGGTTGTGAAGGAGAAACCAGGAAGGGGGATATCATTTGGAATGTAAAGGAATAAAATAGTTAATAAAATATAAGTAAATAAAAATGCTGAATGATAAAGAAAAAGGTAGAAGCTTAGGGTCGTTTAGATTTGCCTTTCCCTGATGAGTAAGGATGTTGAATATTTCTTTAATTGCTTCTCAGCCTTTAGAGATTCCTCTGTTGAGAAATCTCTTTCCAGATCTGTACCCCATTTTTTTTCATTGGGTTATCTGGTTTGTTGGTGTCTACTTTATTAAGTTCTTATATATTTTTGGTTTCAATGCATTTTCAGATGTGGAGTTAGTAAAAAATTTTCCCCATTCTTTAGGTTGCTGCTTTCTCCCTCTGAATTGGTCCTTTGCCTATAGAAGCTGACCAATTTCCTGAGGTCCCATTTATTAACTGCTGGTATTAGTACCTGAACTGTTGGTATTCTGTTCAGGAAGTTGTTTCTAATGCCAATGCATTCAAGGTTATTATTCCTCACTTTCTTTTGTATCAGATTTAGTATGTCTGATTTTATGCTGAGGTCTTTAATTCATTTGGACTGGAGTTTTGTGCAGGTTGATAAATGTGGATCTATTTGATTTCTTCTACATGCTGACAACTAGTTAGAACAGCACCATTTGTAGAAGGTGTTTCTTTTTTCCCATTATATAGGCTTGACTTATCAAAAGTCAAGTACCCAAAGGTAGATTTACTTCTGGGTTTTGTTATTCAGTTCCATTCATCATCCTGATTGGTTTTATGCCAGTACCATGTAATATTTATTACTATTGCTCTGTAATACAACTTGAAATAAAAGATGGTAACACCTCCATAGGTTCTTTCATAGTACACAATCATTTTATTTATACTGGGTTTTCTGTTTTTTTCACATGAAGTTGAGTATTGTTTTTTCAAGGTCTGTAAAAAAAATTGTTTTGGAATCTGATGGAAGTTGCACTGAATCTATAGATTGCTTTTGCTAGAATGGCTATTTTTACTATGTTAATCCTACCAATACAGGAGCATGCGAGATCTTTTTATCTTTGATGTCATCTTTAATTTCATTCCTCAGAGACTTGAAGTTCTTGTCATACAGGTCTTTCCCTTGTATGACATACATGTCTAACTTGGTTAGAGTTATACTGAAATATTTTATATTATTCATGGCTATAAAGGAAGTTGTTTCCCTGATTTCATTCTCAGTCTGTTTATTGTTTATATAAAGGAGGGCTATTGATTTCTTTAAGTTAATTTTGTATCCATCCTCTGTGCTGAAGATGTTTGTCAGCTGTAAGATTTCTCTGGTAGATGTTTTGGGGTCATTAATGAATACTATCATATCATCTGTTAATACATTTACTTATTTTCCAATTTGCATCCTTTTTGTCTCCTTTAGTTGTCTTATTGCTCTAGCTAGAACTCCAAGTACCATATTGCTTATCTGATTTCTTTCTCAGCATGTTTATCATTTGTATATAAGAGAACTATTCCTTTTTTTTTTATTTAATTTTGTATCCTGTCACTTTGCAGCTGTTCAAAACACATTTTAAATTATCATTTTCTTATTTATTGCATTTTACTAACCTAACCAAAATATAACTTTGATGAAGCTTCAGAGTCACTAGAGAGCTAAATTCTGAAAAAGTAGGTAGCTATGCAATTCCCTCAGGAAAATGCTGAAAGAAAAGTCTTTCCAAGTTGGAGTTCTATTTAAAACATAGAACTGCAAAGATTGTCTACAAGGAGGCATTGGTGTACAGCATTTTACACTGAGAACAAATTCTCATTAAAGTTAGTCAGAGCAGAAAATGAGTTCACCATCATCTTAAGGCAAAGGTACAAGCTAAAACAACTTTCATTAGCTAGAAAAAATTGATTTCAAAGGCAGTTCATATAGGTAAGTATTTGACAAACTTTTTGATTTAGGAATATCAACTTCTGTCTAATCAACTAATTTCAGAATTTTCCCCTGTGGCATTTTTTATTTCTAAATATGGATCTTAGAGTTCTAAATGTGTAATTCACATGAGTACTGATTCAACTATTACACAGTTTCTATCCCAGTGATATCTTATTTGCTACAGTTTTACACACACACACACGTAGAGGAATTCATGAGTGATACAGTCACACAAACAACACACACACATACAGAGAGAGAGGGGAATACATGAGTGATATAGTTATTTGTAGTAAAATGTCCTTCATAAGCAATTTGATATTTATATTTTCTAAATAATTTTAAATATTTCTTCTTTTAGACTTAAGTAGTAAATTCAGATATGTTCAGCTATTGACATCAACAGGGCAACATAAACTGCACTTTGATGACAAAAAGGTTGAATTTTTTTAAAAATAATAGTGTAAACTTTGTTGATGATGATGTGTGTGTGTGCTTGCACATGTGCCATACACTTGTGCAACTTCAGTATGAAGAGTTTTCTCTCATCCTTCTGATTCATTTTTCTCCAAGTCAAAGTTCCTAGAAGAAGCCAGACAATTCTTACTGTATATTATAGATCTTCTACTTTCTACTAATATTAATAAGAAAACCAAGACTTGCAATCTACTATAATGAAAATAAAGATGTTTACTTAAATAAATAGGGAAAGAAATTTTAAAGGGAACAATTTGAAGCCTAGAGATGATTTTATCTAGTACCCACTGATATTAGTATAAATATTATTTTATATTTGTTTAAATGCTTTTTCTGAATTTGAAAATAAAAAGAGAATTAATAATTTGTCCTAAAATTATTATAAGGGAAAAGGTAGCTTATATTTCTATTGAATAATCTAGAGTCAAAAATGACAGTCATCTCATGAGTAAAGAGAAATGATTAATGTATAAATGAATATTTGTATTTAGCTCTAGGCCTGATGGTTGGTTTCATATTCACAAAATAAGAGGTGTTTGTAACTATGTTCATGAGTAGTAGTAATAAACTAAAATAAGTTAATTTCAGTTTCTCTTCTCTTTATGGTGAGAACAGAATTGAGTCTGTACACATGGTAGAAGGCCAATACATTTTAATGATATGATTCCTTAATTAGTGTCACCCCATTTTTCTTTCCTTATTCTCCCACCCCCTTTTCATTTATTCATTTTGGTTCTTGAATTATTTTCTTTCTGCCTAATATCTTTTGTGTTAATTTTTTTACATTCTGGACGTCTATCATTATTCTCTTTGTTAAAATGTTACTTTGAAGTGGTTTAAATCTTCACTCTCTGAAAAGTAATATAATTAATGAAGATATAGTGTGTTTTGGTACAACATCCCAAACATGGTAAAACATGCTGCTTTTCCTACTTCTGGACTTGAGTGCTTGCAACTTTACACACTGTAGGTGTCTTTTCTAATTAGCACTAAAGTCATCTACTGGATAACACTTCTTTATACTTCCTGGAGTGTAGAACATCTAATGATTCTATTTCAACTTGCTTTGTTCTCAAAGTAAATATGAGATAGTAACTCTTAATAACAGTCTGTGCATATGAGGAAACAGGTGTCAGTAACTTACTCTAGACACAGCAAGTAAGTGAAGATGTAGGATATAGACTGGCCTGTGATGGAAATTGCCCATGCAAAAATTTTCCAGTGCTAATTTTCATATAATTTTCAAGTTATTTGCAATAATTCTTCTTAGCATACCAAATCAATTTTATGATAAAGAGATAACATACAATTAGTTAGAGTTAACTATATTTCCTGAATTAATACAAATTTTAGATAAATCCTAAATATGTATTTGGGCACAAAACAGTTGCCCTCCCAGAATAAAATATGACATCTCTTCCTTAACTCTACAATGAAGCATTATTTTTTTCTAATTACTATGGATTTTACAATGTACAATCATATTTCTATAATAAATATAGATATTCCCATATTCTTGAATAATTAGTGTATTTCTATTTAGTTTATATTTTCAGAAATAAGTAGTAATGTAAAATAAAGTAAAAAAAATCTGTTCTGACATTTGCAATCTCATTTGCTTTAAATATAGATACAGGAAATAAAATGACAGGGTCAGAGTTTCAAACATTTGTTTTTCAGTGACCCTTTGCCTTGTGGACTCACTGTGACTTACATTCCCATCACTGAGGCTGAAAAGTATTTCAGCCCTACAGAAACCACAGGGTTATCACACTCTCAGGAAGTATCAGAAAACAAGCAGGAACTGGTTTTTAAAACTTCTGACTTAAAAAAAAAATCTTAAACCAAAGTTTAAAACTAATTTCTAAAGTCAAAGAGATGGCTCAGTGGTTAGGAATAATACTGCTCTTGAAGAAGACCCTTCTGGCTTCTATGCACTTCTGGATACAGGTAGCATACGTACACTCAAACAAACACAGACAGACAGACACACACACACACACACACACACATATATGTGTATATATATATATATATATATATTTATAATTGTTAATATTAATATATGTCTATTCTGGAAAATATTATAATCTAGAGAATTCTAATCACCCTGAGATATTTTGTTATAAAACATCTGATAAGATCCTCAGAAGTCCACGATCTCATAATTGACCTACATTTAATAACAACCAGTGGGAGCTATGATTTTTATTATTCATTCATATTCCAAATTATCTGTAATAAATCACAACATATTTAAATAATCTCATAACTATTCAACTCTTTTTTTTATTTTCATATTTTATTTACATTTCAAATGTTTCCCCCTTTTCAGATGTCCCCTTTCGAACCTCCCCATTCCCTCTGCCCTCCCCTGCCACTATGGGGATATTCTCCAACCTACCCTCCCACCCACCCACCCACTCTCGTCTTCCCTCCTTGTCATTCTCTTATACTGGGGGATCTAACACTCTCAGGCCCAAGGGCCTCTCCTCCCCCTGATAGATAACAAGACCCTCCTCTGCCACATTTGTGGCCAGCACCATGGGTCCCTCCATGTGTATTCTTTAGTTGGTGGATCAGTTTCCAGAAGTATCGGGGGGCTCAGGCCAGTTGCCACTGTTGCTACCTCCCTGGGGCTGCACACTCCCTCAGTTCCTTCAGTCCTTTCTCCAAGCCCTCTTAATGTGCTTATTCATTTTAATTTTAGTGTATCACAGTTTAATTAATATAATTTCAAGATCTCTGTGTCTCAAGTGGAAACTGAATCTTCTGGTAATATCACAGAAAGCCCCCAAGCATAGCATACATATTTAGCCCTGTAAGTGATCCTATAGATTACTTCTGAGGTAATTTTTATTTTATGACTTTCATTCATTTTACCCATTAGCAGGTTTAGGCCTTATATTTTACTTAGTTTTTAAATATGATTCGGAAGTTCAAATTTTTCAAGTGAATGCATAAACTGTCATATATTTTAATAAATGTTATCCTTTTATTGTATTTTAATTGTGTGTAATTTTAAGTGAAAATGATAAGTTGAAAATTTTCCTTTACTTGTCTTTAATTTCTTGAGGCAAATCATTCTGTAATCTTCAAATGTTTCTTTCTTTGTTTCTTCTAATTATTGCTGAACTAACTTATCTTTATTTATCAAACATTATTAGGCCATAGGGCTAACAGTTTCTTTCTTTTATTAATCATTATTATTTTGTGTTTATTCCTAAATTATTGAATTCAATTATAATAATCAATAATCCTGTTATAATATTTCATAACTAATATCTGGATTTTTATGACAGCTATTGCTTAGCAAATTAACTCAATAGTGAGTTCATGGCTGGGCAGGGTGCAGCCATTGTGGAATCCTTGCCTAACTTTTACAAGGCACTGTATTCAATTTGAAGTCTGAAAAACTTATTATTATTAGTGAAAGTGCTGATTTATTACTTAATAAAATTTATAATAATTTATAAATAGTATCTGAAATCACATTGTGCAAATGTCAGATTCTACAGATGAACTTGAAACTCAAGAAAGATTTGTTCATGAGTATATATCATATTTAATTCTGGACATTTTACGTGGGAATCAAAAATAAAGCTACAGGTAAATAATTTATCAGGTAGATACTATTTTAACTGAGTATCATGATGCTGAGAAAAATAAACAGAACAGGTTTAGTGTGAGTAAGTCATATCAAATATTAAGGTTTAGCATATAAGAAACCATCGATATATAAAAATAAAAAGTATGAAAAATGTTGCAGACAGTTTTGGAGAAAACTGGCCAAGAAAAGGCCAGAATGCGTTTAGCTGCAATCTACAGAAAACCTAGTTTGTAATGAGTCTTAAAAAGCAGAGTTTACTTTTGTCACATCACTAGAAAATATCCTGAAAAAGAATGTTGCTAGCATTGCTGAAGTTGCTCAGCATGCACACTGAGTGCTGGGCTTGTAGACAGTTTCACTCTGCTACACGTAGGACATGGGCTTTAGGAGATCCTAGCTGTTGCTATTTTAGGAATAGCAGTAGCATCAACTACACAAATGAAAGTAATACTTTGGCCACATGAAGGTTATTTTTCTCATTGAGAGGAAATGAATTTTAGGAAAGATACTAACTCGGCATCACATGTCCAATTTACAATGAAAAAAAGAAATATTAGTACATGTACCAAAAAAAAAAAAAAAAAAAAAAGACCTCATGTTCCTGATCTGAGATAAAGCTGCATGCAGTCTGATAGAAAAAAAATGCTTATAAGAGCTTCTTGAAGACAAGGATTCAAAGGCTGGGAAATATGCAAAAACAAATTAAGAAAATCAGGACTTAATCCTGTAGAGAACTACAGTAAAACAGCACATGAAAACCAATTGTTATAGCAAAATATCCAGAACAGTTTTTCTCAAGAAGCAAGTGGCCTATGGCAATTGGGTTAGTAGGACTTATTGAATAAACAGTGGGATTGATAAGGAATGTCAGAGAGAGAAGAGTAATGGCAGGGGACACCAGTTCAGAGATTTTAACTTATGAGTTTATACTATGCATTGTACATAAAAGTTGGAGGGTGTTTGAGAGTTAAGGTAACCTGGAGTGTATTTCATAATGCCAATCAGAATAGAATAACACTGTAATAAAAATAATGGAGTATATGTCCTGAGTTTCTAAGCATAACTCCTGGACTTGATACTTTATTAATCTATAAGTTTGGAGATGTTTAGCATATATAAGTCTAGATATAGATTATGGAATATAGACAGAATTTTACATAAGTAAATTAATGGGCTTTGGTAAAAATCTCTGTACAAAAGAAATATGTAACAGATGCTATATACTGATATATAATTTTAAAATTAATAGCATGTTTACTTTTACAGCCACTGAAAGCTGATGTCTAAGCAGGACCATAATAAAAGTTTCATGAGCTAAATGTTAAAAAAAAAAATCACTAGGTAGCAGTGGCACATGCCTTTTATCTCAACACTCAGGAGACAGAGGCAAAAGGAACTCTGTAAGGTCAGCCTAGTCTTCAACGTGCATTTGGGGCAGCCAGGGCTATTACAGAAAAAATAAACCCAGTCGTGGAAAAAACTAACTTTGAGTACGTAAGTTCCATGATTTTTTTTAGAGAAAGCAAGCATGCATATAAATGACATGAAGTATGAAGATACCACAATAAAATATTAATTTAATTTGTAGCATTAGTATAAGCATATCTTTGGATAGGATTCCAAAAGGGGATAGCAGTGAAAGCAAAATGTAAATGAGAGGTAAACTAACATACAGAAAAATATTCACTATTAAGGATAGAGAGATGGTTCATTGGAAAAGACCACCTACTGCTGCTATAGCAGACCCAACTTCAGTTGCCAGCATGCACAAAGTTCGTCACAGCCATCTCTAGTAACTCTAGCTCCAAAGGATTCGATGCCCTCTATGAAAATACCTGGCTCACATAGAGATATGAAGGCAAAACACTTATACACATTAAAAATGAAACAAATATTTAAAATTTTGTGCTTGTTCTTATTCATAACAGTGCTATTTATAGTAGCTTATATGTAGAATTAATCAATGTACAATTAAATGTTAACCATACAAAGAAATGGGTTGTATCATTTTACAGCATAACGGATAAAAGTACAGAACTGTTAAAGCAAATGTCAGAGACAGAAAATATGTTCAACGCCTCATTGTAGGTGTAAAATGCTAAAAACTCAATATGACTTTAGAATGTGCTCAACAGTGGTTGTGAGCAGGCAAGTGGGAGTTGAGAAAAGTCTTCTTTAGATCTGTACACACCACCTGCATGTTTTCAAAGACCACCATGTACCCATGAAAGAGTACAACTAAAGAATGTCCACCAAAATACTTGAGTTCTTTTTCAAAAATTTTACTGAAGAAGTATTTACTGATGGAATGTGTTTAAAAATTAATTTTGAGCAGAAACCTCTATTTCACCAGTAAAATAATGATTTCACAGAATAATACATTCAAGACAGAATAATTTTCAAAGTAGTCCAAAATCACACTGTGTGAATATTTTGTCATCTGAACTGATAAGACATTGAAAGCATTCAAAGAAATATTTAGAAGGCATATCTATTACAACAAAATGTCTGGTCACAGAATAAAAAGAAGAAACCCAGTTTGCCTCTATCATATTCATGTTTGTGTTTCTTTAGATTTATAATCCTCATAGTTTTAATACTTTTAATTTATTTTTATTTTGTTAGCAAACTCAGAGTTTTTTCTCTATATGTTTAAATTAGGAGAACAAAGGGGCTCCATATTGTAAAATGTCCTTTAATATCATTGGCTATAATTTTTCATCATATCCTCACATCAAATGAATTGAATCTGCTAATTCCAATGGATCAACTCAATGACTCCAGAGTTTCTGAGTTTGTGCTTCTAGGACTCTCTAGCTCTTGGGAAACTAAAGTTTTTCTCATGGTTACATTCTCTATGCTCTACGTTGGAATCATTTTGGGAAATCTGTTCATTGTCATTTTAGTAATTGCTGACTCTCACTTACATTCACCCATGTACTTCCTGTTGGCCAACCTGTCTTTGAATGATGTGTGGGTTTCCTCCACCACAGTTCCCAAGATGATCTCAGATCTTCTGAAAGAGCACAAAGTAATTTCTTTCCATAATTGCATGACTCAGATATGTTTTATCCACATTATGGGAGGAGTGGAGATGGTGCTGCTCATAGCCATGGCGTTTGACAGGTACACAGCCATCTGTAAGCCTCTGCGCTATCTGAGCATCATGAGCCCTAAAATATGCATTTCATTTGTAATTGCTGGCTGGGTCACTGGAGTGGTCCATGCCCTGTCACAGTTCTCTTTTGTTGTACACCTGCCCTTCTGTGGTCCTAACAAAGTGGACAGCTTTTACTGTGACTTCCCTCGCATCATACAACTTGCATGCACTGATGGAGACAAGTTTGAGTTTGTTGTTGCTGCCAACAGTGGCTTCATGAGCATGGGGACATTCTTCTTGCTTCTCCTCTCCTATGTCTTCATTTTGGTCACAGTCTGGCAAAGGTCTTCAGGGGACTTGTCAAAGGCGCTTGTTACCCTGTCAGCTCACATCACTGTGGTTGTTCTCTTTTTTACTCCATGCATGTTTCTCTATGTGTGGCCTTTCCCCACATCATCGATTGACAAATACCTGTTTATTGCTGACTTCGCTATCACTCCTGCACTGAATCCTGTCATCTATACATTAAGAAACAAAGATATAAGAATAGCAATTCAAAGATTAAGCAAAAAGGCTGATTGTAGCAGATTTTGCTGACTATGTTTTGTGTGGGTGTTCTAACAGTGTACATCCTACTGTGTATTAGAAAGTTCCACTGAAGCACATGCTGCTTAACCTTGCCAACTGTACATGTCACTTACCTCATAACCTATACACATTCCAACAAACTATTGATGCCTTGACTTTGTTCCCTTGAGAAAGTAGGATACACAAGTATATACTTTAAAAAGAAAAACTATGTATGAATAAATGTGTTTTCTATTTTAATTTAGTGATAATTTGAATACAACAAAAGACATGCTGTCATCATTTCATGTCCAGAAATTAACTATAAATTTGTTTGGGTGAATAAATGGGTCATCACTATAACTTGTTCTGTATTTAACACTAGTGTCTCCAGTTATTTGAGTTGTGTTCTCTCATAAGAACTCAGACTTTAAATTTGAATATTAATAACTTATTCAGAGGAGAAATTTCAGTGTCATCATTGGAAAGTGACATATCATTAGTTTTATTGGCTTTACCCTAAAGGTGATTGTATAAATGATGCAATTTAGAGTCATTTTAGTTATAAGATAAGGTATCCAGAGTGGTTCTTCATTTTGAAAACTCATATTATTTTCTTGCCATGCCTAATTCATCTCCTACAAAATTTCCTATGTGCACTTTAGAAATACTAGAAAAGTGGCCAAGCAGATGTTATGACAACTGCAATAAAATAAGCTAATCACAAGTAAATTTAAAGTCATCATCTAAAGTCTGTGTAACTTATAGAACTACAAGTTAAGTTTTTTCTACTTTAATTAATGACACTAACTGGTATGTGAGCATGAAGAATTCTATCATCATCAAAACCAGTTCTCTACTTCATGTGAGTCTCTAGTAACTATCAACTAATGGTGTTCTTCCACTCATGAACACAGCCAAGTAAGTAAATGGCCAATATGGTATTCTAAGTACTAGAGTTAGATACCATACCCTAGAAACACAAGTAATCTAACTTTTTCTTGGTCAAGAGTTGACATCTGAGCTTGAAATTAAAGATTGAGAAAGAGACAAAATAAAGCCTGAATACACACATAAGCAAATATAGAATATAAGGAGACGCAAGGAAGAAGGAAACATTTGAGGAAAATGCGCTGAGATGGAGCATCAAGGTTGAAAGGATTTTAAAAAGCAATTAACACCACACACATTAGAGTAGGGAAGAAGGGAGCAAGTCTTTCATGTTCCCAGGTAAAGCAGTGTATCCATTCTTCTTTTCTTTATTATTGAATTTTGTATACCTTATATTCTGATTATGGTTTCCCTTCCCTCTACTTCCCTGAGTTCCTCTCCACCTTCCCACCTATCCAGATCCATCCCCTTTCTGTCTCTCATTAGAAAACAAACAGGCTGCTAAGGGATAACATCAAAATAAAATAAGATAAAGTAAAATTATACAAATTAGAATAGGTCAAGACAGAAATAAAAGACATAAAAAACATAAATGCAAAGACCAACAAGGATTCCCACGAAAGCACAGAACTAGAAGCTGTGATACGTACATAACTTATACCCTTAAAAGTAGTAGTTTCCCCAAGGACCCTCCCTTAGAAAAAGTTATTTTTTTTATTTACAACTTGTTACCAATTAAAAATATTTTCTGTGTTAGCAAATGGGGGTGTGTCTGTTTGCAGACCCAGTGCAATCTACAGATTTCTGAAGTGTAAGAAACAGTCTGAACCATAAAATAGCACTCTTAGTAAGTGGTCTATGCCTTGTGCCTACTGCCTGATAATTCTAACATCTGGAACTCTCTTCATTTCCAGGTTTCCAATGTACCACCTGCCAGTTTGACTGTGTTTGAAGTATCCCATTCTTCCCTAATATCCCCAGGAAAAGAAACAGCCATGCCTGTGTTAAAGATTCTATAAGGCTATGGCCTCAGAGGTGACACGGTGGTAACAAAAAACCTCAGTATTCAAAATCAACATTGAGTGGATGCCACCTAGATTTCCTATATAAATATGTGTGCGTGCACACACACACACACACACACACACACACACAGTTAAATTAAAATTAAATAAGTCTGAAATACCTATTCTATAGAGACGATTGGACTATTAGAACTTCTGTGAGTTTGTAAAGATAGAATGTTACCAGTCCTGAGTCAAATATCATTGTGCTATCTTTGACTGCCTCAGTTTTTGACCTAAAATCCACCTATGGGAGTATTAGGTAAATATTTTGCGAAATGCACAAAAAGACCCTTAGCTTTCACTAACACAAAAAGTAAAATACGTATCATTAGACAACATATTAACCAATTTAGTAGAGATATAACCTATTTGATAGTCCCACTAATGTGTTTTCCTTGTCTCATGATTATATGACTCTCTTTTCTTCTGTTATTATAAACACTTAATGAAAATGTAATCACTTTGGATCATGTTTTTAGGCAACAAGAAGCTGTGGTCCTAGGACATGGTCACTCATGTTTGTATTTAGAATAAACTATTTTTTCCTGATATTAAGATAGAGATGTGTTTTGGGAATAAATACTACATACATTTTTTTTTCTTTTTTTCGTGGATATTTTATGTATTTACATTTCAAATGTTATCCCCTTTCCTGGTTTCCCCTCCAGAACACCCTATCCTGGAGTTAGACATTACATTTAAGACACTTTCACAACAGAATGATAAATATCCTTAGAAACCCTTCCCAAGTTGATATGGGCTATTCATCTCATATGTAAACTTTATTCTTTAAAATACCAATAAAATCAAATATGTAATAAGCTACTCAAATAAAAGAAATGCATATGTATGACTAGCACAGGAGCATTTACACTGTTTTATTCCTAAGAGCTGTAGATTAGATACAACCTTAATGTACTGAACTGATAAATAGATAAATAGCCATGCATAAAATAGAATAAACTTAGAACAATGAAATTGTCAAAATAATCATATTGATTAATCCAAAGTGCAGAGAGAAGAAACTTCTAATCAAAAGCAAACATACTATGTGACTATGAAAATGTAAACCAAAGCTGTGATGCCATAGCACCTTATAACATCTCAGATATTTATTAACAAAAAAGATATCTCTCATTTATTGTAAAAATATCTTAAAATATGGATATGAATAAAAACTTGTAAAGCCAGTGTAAATGATAATGTGGAAGCTTCTCTAACATTTCAATAAGAACTACTACTACTGGGGAAATGGCAGAGCAGATAAAGTGCTTGCTACATGTGAGTGAAGACCAGATCCCAAGCCCACATAAAATTCAGATGAGATGGTGCATGCAGAAAGTGGAGAGAGTGCATCCCCAGAGCAATCTATCTAGTCAGACTAGCTGAAATGGTGAGCTCCAGGTTCAGCAAGAGATTCAGCCTCAACATCTAAGACAGAAAAGGATCAAAGAAAAAATACCATGTCAAATTCATACCTGCACAGTGGTACTCATACAAAACTGTGTACCCACACATATACCTGTGCTCAAACATATGAAAATATAAATACATACTCACACACCATATATATGGCTATGCAAAACTATAACTACTATATGACTCAAAAATCATCTGTTAAATGAACATTAAAAATAAAACATACATCTCACAGATGTACAAATCTCATATTTATTAAGATAAGATTCACAATAGCTGTGCCATGGAATCAACCTCTATGCTCTCAAGAACTAATTGGTAAAGGTCTAGAGATGGTTCCGCAGTTAATAGCAGTTGCTGCCATTGGAGAAGACCAGGCAACACCTATATGATACTCAAAAGTATCTATCCATAACTCCAGTTCAGGGGATCTCATGTCCTCTTCTGGCCATCACAAGCATTAGTACACACATGGTGAATATACATACATGCAGTTAAAAAACACTCATACACATAAAACGAAATAAATATTTTAAGTGAATTTAGGTACGCAGAAGAAGATGGTACATTCCTATGATTTCAACACTCTGGAAACTGAAGCAAGATCATCATGTGTTTCAAGTAAACTTGGGCTACATGGTGAGTTTAGCATTAGGCAACATGCAAATAAAATTCTTGTGTCAATATTCTTAAAATGATTACTAGGTGTAATGGTTTGTATATGCTTGGCCTAGGGAGTGGCACTACTAGGAGGTGTGTCCTTGCTGGAGTAGGTATGTCACTGTGGGCATGGGCTTAAGACCCTCTCTCCTCCTAGCTGCCTGGAAGTTAGTCTCCCACTAGCAGTCTTCAGATGAAGATGTAGAACTCTCAGGTCTGTGTGCACCTTGCCTGCCTCAATGCTGCCATGCTCCTGCCTTGATGATAGTGGACTGAACCTCTGAACCTATAAGCCAGCCCCAATTAAATGTTATCCTTTATAAGACTTGCAATGGTCATGGTGTCCATTCATAGGAGTAAAACCCTAACTAAAACACTAGGTAAAGGCTATATGTGTGATACAGATGTGATGGAAGACATATATACTATTGTATATAAAATAAATAATGCATGGAGTACACAGTATATATGGGAAAAGTAGTGTACCATGCTGCTCAGACTTTAAAAGAAGAATGGCAACCTACATAATGGGAAAAAATTCTTCACTAACCCCCATCCGATAGAGATCTAATATCCAAAATATATAAAGAACTCAAGAAGCTCACCAGAAAGAACAAACAACCCAATCAAAATCATGGGGTATAGAACTAAACAGAGAATTCACAACAGAGGAATCTCGAATGGCTGAGAAGCACTTAAAGAAATGTTCAACGTCCCTTGTGATCAGAGAAATAAAAACGACCCTGAGATTCCACCATACACCAATCAGAATGGCTAAGATCAAAACCTCAGGTGACAGAACATGCTGTCGAGGCTGTGGATAAAGAACACTCCTCCATTGTTGGTGGGATTGCAAACTGGTACAACCACTCTGGAAATTAATTTGGAGATTCCTTAGAAAACTGGAATTAGATCTACGTGAAGATCCCATTGTATCACACTTGAGTATACACCAAAAAGATATCCCACCATGCCACAGGTGCATGTGTTTCACTATGTTCATAGCAGTCTTGATGGTGATAGCCAGAAGCTGCAAACAACCCAGATGTCCCACAACAGAAGAACGGATACAAGAAATGTGGTTCATTTACACAATGGAATACTACTCAGCTATTAAGAACAAGGACAACCTGAGTTTTGCAAGCAAATCGGTAGAACCAGAAAATATCCTCCTAATTGAGGTAACTCAAATCCACAAAGATATGCAAGGTATATACTCACTAATAAGTAGATATTAGCCCCCCCACCAAAAAAATACAGAATACCCAAGATACAGTGCACAGAACTCAAAAAAGTTAACAAGCCGAAAGGCCCAAGTGAGGATGCCTCAATCTACTTGGGAGGGAGAAAAAAACAATCACAGGAGGGGATAGAGAAGGGGAGTCTTGGAAGGGAAAGGGGACAGAGAGGGGGAAGGTGGAACAAGATCAGGTATTGGGTGGGAGAAAAGCACCGAAGCCCTGAGAGCCAGCAGAAAGAAAGGGAACAAGCTACCTTGGGAGGTAAGAGGTGGGTGGACCCTCCAGAATGTTCCAGAGACCTGAGAAGTGAGAAACTCTCAGGACTCAGTGGGAAGGACCTTATATGAAATGTTCTAGAGTGAGGAGAGGGAACTTGTACTGTCCACTTAGAGCAGAAAGACAGGGCATCAAGTGAGGGATGGGGTTGCCATCACACAGTCAAAAACTCTCACCCATAAGTGGTCCTGTAAAAAGAACTTCAGGGGCAAAAATGGAGAAAAGCTTGAGGAACAGGAGGTCCAGTGACAGGCCCAAGGTGGGATCCAGCTCAGGGGGAGGTCCCAAGGCCTGACATTCCTACTGAGGCTATGGAGTGCTCACAAAAAGGGGCCTATCATGACTGCACTCCAAAAGGCCCAACCAGCAGCTAAAACAGTCAGATGCAGTTATTTACACACAACCAATGGACAGAAGCTGCTGAGCCCTGTGGTTGAATTAGGGGAAAGTTGGAAGAAACTGAGGAAGAGGGCAACCCTGTAGGAGTACCAGGAGTCTCAAGTAACTTGTACCTCTGAGATCTCTCAGACACTGGACCACCAACCAGACAGCATACCCCAGCTGATATGAGGCCCCCCAATGCATGTACAGTAGAGGACTGCAGAGTCTGTGTTCAGTTCAAGAAGATGAACCTAATCCTCAAGAGCCTGGAAGCCCCAGGAAGTGGGGAGGTCTGCTGGGGTAGAGGATGGGGACATCTTCATGGAGACAGGAGGGTGGAGGAGGGAAGATATGGGATGTGGAATAATCAAAGGGTGGACTTGGAGGGGGATAAATTCTGGAGTGTGAAAAAAAGGATTAAATAAAAATTAAAAAGATAATAATAAAATGCCTTTGGTGAATGTGTAGAACATTATGCTAAATTAAAGCCAGACAAAAAGAAATAAATATATAAGGCATGCTCTCAGATATATGCAAAGTCCTTAAAAGTTGAATTAATGGAAAAGTAGTAAGACTGTGGGTAGCAATAGTAGACTAGAGAGAAAATAGAAGATATATAGTTCCACAGTTAAATATGGCTAATAATTCCAGAAAAATCAACACTAAATTATGATTACAGTTAGTAGAAAACTATTAAATGATGAGAAGTTGAAGAGATTTTTGAACATTTTAATGCCACACAGTGTCTACACAGAGTACAAATATGAAGGACACTATTGTGGGTGCCAAGAAGTTCTGATAAAATCAGCCTGATATAGCTGTCTCCTGAAAGGCTCTGCCAGAGCCATACAAACTCAGAGGTGGATGCTCACAGCCAACCATTGGACTGAGTGCAGGTCCCCAATGGAGGAGTTAGAGAAAGCACTGAAGTAGCTGAAGAGGTTTGTAACTGTGTAGAAAGAACAACAACATCAACTAACCAGACCCACCAGAGCT
Organism: Rhynchomys soricoides; assembly: GCA_019843965.1. Classification (NCBI taxonomy): domain Eukaryota; kingdom Metazoa; phylum Chordata; class Mammalia; order Rodentia; family Muridae; genus Rhynchomys; species Rhynchomys soricoides. Next base: position 55,273 of record JADRCH010000757.1, on the reverse strand, counting down.
TCCAGTCTGGGACCAAGAAGTGCACATGGAGGGATCCATGGCTCTAGCCACATATGTAGCAGAAGATGGCCTTGTCAGGCATCAACGGAAGGAGAGGCCCTTGGTCCTATGAAGACTTGATAGATGCCCCAGTATAGGGGAATTCAAGGGTGGGGAGGCCAGAGTGATTGGGTAGGTAGAGGAACACCCACATAGAAGCAGGGGGAGAAGGAATGGGATGGGGGTTTCTAAGAAAGGGGACTACTTTTGAAATAAAAATAAAGAAAATATCCAATAAAGATGGAAAAAATTAAAAATAAAGATTTAAAAATAAAAGCAAGCCACATGGATCCATCCCTAAATAGCACTGAGAGAAAGCTAGCATCCCAGGAGTGCAGACAAGCATGTGAGCGGAGGTAAGACCAGCACCTCTGCAAAGAGGGACCCACCCGGAACCCTCAGGACACAGAGACTGAGGAACAACCTGGGACAGGAACTTTCCTGTTTATGCCTGTGTCCTGTGCCACATGACTCTATACCCAAATAGTGCAGGAAGAAATCTAGTCTCCTAGGAGTGTGGAAAAGCTTGTGAGCAGCAGAGGTAAGACCAGCACTTCTGCTCAGAGGGACCCCTCCAGGAACCCTCAGGACAAAGGGACTGAGGAGCAGCCTGGGATAGGAACCTTCTGGTTTCCATCTGTAGCCAGGGACCTGAGCCTGTGCCACAAGGCTCCATACCCAAATAGTGCGAGGACAAAGCTAGCCTCCCAGAAGTGTGGACAGAAAGAGCATGAGTATGCAGTACTTATTCAAGTAAGGTATTCACTTCAGATGTATCTCAAGTGATGGGATGGTGGTTTGATTTTTAATTTTTTGAAAAATCCTTCATTGCTGTTAAGCACTATACCATTGTACATTGCCAGCAATAGTATACAAGAGTCCTGTTTCTCCACACTTAAGCCAACATATATCATATTTTGTTTAAACTTTCATATCTTGCATTTTACTATTAACAAGAATCTAGTGTTCAAAACAATGAAGTAATGAGAGATGTCTCCAGTTCAGGATTCCCCGAGGACTTGATTTCATTTAAGGTGCAAAACAGGAAAGTTTTAAATGAAGATGTGCCTTTTGTCTGTGTGTATAAGCCACACGGAGATAAAATACTTGCCAACACTGGTCACAGCAGAAATGGCATTATTACAGTGTGGCACAGTTTCAGATTAGAGGACTGTTTGGAGGGATCATTATCAACTTGGCAGGACCTGGGTGAGGTGGTGATTTCTGTGCTGTAAGTACGTCCTGATGGGATTGTTATACTGTCATTTTATATCACAAATACTCATTTAAAAAGATGTTTTTTTCTGTTAAGATCACATTTCTTTACCACCAGTGATACTCAGAGAATCTTACGTCTGCATTTTTGATTGTTCTATTTTCCAAAACATTATATAAGTTTGCCTTTCCAAAATATCCTTGAAACTTCTGGAAATCTAAAGTAGTTTTATCTGTTTACATGAAATAAACCCTGTCTGTAAAATGACAAGTTACAAGTCCATCTCTTGAAAACTCATACTGCTGACAGGCCATTTACCTTACTCTAAAATTATCTGATTATGTTTGGATTTTTGGACAGTTTACATTCTACAGACAATGCAGTAGCAAAGCAGGTAAAAGAAATGGGAAGAAGATGAGATTTTGTGGGGTTTGAACAATAATAACTCACTGCAAATTCCTCAACTCAATATAAGTTATCTTAAAATACAATTGTTATACAATGAGAGAGGGTAGGAAGGCCACAAAAGGGTTGAGGAATTTAACTTTCCTTAATCACTTACTCAGAATAGTATATAAAAACTTACTAGTTAGTGTTGAAATTCTTCTAATGTATGAAAATCCTTCATGCCTAGGAAAATATGACTGTTCAGAAATACACTCGAATGTATAAGTCAAAAATTCAAGGAAAGAAATAATGCTAACAATGTGTCTTTAGTACCTTTATCATTTTATTTGATAAACAATTTTGCATAATTTCCAGTAGACTTTGTTTGATTCTGTCTATTCATACATAGTCAATGATAAGTTTGTGCTTGGGAATAGTGTTTTTATGTTTGAAATATACCATAGATGTTATTATGGGATTATGACGGTCAAGTAACAAAGATAGAATAAAGTTTCAGATATTCATTAAAGAAATATATCTCAAATTCCATTCAGAAAGAGCAGATTTTAAGATTGGAAAATAAGAGATAATATTTGCTACTAATATTCGAAAAAATGTACCCATTTTGATACCTATAAATATTGTCTGTTAGATCTGAAAAGATTTGGAACAATCACTCTCCAATCTTTAGGAAATATCCCTGATGAGAAACATTATACAAACAGGTTTTTTTTTTTAATCTTGTTTAAAATTTGAGAGGCTTATAATACAAAGATTTTGATTTGAATATTTTTCTACTGACTTTGATCATGAAGTTATTGTTTCTATTTCAGGAATTGTTAGTTCAGCTCTGTCACTCTCAACCCATTAGAACAACGAGTAGTAAATGGAAGAAGCAAACCAGACTGTGGTGTCTGAGTTTATTTTTCAGGGACTTTGTGCTTCAAAGGAACTACAGATCTTGCTCCTGCTGTCATTTTCCACACTCTACCTGATGACTGTGGTAGGCAACTTCTTTGTTGTGATATTGATCATCATTGATCACCATCTCCATTCTCCCATGTACTTTCTATTAGCTAATCTATCATTTATTGACTTCTGCCTTTCCGCAGTAACCACCCCCAAACTGATAACTGACCTCCTAAAAGATAATAAAACCATTTCCTTTGGGGGCTGCATGACCCAGATCCTCTGTGTGCACTTCTTTGGAGGAGGTGAGATGGTACTTCTTGTAACAATGGCCTATGACCGGTATGTGGCCATCTGCAGGCCACTCCACTACAGCAGCATCATGGACAGACAGAAGTGCATCTGGCTCGTTTTGATATCATGGATCATTGGCTTTATACATGCCATGAGTCAACTGATACTGATTTTGGAACTACCTTTCTGTGGACCTAGAGTGATAGACAGCTTTTTCTGTGATATTCCTTTAGTGTTGAAATTAGCCTGCATGAATACTGATACTCTGGGAATAGTGATAAATGCTGACAGTGGTGTCTTAGCAACAACTTGTTTCATTCTTTTGCTGATCTCTTACACTTATATTTTACTAACTGTTCACCTTCACTCTAAAGATGGCTCATCAAAGGCCCTCTCTACATGTACTTCCCATGTTATAGTGGTTGTGCTGTTTTTTGGACCCTGCATTTTCATCTATCTGTGGCCAGTCAGCATCACTTGGGTGGACAAATTTCTAGCTGTGTTTTATACAGTCATCACACCTCTCCTGAATCCAGCTATCTATACACTGAGAAATAAAGATATTAATAATGCCATAAAGAAGCTGAAAAATCGCATGTAAATTTGGACATAATATTTAGACATTGTGAAAAATCATTGTGTCCATACCAGTTTAGCTGTATTTTGACCTCCGTACTAAACTACACATATGACACATTTCTGTAAGTTATTAGTTGCATAAATATATAGTTTATGAAAATACCTATTATAAAAATGCTTTCAGAAGTTGTATACTTAGATTTTTACCAATTAGAGTAATAGCTTTGCATCTTATACATATTTGTGTCTAAAGATTAGAAGATTATGATAATGATATAAGAATAATAATCACTTCAATTGACTAAAAATTACCCGTGGTTAAAACATTGTGCAATTCTTTTTAACTAGATTATTATTTACAAAGTTCTCTTTGAATTACTTATCAATATTATAATTATATATATGTATATATATATATATATATATATATATATATATACATATATATATGTCAAGCAACAACACAGGCTAGTGAGGAACACGTCCTTTCTGGTGCGAATAAAAACTTGTACAACTATTTTGGAAATCAATTTAACAATTTCTCAGAAAATTAAGACTAGTTCTACCTCAAGACTCACCTATACCACTCCTAAACATATGTCCAAAAGATTTACCACCATACCACCAAGACACTTGCTCAACTATATTCATAGCAGCTTTATTTGTAATAGCCAGAAACTGAAGACAATGCAAAGGACCAGCCTCAGCTTAGTAAGGGTTTCTAAGAGAAGGGATACCTGGGAACAGTAAAAAGAATGACTCAAAGTCAAATCATGGATCCAAGGTGATGACCTATGTTCTGCTCAATATAGCTTTTCCAATCTACTTCTATGTTTTGCTTTTTCTCTGGGGATTTCTCTATCTATATTTTACTTACTTGCTATTCTAAGAGATCTCTCTGTCCATATCTTGCTTGCTCATGTGTATGTGTGTGTGTGTGTGTGTGTGTGTGTATATGTCTGTGTGTGTGTGTGTGTGTGTGTGTGTGTGTGTGAGAGAGAGAGAGAGAGAGAGAGAGAGTTCTCAAAGCAGTTCTTTCTTTTTTCCTTAAAAACATTCTCTGGATAGCTCATTTCCAGCAGAACACAGGCATAATATTTTATTTTACATATCTATCCAGTCATTTACTCCAGATTTCCACCTGATTCCCTATGAATCAGAATCCCAAGACCCCAACCCTTTGATTCTTAGGTGACAGCAAGCACACATTTTCTTTTAAAATTGCAAAAGAATTCAGAGATCTGCCTGCCTTGGTTAAGCCCAGATGCTTAGCTAGCTGGGTGGGACCCTGCCCTGAATATACCACTGCCACCATGCCTGAGTCTAACCTTGCTCTGTTCTTGACTGATCCTGAACTGAGAATCTATATGCTTTTGTAAGCATAAAGAAAAAATCTTAGCTGGGTGGGATCTTCTGCAATCACCTATAAATCTATCTCCTTCTTTAGTAATTTTCTTACAAGTTACAGTGCACCTGCTTTGGTTGCTTTAGATTCATGAAATGCTTCATATAATTCCTGCTGTATTCCTATTTTTTGCATGGTTGTGAAATTATTATACAAACAAGCCATAAGCCCACAGCAGCAGTTGACACTTGTGGAGGCTTACACCAGGGTCCTATATCAGAAGCAGGAGCCATGTCACTCTGTCTCCATCAAGGGCATACCAGGCTCAGCAAAACAACCTAGATGACACTCAACCAAATAATCAATAAAGAAAAATTTTTATTTTTACACAACAGAATATTATTCAACTATTAAAAGTAATGGCACCATGAAATTTTCAGGAAAATGGATAGAAGTAGAAAAGATCATCCTGTGTGATGTAACTCAGACCCAGAAAAACAAACATGATATGTACTCACTTAAAAGTAAATATTAGTACAGGATAACCATGCTACAATCCATGGACCAAAAGAAGCTAAATAAATAGAAGGACCCAGTGGGGGACATGTGAATCTTATGAAGAATGGGAAAGAGACATCAGAGACAGATAGAGTGAGGGAACTGGGTGGAAGAGAGTAGAGAGAGGGAAGCAAGAGGGATCAAGTGTGGGGAAGTTAGAGGGAGTGAGTACTGAGATAGGCAATGAAGAGATGTATCACTGGTACGAATTAGAATCCTTGAACAATTGAAACTCTCAGGAATCTATGAAGGTGACCCTAGCTAAACCTGATAGCAATGAGGGTATGGAACTAAAATCAGCCATCTCCTAGAACCAGAAAGGCTTCCAGTGGAGAGAGTGTGACACTAACCCAGTCACAAAACCTTCGACTTCCATTTGTCCTGCCTACAAGGTATGCAGTGGTAATGATGGGGAAGAAACTGAAGGACTGGACAACCAAGAACTGGCTCATCTTGAGACCCATACCGTGAGAGAGCCCATCCTTCATACTATTAATGATATTTTGCTATATGAGTAGACAGGAGCTTTGCATAACTGCCACCTGAGAGGCTTCGCCCAGCAACTAATGGAAACAGATGCAGAGACCCACAGCCAAACATTAGATGGAGTTTAGGAAATCCTATTGAAGATGGGGAGAAAGGATTAAAGGCCTAAGAAAGGACAAGGACAAAGCCACAAGAAAACCTACAGAATCAACTAACTTGGGACCATAGTGGCCCACAGAGATTGAACCACAAAACAGAGAGCATGTATGAGACAAACCAAACCCTTGGTGAGGAGTTCATTTTTCATATCCCATTTTATCTGCACCCAGAAATTAGGCTACAAGCAACTTTCTTGTGTACTTATTTAAGTACTTAGTTCTCAAAGCTACTCTGCCTGACTGAGTCCCTTTAAGGCTGAAAGCTGCAGCCTCTGGTTAGCACCTCAAAGTGACACAGCAGGAAGGAGTCTAGAGAAAACCAGAGAAAAGAGGAGGGGGACTTATCTCTGTCCTTTGTTCTCAGTACTTGTGTGACTCTCAGATCATGTGTTCACATGGTAAAAGCTCCCTACAAGTTTGCATATTCAGATCATAAATTGAATAAGAGATTATCATAGAGAATGCCCACATGTATATACACTAAGAGCAATTATCTCTCTTAACTTTCACCATTTCTTACTAGCTTACGGGGTCATGGAAAGCTTAAGACTGTAACTAAGATGTTCTTGAAGTTTTGTTTACACAAACTCAGTCAATATCTTATCACATGTTTTTGCAACTAGGGTCCTGTGGTATATATCTTCTTTATGTCTTTCAGTTAATGGTTTCTTTAACACCTTAGAATGTGCCCTAAGTTTTAGAAGTTTGTTGATATCTCAGAAACAATTAAGTAGTTCTGCTATAAAAGGGGTTCCAATGTCTCAGTGCATGTTGTCATTCTGAACAATGGTAACCCTTGCATGCTAGATATTTCTGCAGAATAAATGCTCTTTGTCTTTGTGTACTATGTGAGTCTGGGGTCTTCCTTCAGTGATTTCCAGACCCTTACTTTGGTACATATGTAAAAAGTGTACACCTTGTTCTTCATGTGGGACTCCTAATAGTAAAGTCCCTGACTCTGTTCCTGCCTTTGAATCACTTTTCCCTAACTGACTCCCTTGACTAGCTATAATAGGCAAGAGACCTTAGTCCTATTGAAACTTGATATGCCAAGGCAGGTTGATATCCAAAGAAGCCTTCCCCTTCTCTGAGGAAAAAGGGAAGACAGGAGGATGGGGGAATGGGAGATGAGGAGGGCCTGGGAGGAGAGGAAAAAGGGCAAGATTTGTTAGAGATGTAAAGAAAATAAAAAATAAACATTTTTAAGAAGGACAAATGTGTGTGTGTGTGTGTGTGTGTGTGTGTGTGTGTGACACACATATGTATATCATAGTCTTAGTTGCCTCATGGTGACATACTCTCTGTCATTTTCTAAGTTGTAACTATTCATGGTGTCTATTATTTTGCTGGGCAACTGCAAGTGCAGAGTTTATAATATCAGAATCTACTTTCCTCTGTACATAAATTATTTTTATGATCTTGATTTTACTTTATATGATGAAAGTAGGAGAATATTCTAAACATTATATGCTTTTGAAATATTATATATGTATGTATATGCATATATATATTCATATATATATATGTACGTGCATATGTACAAGGTTCATGTTATCTATGTTTTGATAATGATGTTATTTTCTGGATGAAACTATATGTATACACATTTACAATATTTTGAAATCTTGTGCATTCCTAAGAAAATAAGTACATCATAATTTACAGAATATCCTGTCCTAATGTATGGTTACATTCAATCTGTATTTGTATTCCAATAATTTAAAGAAATTGTTACAATATAAACTAATAAAAACATGCCAATACCTTCATCATGTTTTCCTGAAATCAAATTAAAGATAACAAGCTTCATATTTATATACAAACTTTGAGCATATGGGGAACATATGGGGAAGTTTCATATCTATTTCCTAAAAAATTATCTTAACTGTGACTGTATATTTAACACTCTAAAATTTTAAGTCACCACTGTTTTATTTATTAAATTTGTTTTTGACAATATCTGCCATAATCTGATCTATCACTATTCCTGACCTCTTATTTTCTTTCCACTCCTGTTACACACTTCCCCAGCCACACACAAACACACAAGTCTCTTTGTATATTTATGTACTTTTGTTTTATTTTGTGGCTCACTTTGATTATCCAGAGCCATATCTGTGTCCAATTGTCTGCAACTATCCCTGGGGAATGGTTAGCTCATCAGTGGGTCACAACTGAAGAAAATATCTGACCCTGCCCAAGAAGCATCAGGAGCTCTCTGTGAAACAAGGAGGAAAGCACTCCAGAGACCAAACTCTGATCTACAATTGACTATTGGCATTTATATGTGCAGGACTTAGAGTAGGTAGTCTTGGCACATAATTGCACTGGCTGTGCCATGCCCATTGGATTGCATTTCACAACTTGTCTGTATCTCGTTACATCAGAGATGTTGCATACAATTTCTCTGGCCCTTATACTCACTTTTCAAATAACTATTATTGCATAAGTGCTTTGAGACCTACATATGACTTATTCTCACCTGCACACAGGCATACTATAAACACAGAACACCATGAGGACTTCTTGCTAAATTATATAATTAGATTGTAAAGGAAGCTCTTATCACCTGTGTGATTTCTGAGAACACAACTTTAATTCAATTTTAGCCACTCAGTGAAATTGCATCTACATAATCCATGTTGCAAGAAGAAGCACAATGGAGGCCAGTAGCACAGTTCAGCAAGTAAAGAAGCTAGTGTCCGAGCCTGACTACCCCAATTCAGTGAACCAAATCCACATGTTAAAAGAAGAAAACCAACACCCACAGTAGGTTTTAGAGAGGGTTACAATTAAAAGGAGTCTCAGAAGAAACCTTGTATGTTTAAATTGTTTGAGACTATGAAAGACAATGAGATTTTTTAAGTTTTAGTGGAGTTTGTTTTGTTGTTGTTTGTTTGTTTGTTTTTGGTTTTGTTTTCTTTGAGATTTTTTTTTCTTTCTCCATTCTCTTCATGAGAGACGGGACAGAGAGGAAGCACATCCCAGTGTGGCTTTTCCTACTTTGACAACTTTTGTCTCTTTCAAGCTTTATTTAAACACAAAATCATCTCCTCAGAAATTTTATGCATTGATTACACAGTTTTTCAAAAAACATATTCTTCAAAAGTCTTTCTGATTTCATAAATATATTAAAAGAGGAACAAAGCAAGCAAACACAGTTTTATGAGAACTAAAAATTAACATTTGATAAAATCAATTTTCTTTAAACTCAATATTTTCTTCCTTAAGATTGATGTCATAAAACCTTGCATTTACAGAAATGCTAGACAGGATGAATCTATCTAAATTTGATTTTGTTTCAGTTGGCATAAGACTAATAGATCAAAAGTTATTTCCTACTAACTATTATACCAAACTTACAGGAAGGAAAGGAATGATTGAATAAAAGTTGAACTTCTACAGAAAGTTAAATATTTTTTATATTTTTAATTATTTTATTTATTTATATTCCAGCCATTGCCCCCAATTATGGTGCCCCTACTATAGTTCCTAATCCCAATCCTCCTCCTCCTTGCCTCCAAGGGGACAATCCCCTCACCAACAAGCCTCCCACTTGCCTGGGGCCTCAAGTCTCTCCATGATTAGGCACATCTCCCACTAAGGCCACACCAGGCAGTCCTCTGCTGTATATGGGTCAGGGGCCTGCAACCAGCCCCTATATGATGCCTAGTTGGTGATTCAGTCTCTGGAAACTTCCTGAGGAATGGATTAGTTAAGACTACTGTTCTCCCTAATGGGTTGCCCTCCCCTTCAGCTTCTTAAATCCTTCCCCTAAGTCAACCATAGGTGTCACGACTTCAGTCCAATGGTTGTGTATAAGTATCTAAGTCTGTCTCAGTCAGCTGATAGTAGGGCCTCTCAGAGGACAGCCATGCTAGGCTCCTGTCTGTAAGGACATCATTGCATCAGTAATAGTCTTGAGGCTTGGTGCCACACCATGAGATGGATCTCAAGTTGGGCTGGTCAGAGGACCACCTTTCCTTCAGTCTCTTCTCAAGTTTGTTCCTGCAGTTCTTTTATACAAGAACACTTCTGGGTCAGAGATTTAGACTATGAGTTGGTAACACTGTCCCACTTGAGGCCCTATCTATCTACTAGAGGTGGACTCCTTGAGTTCCCTCTGCTCATTATTGGACATTTTGGCTAAGGTCACCCCCATTGAGTCCTGAGAGTCTCTCACCTCCCACGACCTTGGTACTTTTTACAGGGTCCCCCCACCAACCACCCCCAGGGGCTACATATTTTCATCCATTCTTCTGGCCCACTCAGTTTCTTCTTGTCACCCCCTCCCCATTCCTGATCCTGTTCCTCTTTTTCCTTTCACTCGCCTACTCAGATCCTTCCACCTTTCTACCTCCTGTGAATATTTTCTTCTCCCTTCTAACCAGAATTGAAGCACTCTTACTTGAGTCTTTCTGCTTTTTATACTTCCTGTGGTCTGTAGGTTGTATCATAGGTACTCTGTATTTTAAGATAATATCAGTGAGTATGCACCATACATGTCTGTTTGGTATAAGTTATCTCACTCAGGATGATATTTTCTAGTTCCATCCATTTACCTGCAAAGTTTATGATGTCATCATTTTTAATAACTGAATATTAGTCCATTGTGTAAATGAACCACATTTTCTATATGCATTCTTTCATTGTGAGACATCTAGGTTCTTTCTAACTTCTAGCTTTTACAAATGAGGCTGCTGTGAACATAATGTAGCAGGTGTCCTTGTGGTATTGTAGAATATCTTCTGGGTATATGCACAGGAGTAGTATAGCTGGGTCTTCAGGTAGATCTATTTCCAATTTTCTGAGGAACTGCAAGATTTATTTATAGAGTGGTTGTACCAGTTTGCAATCCCACCAGCAATGGAGAAGTGTTCCTCTTTCTTCACATCCTCTACAGCACATACTGTCCCTTTAGTTTTAGATCTTAGCCATTCTGATTGATGTAAAGTGGAATCTCAGGATCATCTGATTTGCATTTTGCTAATGAATAAGGACTTTTAACATTTCTGAAAATGCTTCTCAGACATTTGAGATTATTTTGTTGACAGTTCTCTCTTTAGCTCTTTACCCCATTTTAAAATTTGGTTATTTGGTTATTTGGAAGTTAACTTCCTGTGTTCTTTATATATATTGGATATTAACACTCTATCACATATAGTGTTAATGAAGTCTTTTCCAAATCTGTTGGTTGCTACCCTGTCCTTTGCCTTACAGAAGCTTTTCAGCTTTGTGAGAAACTGTACCAATAGCACCTGTATTCAAGGCTATTTCTCACTTTCTCTTCTTAAGATTTATTGTACTCAGTTTTATGTTGAGGTCTTTGATCCACTTGGACTTGAGTTTTGTGCAGGGAGAAAGGAATGGATCTATTTTCATTCTTCTACATGTAGACACTCAGTTAGTCCAGCACCATTTATTGAAGATGCTATTATTTTTCCATTGTATAGTTGTGGCTTCTTTATCAAAAATTAGTGTCCATAGCTGTATCGGCTTAATTCTGGTCTTCCATTCTATTCCATTGATCAATGTGTCTGTTTCTGTAACAATAACATGCAGTTTGTATCACTCTTGTTCTGCAGTACAGTTTCCCAACGTTCTTTTAATGTTCTAAATTATTTTGGCTAGAAGACTCATATTCTTCAGCCAGAGGGCATAAACTGCTAGAAATCAAGATAAACTCAACCACAAGGGTGGCAGAAGATAGGAGCATAGCATGGCTGTACTCTGAGAGGCTCTACCAGGAGCTGACTGATACAGATGCAGATACTTACGGCCAACCATTAGACTGAGGTAGGGAACCTGTATGGAACAGTTAGGAGAAGTACTGAAGGAGCTGAAGGAGATAGCAACCCCATAGGAAGACCAACAGTATCAAATAAGCTGGACCCCTGGGAACTCACAGAAACTTAGACCTCAACCAAAGAGCATACATGGGCTGGTCTGTGGCCCCTGGCACATATGTATCAGAGACTTGATGCCCCAGGGAAGGTGGATACAGGGATGGTTATAAGGTAGGGGTGGGTGGATGAGTGAAAGAGGTGAGTGGGGAATCACCCACTCAGAGGCAAAGGGAAGGACAGATTTGGGGAAGAACTCTTGGAGGAGGAACTGGGAAGGTGGCAACAATTTGGAATGTAAATAAATAAAACAATTTTAAAATATATATTGCAATCAATAACTTTGCTTTGATAAGACACATAAAAAACCTTCATGAATCTGCAAAATGAGTTTCTCTGATGTTCAGTAATGGTTTTGGAAGACACTGAAAACCACTTAAGTATACAATATTATTAAATGAATAAGTAAGGATTCATAATTAGACTTACTTTTTATTTTAGCTGTGCATCAAGTATTAACATATTTTCATGATAACAAACATGTATCATCAATAATGTTAATAAGTCAAATAATTTAACAAACATCAGATCTTAATGTTAATAAAATATTTTCATGGTCACATAGTTACTGTTCTTCAAATAGTATGGCCAATTTTCCTATTATTCTATGTTGCCTCTGAGAAAAAGTGACTCTTGGGAAAACAATATTCATGGATGACAGTTTCTATAGAATAAATCAATAATGAAGAAGATTTCGGCCACTACCCCAATTCATATTAACAGGTTGTATTAGTGTGGATAATATCCATTTTAATTGGGTGCCATTAGTCAAAATGGTGAGTCAACAAATTTAAAAGAGGAAATCTTGTGAAAGGAATTAAGGAAAATTTAGATCCAGGGATGGCAGTACACACGTTTAATCCCTGCACTCCAGAGCCAGAGGCATGAAGATTGGTGGCACATTCTAAACTAGGCATCCTGTAGTTTGCTCTGCCACTCAGTATCTATTTCTCCAGATTTCATGTTGTTCATTTTGTATTATTTTGTCTCATATCTTTTACTTTTGGGGAATTTTGACATTAATCAATGGATTAAACCTTTGGAATTGATAGTTTCATAACTGACACATCTTTATTATGATGATTGAATTTCTCATTTTATTCATGGTTTCAAATATATTAAAATGTAGATTTTAACAGAATGAATACATCATATATGTTTCATATTATTTTCTGAGTCTTATAGTCTCTTATAGGTTTTGCATTTTTATCTGTTATTTTGTTACTTATAGTATCCCTCCTTTGCCTTAATTTTGGAAGCAGTTATATAATTGGCCAATTAATAGCTGAAGTTTTGTTACTTTCTTTCAAACAGGGTTGCCTGAATTAGATTCTTATGTTTGACAATATACTGTTAGTCCATAACTCCAAAAGGTCCTTTTTATTTTTTTATGTTTCATTTATTCAGTTAGGAAATAAACAACTCATATGAAATTTATAATGAGTAATTCATTTTCTTAGACTTTGAAATACTATGATGCTTTATAGAAAATACTAATTTTCAAAAATCATTATAGGCACAATAAAGGATTAAGTAGGAAAGCAACATTATTGATGACCTTTAAATAGAAAACTCTAAAATTCTCTTAAACAATAACCAAACATAAGAAAAAGGAGGTGATAATATCATGCACTTTTGTCAGGTAAGAAAGTATGACTAGGAGAAACAAAAACTGAGAGTGGAAATAGAGATGTGATTATTTAATAACTATTTGAATGCAAATACATAAAATGCACAGCAACTAATTTAGAAAACAATAATACTGTTCCAGATGTGAAATTAAGGTTGTTTCATTGCAAATATAGCATCATTCTTATCATATTATGAGGAAATAGAATTTCTGTGATGATAAAAATAGAGAGACCCAATTGTTGTTACCAAAAAGCCAGAGGTAGAAATGTATAGGCATATGACAAGGATAAAAAACTTTGAACTCTACAATGATGTCAATAAAAATAAGAGTTAAAGTGATTCATTCATAGGATATGGAGAATTTGAATTATTTTGTCTCTAATAATGTCTGTAGAAAGAAAAATATACCTGAAAGAAGAATTTCCTTCTTATTTAATACTTTATTTACATTTCAAATGTTTTCCCCTCTCCAGGTCTCCCCTTTGGATACCCCCTATCCAATCCCCCCTCGCCCTGCCTCTATGAAGGTATTCCCCCACCCACCTACCCATTTCTGACTTCCCTTCCTGGCATCCCTATACTGGGGTATCTAACACTCTCAGACCCAAGGCCCTCTGCTCCCACTGATGGTCAACAAGGGTCTCCTTAGCCAATATGTGGACAGCACCTTTGGTAGGGTTGTTTGGATTTGCATTTCCCTGATGACTAAGAATGTTGAAAGTTTCTTTCAGTGCTTCTCAGCCACTGATGTTTCCTCAGTTGGGAATTCTCTTTTTAGGTCTGTTCCCTGGTTTTTGATAGGGTAATTTGCTTCTCTGGAGTCTAACTTCTTGAGCTCTTTGCATATATTGGATATTAGCCCTCTATCAGACATAGGATTGGTAAAGTTCTTTTCCCAATCTGTTTGTTGCCTTTTTGTCCTATTGACAATGTCCATTGCCTTACAGAAGCTTTACAATTTTATGAGGTCCCATTTGTCGATTCTTGATCTTAGAGCATAAGCCACTGGTGTTCTGTTCAGGAACTTTTCCCCTATGCCAAGGTTTTCCCCACTTTCTCTTCTATTAGATTCAGTGTATCTGTTTTTTTGTGGAGATCCTTGATCCACTTGGACTTAAGCTTTGTACAAGGAGATAGAAATTGATCAATTTTCATTCTTCTACATGTTGACTGCCAGGTGACGGAGTACCATTTGTTGAAAATGCTGTCTTGTTTCCACTGGATGGTTTTAGCTCCTTTGTCAAATATCAAGGGACCATAGGTGTGTGGGTTCATTTCTGGGTCTTCAATTCTATTCCATTGATCTACCTGTCTGTCACTGTACAAATACCATGCAGTTTTTATTACTACTGCTCTGTAGTATAGCTTGAGGTCAGGGATGATGATTCCCCCAGAAGTTCTTTTACTGTTAAGAATAGTTTTTGCTATCCTGGCTTTTTTGTTATTGCAAATGAATTTGAGATTTGCTCTTTCTAAGTCTCTGAAGAATTGAGTTGGAATATTGATATGGATTACATTGAATTTGTAGATTGCTTTCTGCAAGATGGTCGTTTTTACTATATTAATCCTGCCAATCCATGAGCATTGGAGGTCCTTCCATCTTCTGAGGTCTTCTTCGACTTCTTTCTTCAGAGACTTGAAGTTCTTGTCATACATATGTTTCACTTGTTTGGTTAGAGTCACACCAAGATACATTATATTGTTTGTGACTATTGTGAAGGGTGTCATTTCCAAAATTTCTTTCTCAGCCTGTTTATCCTTCTAGTATAGGAAGGCTACTGATTTGCTTGAGTTAATTTTGTATCCAGCCACTTGGCAGAAGTTGTTTATCAGCTGTAGCAGTTCTCTGGTGGAGTTTTCAGGTCACTTAAGTATACGATCATATCATCTGCAAATAGTGATATTTTGATTTCTTCCTTTCCAATTTTATCCCTTTGACCTCCTTTTGATGTCTAATTGTTCAAGCTTGAAATTCAAGCACTATATTGAATAGATAGGGAGAGAGTGGATAGCCTTGTCTAGTTCCTGATTTTAGTGGAGATGCTTCAAATTTCTCCCCATTTGGCTACTGGTTTGCTGTATATTGCTTCTACTATGTTTAGGTATGGGCCTGGAATTCATGATCTTTCCAAGACCTTTATCATGAAGGTATGTTGAAATTTTCAAATGATTTTTCAGCATCTAATGAAATGACAATTTTTTTTCTCTAAGTTTGTTCATGTGGTAGATTACATTGATGGATTTCTGGGTACTGAACCATCCTTGCATCCCTGGGATGAAGCCTACTTGATCATGATGAATGATCTTTTTGATGTGTTCTTGGATTCAGTTGGCAATAATTTTGTTGAATATTTTTGTATCAACTTTCATAGGGGAAATTGGTTTGCAGTTTTATTTTTTGTTGGGTCTTTGTGAGGTTTTGGTATCAGTGTAACTGTGGCCTTATAGAATGAATTAGACAGTGATCCTTGTGTTTCTATTTTGTGGAATAGTTTGAAGAGTATTGGTATTAGGTTTTCTTTGAAGGTTTGATAGAATTCTGCACTGAACCCATCTGGTCCTGGGCTTTTTTTTTGGTTGGGAGACTTTTAATGACTACTTCTATACCTTTAGGGGTTATGGGACTGTTTAGATGGTTTATCTGACAAAGCAAAATTTACACAATATCTTTCTACAAACCCAGCCTTACAAATAATAATAGATGAAAAACGCTAACACAAGGAGGTAAACTTCACCCTAGAAAAAGAGGGAAAGTAATCTTTCAACAAACCCAAAAGAATATAGCCACACAAACATAAAAATACCACCAAAAATTATAGGAAGCAAAAATCACTATTCCTTAATATCTCTTAACATCAAAGGACTCAATTCTCCAATAAAAAGACATAGACTGACAGACTGAATACATAAACATGTCCCAGCGTTTTGCTGCATACAGGAAACTCACCTCAGGGTTAAAAACAAACACTACCTCAGAGTAAAGAGCTGGAAAACAATTTTCCAGGCAAATGGTCCCAAGAAACAGGCAGGAGTAGACATTTCAATATCGGATAAAATCAACCTTTAACCAGAAGTCATCAGAAAAGATAAGGAAGGACACTTCATCCTCATCAAAGGAAATATCTACAGAGAAGAACTTTCAAATCTGAACATCTATGCTCCAAATGCAAGGGCACCCACATTCATAAAAGAAACTCTACTAAAGCTCAAAGCACACATTGCATCTCACACAGTAATAGTGGAAGACTTCAACACCCCACTATTATCAATGGACAGATCTTGGAAACACAAACTAAACAGAAACATAGTGAAACTAACAGAAGTTATGGACCAAATGTATTTAACAGATAGCTATAGAACATTTCAATTTAAATCAAAAGAATATACCTTCTTCTCAGCACCTCATGGTACCTTCTCCAAAATTGACCATATAATTGGTCACACAAAAAAAATCTCAATAGATAGAAGATGGTTGAAATAATCACATGCCTCCTATCAGATCACTACAGATTAAGGCTGGACTTTAAAGGCAAGAAAAACAACAGAAAGCTAACATACACATGGAAGCTGAACAACGCTCTACTCAGTGATTACTTGGTCAAGGAAGAAATAAAAAGAGAAATCAAAGACTTCCTAGAATTTAATGAAAATATAAGTACATCATATCCAAACTTATGAGACACAATGAAAGCAGTGTTAAGAGGAAAACTCATAGCTCTGAATGCCTCCAAAAAAGAAACTGAGGAGAGCATATACTAACAGCTTAACAACACTCCTGAAAGCTCTAGAACAAAAAGAAGCTAATACACCCAAGAGGAGTAGAAGGCAAGAAATAATCAAACTCAGAGCTGAAATCAACCAAATAGAAACAAAAAGAACTATACAAAGAATCAACAAAACCAGGAGTTGGTTTTTTCTTGTTGTTGGTTTTTTTTTTTTGAGAAAATCAACAAGATAGATAAACCCTTAGCCAGACAAACCAGAGAGCACAGAGACAGTATCCAAATTAACAAAATCAGAAGTGAAAAGGGAGATATAACAAGAGAATTTGAGGAAATTCAAAAAATCTTCAGATCCTACTACAAAAGCCTATACGCAACAAAATTGGAAAATATGGATGAAAGAAAGATTTTGATGATGGATTTAACAATGAGATGTTGGAGCAAAAGGACTGATTGGAATGTGCAGAAACACTAAGGGTTTGAATTGTTTGCTTGCTTGCTTGCAAATGTTTATTTTCTTTCATTTTAATATTATTTTATAATTCAATTTACTCTGATCATGGCTTCTTTTACCCTAACTCCTCCCACATCTTTTCTACCTTCCCCAACAAACCAATTAAATATTGTTCCTTTATCTCTCTCTTTAGAAAACAAATAGGCAATATCAGAACAGCAACCAGGAGCCTCTACGGGAGGATAATAGATGTAATTTCGGTACCAAAATGGTTTTGGTTGATAACCTTTGATTAAGTGGTGTTCTGGTTCCCAATGGTATCTCTGGAATCTCCAGCTTCTACACTTATAATTTCGATGCACCTTCCCAGTGCTAAGTCTTCGATTGATGAAGTATGAGTACATTTTTCTGTTTTAAATGCATCAACAAATCTTCTCAAGGCTTTCTTGCTTAGGACATATCCCACTCCTCCACTCATGTATCCCTGCTTCAAATAGGGCTTAAATCTTCTCCCAAAGTAAATGGGTTGTTAAGGGTTATACTTGGATAGAAACCATCTCAGATTGTCCACTATGACATATGTGTCATCATCTGCTTTCATAAACCAGTCAGCATCTTCTAAATAATGGTCTTGTACATACTGAAAAGCTTTAATTGTTTTCAAGTATAGTTGCTCTCTGCCTTCTTTGATTTTCAATCCCACAGTAGGGATGTCTTGATTTTCTTCCGAACTCATAAATAACACTTTATTACAATGTTGGGCCCATGCAACTTTGATATGTTTAGCCTTTTTCTCTAGATTTTGAGGACTTGTCATAACCCAACAAAGAATTTTAACTTTCTGATAGATGTTCTCAGCAATGTCTGTGTTCTCATGTTTATGCTGGCTAGAATCTGCATTGAAGTTCATTTGTCCTTTGTGGTGATTGTGGCCATTATCATCTAAATGTCTTGCATGAGGGTCATTATGAAGCATGTTAGGCTGCATGTCAGCCCTTTCTTGCAACATAATACTGATTAGTTGAGAACATAAAAAAAATCCTATTGCAGATACACTGAAATCCCAGTGAGGAACTCATCTGAAGTGAACATTCCATATAGAAATCCTTCAAATGGATGACTATAAACTGAACCATTTAAAAAGCTGTGAAGTTTGCTAAAATATGTTTTGATACAGTAATATATAAATATAAATAAATATATATGAAGAATAAAGAAAACAAATAGGCAAGCACACACAAACAAAAATCAAAAAGAAATATCAGTAAAAAACAAGAAAAGAGAAACAAAAAACAAATATAAATACAAAATATAAAAACAAATCAAGAACTATAATTTACAACAAATACAAATAAACAAACAAAATCAATAAGATAAAAATTGCCCAAACAGAGAAATAAAAAACAAAATGTCTACAAACATACCATTATTTCATTCTATGTTGGCCAACTATGATTGGACATGGGGCCACACTTATATTTAAACCCTATACATACTCAATGAGACTCCTTTAGGGGAAAAAAAGTATTTTTACCTTTGAAACAGACTTACATTGAAGTGAGTTTCTTGGTTAAGGTTGTGAGCTCCTACGCACTCTATGCATTACAAGAACCCCTTGCAGATTAAAAATGCATAGGTTCCATGTGTGCTGTCATAGTCTCTGTGAGTTCATAGTGTATCAGATCTATTATATTTAGAAAATACTGATTCCTTGGTTTCCATCTCTTTGGTTCTTAACAATCATTTTGTTTCCTCTTCCACATTGATTCCCAAGCCACGAAGAAAGGTGGTTGATGAAAACATCTCATTTTGAATTCAGTATTCCAATGTTTCAACCTTTCTATGAATTGTCCAGTTGTGTTCTTCTGTGATAGCTCCCATCTACTTTAAGAAGTTTATCTAATGATATCTGAGCAAGGCACTGATTTTCAGGTATTGTTATAGCAAAAGTGAGACAGGCTTTCCTATAACCAAGGCTAGCCTCCAACTCACCTTTCGGTCTAAAATGACCTGAAATTCATGATCTTCAAGTGTTGGCACCTCCCACCTGGCAGCTGACAAAATATCTAGATTTAAAATTAAAAACAACAATAGCCAAAAAAAAAAAGAAAAGAAAAGAAAAGAAAAAAAAAGAAAAGACAAAACAAGGTGTTATACTAAAAGTTTAAGGAAAGATGAAACTATATAAAATTTAGTTGATGGATCTCTTTGGAAAATTCATAGCGTACATTTAATGGGCTGCCCTTTGAGGACATAGCTTGATAATTAGAAGCATGAATTGCTCTATTTTTAGCTATGAATACAAGATTAACTCTGACACTTTACCTCTCTATAATCCAGTGTCTCCATGTTTAAAATGGATCTAAAATTGGAGCACTAGTGATTTTGTCATGTTTAAGTGAGATAATATGCTAAGCATACTGTCTCTTGAAGAAAAATATTTTAGTATAAGTTATGTGTTCGAGTTAGCATTGGTTATATTTTATTTCTTTATAAGTTTTCTCTTTACAGGAAGCAATGCACTAAAAATAACTCCATGTCTATAATACCGAGTTAATATTTGAACGTTGTGAATGATATCAATATATGTATCTGACCTGCACTGTAACTTGTGCAAAAGCAAGCAAACAAACAAAATGAACAAACAAACAAAAACACATACACTAGACAAAGCAGACACATGTTCTGTTTGTTAAGTAAAGCATTAACGTGAAATATATCAGGAATTATTGTCACTTGTGTAGAAGAACTTATAGAAGATAAGGCATGGAAGAAATAAATATGTCTTTGAGAGTCAAAGTGAACAAAACAAAACACAAAATATCTGCTTCTGGAACAACAGAGCTCATTTTCTTTCCTCTATATAAGGTGTTAGCAGTTTTCTTTATTTACTATTTAAGAATTTACTCTAAAAGGGTCATTTTGTAGGCTAGGAAGGCCTTGAACCTATGAGTCTACTGCCTTACCATTGTGCATATTACTTGTAAAGACATGAGCCACTTTACCCTGCTATTTCCCATCTCTTCTCATGTTCACCACACTTCACTTTCCTCTATTCATTCAATTCACTTATCTATAACTTTCATGTTTTTATCTAAGAACAAAGTGTTGGGATAAATAGGGATATCCCTTACTATCATGGTGTATGACTTTTGTCATTTTCTATAGACAGGTGATTTTGAATCCACTCCTCTGTTCAAGCCAATGAACTAAATACATTACTCTGTAATTTATGAATTTGAATTTCTTGGACTCTCCAGTTCTTGGTCAAAAATATTTTTTCTCAAGATCAACTTTTCTTTTGAATTTGAATTAGAATCAATGGAAAAAGAATAATACAATGCCAATGTTGAATGTGGAAGGCATGATGCTACAAGAAGAAGCACACATAGATACATATATCCATATACACAGAGACAAATGTTGTATGCTTTCAGTTATATGCAGACTTTTAAAATTTTGAATAATCAGAAAGTAATAGAAATGTGATCATTAGTAGAAGACTGCATGAGAAAAATTGATTAGGGTCTATAAAAAATTCAGAAGTTGGAGGTTAGGGATCCCCAAGGACTATGAGTGCAAACAGCTTTCCAACTGTGTGGTCCTGTTTAATATGAGAATGGGAATCTTTCCAAGGCAGACAAAACTGTTGTCAGTGTATTTAAGCCATGCGGAGGTAAAGCACTCCTGTCAACACTGGTTGCAGCAGGAATGACAATGAAATAGCTTTAGGTTTAAGGAAAATTCAGAGGAAACATGAGTCAAGAGGAAAGAACTGTTTATAAGCTGATTCCTGTAAAGTGAGTACATCATAAAATGTCTGTTGTATTTAATTGCAACTACTCATTTAAGGTTAGTTCATTTATTTTAGTATCACAGGGTTTTGCATTGTTTTTTGTTTTTGTTTTTGTTTTTGTTTTTGTTTTACCTCCTTGGTGGTTTTACAGTAGGTCATGTATTGGTAGTTGTTGTGCTTGACAAAGATACTGTACAAGTTTTCCTTCCAACAAATCCTGGACACTTTTTGACACATAAGGCAATTTTACGCACACTTGTCTAATGATTTCTTACTGTACTCTTACAAGTCTCAAGTTTCTCAGCAAGGAGAAGTATTGTTCACAGGACACTAAACTACTCTAATGTTATCTGATTATCTTTGTATTATTGGATTCTGTATTATCTCAAAATACAGGCAATACACTAGGAAAGTAGTTAATAAAGATTACAGGGAGATAAAAGTAGATGCATTTAAAATAAACACAATTCACTTGTACCTCACAAAATCAATAAAAGCTATGATAAATTCCACAGATATTCAAGAGTTAAGTACATTGTATTTTGAACACAATGAAACTTCACAAACTCGAAAGTAAACATTCTGTTTATATGTCATCTTTAAAGAATAAAGTGCTTATTTTTACAAATATCATTAATTTTCATTGACTTCTCAAAGCTCCCAGTCAGTTATCTACTAGTCTGGAAGTAATATTAAAGGCTTTCAAGACGAGTATGTGTTTGCGTTCCATCATTACTTCTATATTGAAGCAATTTGCACAGGAAAATCAATAAAAAGCATTTTAATAAAGTATGTTTTTAAAAGTAATTACAAGAGAAATTTTATAATATCTGCTAATAGATTGATGTTCTAATCTTCCAATTTCAATCCTAAAAATAATAAATAAAAAGTAGAGGAATGAAGATGAAGAATAAATAAAGGGAGAAAGTCCAAGAAGGAAGAAAGGAGAACAGGAAGAAAGAAAAGATTAAAATCATAAGAAACTTTCATGAAATTATTGTTCAAACTATTATATGAAATCTAATCATTTAGTGTTGAGAAACAGTTAGTACAAGACAAAAGTAACATCCCTCAGGCCTAGAAATATATTTTATTCAAAGATACACTTCTATAGATAAGTCCAAAGTTCAAGAAAAGATAATGCTGAAAATGTATCTTCAGTACCTAGGTTGTCAATTTATTTGATCAACTAATATTCTCAACACATTAGAGCAAACTCAGTTTATTCTGTGTATTGATATGCAGCCAAAAATAGATCTACAACTGGAATTTTGAGCTAATATTTGAAAAATGTCAATAGATTTTTATTCTGGAATTATGATGGGCAAAAGGCTCTAACTATGTCTTAGATGTTCATTGAAGAAAATTATCTCTGATTCCATGTAGACACAGTAGATGTAAGACTTAGAAAGTATAAGGATAATGTTTGCTACTAATATTTTAAACAGTATATTAATTTTGAAACTATACTTATTGTCTTTCAGATGTGTGAAACTGTTGATCCATCATTCTACATTAATGAACCTTCCCAGTTAAGACATAATACACAAACACACACAAAACACACACAAAAAAAGTTATTTTAAACTTGGGTGGGAAAAGTTGCTAAGATTTGAATTTGCATTATTTCTGCTCCCTTGACTCATAGCAAAAAGTTATTATTTCTATTCCAGGA